>CM076579.1:1424064832-1424425652 GCA_034641835.2 Pinus albicaulis | reverse complement strand
GGTTTTGAAGGCTAGGTTTTTTTAATTAGAATATTTGATGTTGCTCTCATGACCAATCCATCCATCCAATGATTTTATTAGTTTTTCATCAATATTCAAATGTTCGAGGCACCGGTTCCCTTATAGCCAGGAAATGTCTCCAGTGGAAAAAACACTATCCAACTTGAAACACCTTGAATACCCCACCTCTTCTTCCTATCTCGTGTAGCCCTCACATTATTTCTAATAACTTGCATCTCTTACTCCATCTCCCTCAACATTTATGACCCAATCAATATCCTACTCACCGGATCATTCTAGTCAGCCGATAGAGTGTTGCTGCATCCTCCCACAGAGCTTCAAATGGACTCATCTTCAAGGATTCTTGATACCAATTATTATAAGAAAACTCCACCGTTGGAAGATACTCCTCCCACTTTCTAGTTGGATGTGTGACATAAATCTTCAAAATATCCTAAGAATCCTTTAACCTCATCTATCTTTTATTTGTTCGTTGGATGTTAAGTTGTATTGAAGGCGAACTCTATCCCCATGCCCGCAAATAAATCCTTCCAAAACCTTGAAGTGAATTTGACATCTCTATATGATATAATCATCTTCTAAATCCATGCAACCTCACTATCTCCTTAATGAATACTTGAGCCACTTCACTAGTTGAACTAGTATACTTCACTGCAATGAAGTGAGCTTACTCAACTCCGTCAACCACAAATCCATTATGGGGTCATGCTTCCTTGATTGGAAAACCATAATGCAATCCATTTAAATTACCTCCTATTTCCATTCGTAAATCGAAATAGGCTGGCCAACAATCTAGCCGGATGCTTGCATTCAACTTTCACCTATTGACAATCCAATCACTTAGATTCAAACCCAACCACTCCTGCTTCAAAATTTGCCAATAGTATATTTTCTCGATAGATTTCAAAGTATTTCAAGATTCCGTGGCCGAAATATGGCTTGACATGAAACTCTCTCAAAATAAGCTTCTTCAACTCAATTACATTCAAGCACATAGATACTTCCCTTGAATCTAACCAACCATCTCGCTATTAGATGATACTCCTCATCCTTTTCACTTTCACCTTACCGTTGTAATATTGCTTTAGTCGTTGGTACCTCTCATCATGATTTCCTACATGTAAGACATGATCTTGTAAATTTGTCCCATAAGAGCTCACAACTGGAACATGATTCACCTCGCACTCTCCTACACACTTGGTTCTTCTTCGTGCATCTCATCTCTTACCATCTCAATATTTTGAGTGAGAGTTGCGGTTTTCTTCTCGCATTTTGGAACTTCAGGCAATATGCAATAACATGATCAAATTTCTGCGCATCAAGCCTCCGTCAAGTTGGGCTTTCTGGAGATACCACACGCACAATGGCCCATGTATACACTGTAGCAAGATGGAGCTATCCCGTCCTTGACTAGCTCCTCCTCCTCACCTCGTCCTCTACTTTGGAAACCACCACGACCGCACATGGATGCTAGTGAAGTTGGTTCAACATTAATCCTATATATTTCAACCCAATCAATCATCAAATCAAGTCAAAGGAAGGCGGTCGCTCGTCACAACCCACCGATGAGAAAATCATAATGGTTGCTTAAGCGCATGGATATATTTACCAATCCCTTTGGTGCGTGAAGTCCGTCACGAATACCCCTAGCTTGAATAATTTCACAACATAACGTGGAGTCCCCCCACTTGGTCTCACACACTTTAAAGGGGCTTGGCCCCTCCGCAGTCGTATAGTCATTGAATATGGGCACTCATCCTCGGTGATTCCCACAAAATTTCAACGCATACACCATACATATGCACATGCTTCCTTTCCTTGTCCTTGCACAAAATATGTATTTCTTGAAGTATCGACTCCAAACTAGCTTTGAATCTTCTAGTCTTGATTCCAGGCTTGGTACCAATGAAGCTTCTAGCTTCATTGAAATCTCTACGCTTCTTTGTACTATGAAAATTTTCCGCTCGACTTAGGGTTGGCGTATGTGGTAGTAGCATGGAAATAAACCACTCTTTGTGCTGTGTGTCATCAATAAGAAGTCCCCTCATCTTCGATAGAGCTTCAACCTTGATATGCGTCCTATACGTTCATTTAACTTTGGCGAATCTCCTTCTACCTCACTTACACATTGTGAAAACGTACTGTACCTCTTGAATTGTTCTTTTAATGCGCCTTAAATTGACGCAATAGTTTCATTAGGGGTTTTTCGTTACATACCTTATGTACCAATCTAAGACGCTATCTTGAAAGAAGTGGCCGGGGCCATGCTTTCTTAACATCCTCGTTATTAACCTCGTTATGTTGTCCACACAACGTCGCTGACAACCCAGAATGGTTTGTGCCTTTATTCCCATACCAAGGAAAGTAGGCACCATGGAGGCGACCATCTCAAAGGCTCGGTGGTGGAGGTGGAGGTGGAGTAGATGGATTTTTAGGAGAGACGAGCTTCATAGAGGAGTGGATGATCCGAACTATGGCCAACGACCCATGACTATTCCTTCGTACCTTGCAATACTTCTTCTTCGTAATGCACAGACCACTCGTAGCCACTAGTTTTAGATTCCTCGCTACCATCGCATTTACTCTTGAGAGGATTGTAAGCAAAACCTTCTTCTAGATCTACTTCGTAAGTTCTTCCACCACGCATATTCGGGGCCTCTATGGGACATTCACTCAATATGATCTATATAGTACCCTATTCACACAATAGGATTTTAAGCCACAACTTCGTAGAGCGCGTGAACTTACCTCTAGACCCTGAAAAAACTTCGTTCAACTTCAAAGTATGATACAAATTGATCAATAGTGAATTCAACACAAATCCTTCCCGAACACTATCGATCCAATGATCTACCGTGGTAGGTGATCTTGTTGCTAGTTTTCTCTAATTGTCAGACTAACTCTCGGTCCACCGAATGACCACGTCGTCCTTTGCGTTGTGTCCCGGAACTCAACAAGTTGAGACAACGACACGGTAACCCTTGGCCGCAAAGGAAGGAAATAAATTTTTGTTGACTTCAAGCAGATATACTTTTGAGCCCAACTTTCATTAAAATTTATAGCTTCGTTTCCCCCTTGGATAAAAAATTCCGCATCTTCTTATCGAGCCAATCTTGTAGTTCGTCTCTACATCGGATGCCACAACATCAAATCTCTCCTCAAAATGATCTCGTCCGTAAACATAACCATTTGTTGGATCGAGGGGTCCGTACCCGTATTCGTAGGTTATCATGCAAACCAAAAAAAACCCTCCAACATCGGGTTCTTCTAAGAGTGACCACTGCGAGAACAAAGTCTCACCGAAGTAGTACGGGGGTGCCGGAACCAAGTTTCCCTCTACCCCCGAGGAAGCTTTTGATGTGGCGTATCTAATCGACTTATTGCTAATATAATAGCTATGGACATGCATAGTCAACAAATCTAACCCTTTTCGTATTCATTCAAATCTATTGATCTAACATCAACTTATTCTCGTGCATAGAAAAATTAACCTCAATGTATAAATACACAATAACATAACATATTCCGTATCGACATCAAATAATGTACAATCAAGACAAAAAATCACATAAGAATCCAAGTTCGCCAAAATGCCTTCTTACACAAGAGATATTTCAATTCAAAGAAAATCAATCTTTGTGCAATACACCAAGAGAGTCCTCACACAGCCTCAAGACTTAGGTCTTCGCACACACAAACAATAGGAGCCTTTCTACCTGCATTCAACCTGCATTAGATCAAAATGTTAATAAAAACATCAAAGATATCATGTCCTTACTTGACTCCAATCCTTACATATTTATACTATCATATGTACATACCATGGTCTCAAACCATGGTTTGAGACTCATGATTTTTCCCTAACCCATTACAATAATTAAGGGACTTTCACCCACCCCAAAGCCCCTTTGACCGCTTGTGTGTACAACAAAATTAGACAAAATTTATCCCAAAAAATTACACCCCAAGGGGCCCTCTTCTAATAGAACACACCTCTATCATGCATCCAAGAGGTCTTCATCGCATGTAAGAACAATTATTTTTTTAAGGAGTACATGTCAAGAGACTCAATAGGGGATAGGAATATCAAAGCTCCAATGTCCCCATTGAAGGGTTTTCCATGTCAACTATTATATATAAAGTCAAAAAAGAAGTCAATAATATAGTGTGAAAGTCTCTTTTTTCATCATTAAGTGAAGGAATGGAGCAAGTTTCCCCCACATAATTAACCTATGGTGGGGTGGATGCCACTGTGATATGGGGAACATTCAAGAAGTTTGGATGGGTGGTATTCAATCGTGAACAACAAACAAAATTTGGTCAATAGTCACAATGTTTCCATTATGAGGGAAAGACATCACAAGAAAGAGTGTGGAAAACAACAACTTTCATGTCATACATTGTCTCGACCAAGGAGAAATTGAAATCCAAGGGGCCTTGGACTACCATAACATAAATATAGAAATTTTTTCCTTCCACAGGTAATGGGAAGTCGAGGAAGGATCCCTAAAGGTTCACCGGGTTCTTTTTGTTAAAATCTAACAGACATGAGTAACACAAGCTTAGGGGAACCCAAATCTTACCAAGTGGTTTAGGATATAATGCTATCAAAAGCACCTTCATCAAGATAATGCGATGTATGTTCTTATCACAAGCCTTTACAATAATTTGGAAAGGATGCAAGGAGGGAGACAAGGCTCCATCAATCTATTCCAATAAGAGGAAATGTCCTCGTTACTTGGAAGGGGTTATGGGGAAAAGTGAAATTCTCTCTTGTCAAGAAATATTTGAATCGACAAGAAGAACTTCGAGTGGTATGAAATTCACTCTCTAAAGGGAGAGTGGGATTAATTAATGAGAAAATTGATCGACTACGCTATCAAAAAATGGTTTATCAAATCGAGTTGTATGGGCTCTACTTTCCAAGGGAAGAGTGGGATTGACCAAACATGGAATCATATCAATCAGCTTCGTCAACTACCGTAGGTTGGGAGAAAGATTATAGTAACGAGTTGAAGTTGTTGTTGAGAATTAGTAAAGTTTTCCTACGCTTTCAAGGCTTCATCCATACAAGGGAAAATGTGAGTTTGATGATTCCATTCACATAAATCTGTATGAAATCAGAATTTTATCCTTTTCCTTAATCTTATAATCGCCGGTTGATGGAACAACAATAAGTTGATGAGAATCCTTAGACCACACTTCTAAGGCCTTGAACATTAGGAACATTTGGTAATGGCACACCATAAATCTTGCAAGAGTACTTGGAATTGCAATATATGTTGGATGGTTCCTCATTATTTTCAACACTCACAAGAATGTTTGATTGGTTGCCCCCTTGCTCTGCTTCTTTTTTCTTTCTTTTTATTCTTCTCCTTTTCTTTCTTCTTCAGCCTCCTCGTTATTAGCATTAATAATTGTACCATGTAAAAATTATACAACATGCATGTATATCTTGATTCACCTGATCTAACAATGTACTAAAGTTAAATACCAAATCTCTTCCACAAATATTTTGCACTAAAAACACAATCGCTAATCACATGAACATGAAGAAGAATCAAATCACACACAACACAGATAATTTCCCCCGGGAATGCTTACATCTAAAAACCCCACTATCTTCTATTGTATATTCAACATGGATAATGAAAAATTATATACAAAAATCTTCTCACAAGAGCTCCTCCAAGACTTACCTAATTGTCTCCACACTTTCATGACAAAATCGACCAACACATAGCCAATTCTCATCCTCTAGACAACCTCGTGCTTTGCTTGCGCAATCCCTGGCGAGAATGCAATCCCTAAAAAGATAAAAATTTTGACCTTCCTTGACTACGCAAGTATCATGGGCATTCCAATGGGTGTTTGGTTGCATGTGTGCAAACCAATAATCCTACAACTGATAGTCAACTTCCCCTTTCACCCAGAACTCAACTAGGTCTCCACCGGATCTCGATGCTAATGCAACTCATAATAGTAATCCTCATTTTCATGTGAGACTACCGATTGTGAATTAATGAATATTCCCACCTCGATCTCTGCCAGTGTATCTTTAGTTACAACTAACACAATCGATTTTAACTCACTTAACCGAGTTAAACTAATTACAACCTTCATTAACTAATGCACCACCGCACTTCGAACTTTCGTTACAACTAGAATTACTCTATTGCCTCACCAACTACCTCTAACTCGAAATCCACTAGCTAACCGATTTTATCACTCTCGTTAACTATTTCAAGTCATCATTGAGAATAAATTACATTTATTGTCCATCTTAATGGCATAACTAATATAGACATGCACCCAAAAATAGCACTATGGCCCCACCCTAGTGTAGGTGATTAATGCACTAGGGCCTGGGTGGTGAAATTTTCGTTGAATATAAAAACTCCTCTCAACAAGAAAGGGATTATCCTTCACCTCGATCCTGCTCTATGGTATTCGAATTTACTCTTGGTGAGCCCTTCGTCGAATATTTGCGTCCCCGATCTTCATGGAATGGTCAGCCACATTATCCTTCTTTATAACAAAATCTATGAGATGATGGTACCATATCTACATGCTTGGAATTATCATGAACATAGGATTAACTGGTATTAACGAAATCGATTATCACAATGAATCACCTGCCGCATCCATGTGAGAACAAAACAAACCAACGAAGATCTTTTCTCATCCGTATAGCCTCTTCACAAAGCTTGACTTGTTACCATGTATTCCAATTCCTACCGAACCGAGTGTCATTGCATCGTTGTTTCGCCGGTACCAGAACGGCGGTCGATCTTGCGTTAAAGATCCTCCCCGATGTGATCTTTCCGTTCGATGGACTCGCCCACCCAATATGCATCCGTGAAGCCTTGAAGCTTGACTCCTCTATCCGTCTATACCATAGACCATACTTCCGATGTGCCCTTAGGTATCTCAAGACATGCTTTCCCCACCTTCCAAAAGAGCCTTGTAGGCTTAACCACATATATTGACTCGCCGGTTAACCACGTAGCAAATGTCTCGGTCCGGTGTTCACTACATACACTGAACAATCAACTAATCCGTTCACAGACACAGTATCCACTACCTTCGAAGTAGAATCCTTCTCCAATTTTCCGGAAGAGGAGTATCCATGGGTTTGCAACTCTCCATGTGAAACTTACCCAATATCTCCTTTTCATACTTGCCTTGAGACAAAAATTTTTCACCATCCCTATCGCCATATTTCCAATCCAAGGAAATAATGAAGGAGTCCCATGTCCTTCATTTCAAACTCCCTTTGCAAGATACTCCTTGCATGAGTGTATCAAATACTCCTCATCACCAAAATTAGATCATCAACATAAATAACAATGATCAATAAATACTACCCTCACAACAATCGGCACAAGTTTGTATCCTGTCAATTTATAATCCCGCCGTGAAATAGGTTTGGTCCGAGTGTACCAAGCACGTGGTGCTTGATTCAACCCGTACAAAGGATATTTCAGAGCTCGTGACATGTGACTCAATCGTTGAAGATTTCAAAACCTTCAGGCTTCTCTATGTACACCCTTCCTCAATGATCCCATTGAGAAATGTATTTTCACGCATCCATCCGATGAATGCGCCTTAATCCATCTATGCCGAGAGTGAAAGGATGGATCTCATGGAAGAGTACATTGCAACATGTGCAACTTCAACATAATCTATCCCCTCGATCCGTGAGAATCCCCGTGCCACAAATCAAGTATCAGGATTTCTCACACTCCCATCGGTAGCTTTCTTACCTTGTAGATCCATCTCAATCCAACCATTGATTTGTTGACCGATCTTGGGACCATCTCCCATGCAATGTTCTTTACATGGAGTCATACTCCACCATTGCATAAACCCAAGTTGAGCCGCACTACTTCTAAAAGGAAGATGTTTCCGCTGCCAATACATTTTCTCATAAGAGCCACATCCAAAGAATCATTGCAGGATTATTTGTTCCGCACCGTGAAGTAGGCATCCACATTCTCTCGTATCATCAAGTCTCAATCTATCACTTTTGTGGTGCACCTTATGCCATTTATAATGGATGGCTCTCCAGATGAGTGTTTTCCTCCACCCATGAACTCCTCATGTGGCTGATCCACATCTCGAGACTCATCCTTGGGAACCAAAAGTTCCTCCTCTCGCATGCAAGTCCATCTCCTCTCAAGGGACAACCGCATGGATTTCTCCTCATCAAATTTTATATCCCATCGCACAACAATCATTCTACCGTTTGGAAAATACACACTATAATTATGGGGTGTTTCAATGTACCCCACAAAAATCTCAACCTCGCCTATTAGTTCCAAAATTTTACCCTAGTGTCCTTGGTCACATGCACATAAACATATGAGCCAAAAATCTTAAAGTGTGAAACATTAGGTTTCTTACTGCTGAGCCTCTTCATGTGTACTCATGCCAAGTATCCTATGAGGACAACAATGCACACATGTACCGATGTGTTGCATGCTTCTCGCCTCATTGTGATGCATCAGTAGGGCTTGATCATGCAACATCGCTCGTGCCGCACCAAAAATAGCTCCCTGTTTTTTTCTCCGCGACCCATTCAACCGTGGGTTATGAGGTGCTATGAGTTCTCTTTTGAATTCCTTCTTTGTTGTAGTTCTTGAATTTGTTAGATATGTATTATCCACCATTATCGCTCCTAATAGCTCCTCACTTGCTTCCCCCGACTCTTTCTCCACCGTTGCCTTAAACTCCAAGAACTTAGAGAATGTCTCGATCTTTCTTAATATGCATGAAGAATATCCAACACTTACGAGAAAAGTCATAAAAAATATTACATAGTGCTTATGTTTTGTCGTCGAAGCAACAAATAATGGTCCACACATGTCTATGTAAACCTCTCAAGGATCCCTAAAGCTCAGCTTCTCCTTCTCATGAAAGGTGTCCTTTACATATTCTTCCATAGTACATCCCTTGTGGCATGTGTCCGATCGGGTGTGCGGCACTTCTTTAGCGTTAGTAGAAATATTCAACATGACTTTCAAGGCTCCATGGTGAATATGGCCCAATCTCCGTGCCATAATTCGCCCTCATTCCGATCACCACTTGATCTTCCTTTTTTGCCCATCATTGTTGTGCGTGCCCATCTACCTCCGCCTTGTAGAGATTTTTAACTCGAATCCTCATCCTCTTATGTTAGTATGAATCCTTCGTCGAAGTGTACAAAAAAGGACCACTTTTAGCTACGTACAAATAATAGCCTCAACAACAAAAGTAACAATATCTTCGCATCTACTTCGTTAGCTGAACATAAAAGAGCCGCAAAAACTAGATCTATGCATGGAAAGACATTAAGTAGAAAAAATAAGGGTTTGCCCATATACCAATAGACGAGACAAGAACAATTTTTGAAAGAATTTTATATTAATCACACCCGGGAGGAAAACAAGAAGGCGTATCCACCCTCTCCAGGGATGGTTCTTGGAAGTCCTCAACGCTTCGCATCTACATTTTCTCTGGTGTAGAAAACCCACACAAAGAATGGAACTCAAAGGGAGCTCAAGCATGAAATGGCAGTTTGGTACCTATGTATGTATCCGTGAGGTGATGTAATAGGCAACAAAAGGTGAAGAATGATAGGAAAAAACTCCTCCTATTTATAACAAATATTAAATACCTAGATCTTATGCATGATTAAAATAATGTTAACCAAATCTAGATCCACCTTTTATGGAATATTTTATTATATTTGTTTGAGGGAAAAGGTATTTGACTTGGGTCAAATCCTCGATTTGTCAAAAATAAATAAATAAATGATTTATTTATCTTTTTAAGGAAGCGGTTAGAAGATAATCAAATAAATAATGATTTATTTAATTATTTAAGGAAGTGGTTGAAATATAATTAAATAAATAATGATTTATTTAATTATTTAAGGAAGTGGTTGAAAGATAATTAAATAAATAATGATTTATTTAATTATTTGTGGGTGATTTGGTCATATTTACCAAGGAATATTATCTAAATAAGATTTAAACAATTATTCCTAGAAAATTAGCAAGATAAATAAAGGTTTATCTAATTAATTTCTTTGTTTTTGGTTAAACATGACCTGGGAATAATAATTAAATTATGGTTTAATTAATTATCTATGTGAGGAAAATCAAACAAATATAGGTTTGTTTAATATTTTCGGGGTTTCGTTTGGACCATAAACAACCTAATAAATGTGGTTTATTGGGTTATTTAACATAGTGAAGGGCAATTTTACTTAGGGTAAAATTGGTCTTACATGGTGTACTTGGGTCCATCTAATGATAATAGGTTAGATGACCAAAATGGTGTAATGCATTGCCCCCTAGCGTGCGAGTGTCAGGAGCAAATCGTATGACCGAAGTAGCAGACGTTGTAAGAACTCAATCACTAAGACAACAAAAGGGAAGTCCGTAGAGAGAAATGCAAGGTAGATAAGTAGTCAAGAACTAGACCTCGAGGAGACGAGACCGCAGTGCAACAAGTTCTTTTTATGAGATGGTACTGGTGTCAAGGCGGCGGGGGAGGCATACCTATGCCCGCCAAGACAAAAGTACAAAAGAATAGTGTGTCCAAGAAACAAGGACCGAACCATAGAGTACGTAAAATTTCGCATAATCATGAGCCGTATAAAAATACAATGAGGAATCCCACATACATGTCAGGCTCGGGATAATGTACTTCAGACCTGTACAATAATATCCGAGTACATGAGATAAATACAACCCAAATGCCCCCTATAAATGGGGAAGGCTCACAAAATCCGACTCTGACACATGCAAATCAAAGAGGCGCCGCAAGTGGCCAAGGCCAACATCATCAAATATCCGGAGCCGCATCGAAGGCCGCAAGGAAGAGGTCATCCGGCATGTGGGGCTACCTCATAGGCCACCCCCTCATGAGGTTGAGACATCTCACACACACTTAGAATCATCAAGAGTCGTCAGCCGTATCACCGAACCATCAAGTATACCAACATCTTTGGTCATGTTGAAAGGAGCCGGAGAAACAATCAAGCCGCGAAATGAGAGATCCCTTTGCCTCGATCCGAGGCAATCGAACAAGAGTGGAAGCTTCGAACCAAGGCACACCGCCCTCGGACTCCGGCTTCGAGCGGAATGAGCCGATGTTGACAAGGAGGGTCCGCCTACGTGAGGCAATGAGAAACTCTTCAACTAAGGCGCGCAGAGAAAATAGTAGAGCGACTTTATTTAATCGACACTAATGATGATAAAGGGAAATGGAAAGGACCGAGTAGCGAATGGACGACTTCCCTTGTTAGAGCATAAAGGCATGAATGACATGGCGCCTACTTCGACACAATATCATAAGGGATAGGGGACAAGGACCGAAGGTCATAATGCTACACAAGAGAGAGACCAAGCAATGAAGGATGGAGGGCTATGGCGGGGTACAAAGGGACTCGGATAGGACTCTATGAATGCGATGATGACCAACTTGGGATGCTCCTCGAAAAAAAGGGCGACTCGATGGTGCCGTCATTACCGCAGCGTCCAATGGGCCATGAAAACATGAGTACAAGATGGTAACTCATGACGAAAATCGACACGAACAAAGACAAGGAGGCAAAGCAGCCCCAAGTAATAAGTGTCGTAAGTGAGGAAATTCAATTTAAAGTGGAGGGTGAAGTGTCTCTTCTTGGAAAAAATAGGTCCGGCGAAGGATGAAAGTACAAAAAGATGTCGTCATCTACCGTAAAACAAAACACGCATCTCGTAAGGGAAACGTTAAGTGCAATATTTCTTAAGATAGAGTGCATTGCGAGGATTAGGAAGAGGATTGCCTCTTCGAAGTCCTCTAAAAGTATGCCCCCCACCGAGATCCTTACCGATGACGTAAGGGCCTAGCCATAATGAGTCGAACTTCCCGTGACCAAGGACATCATGGCCCGGGTCATACTAGAACAAGGTCGCTTCGTGAAAAGGACGAGGGCCGGACTTTTCGGTCATATTGAGCTTTGGTGCGTTTTCTGGCCGCTTTCATGGTTTGCAATGCAACAATGCGCTCTCGCAGGCACGCGGCAAGGTGGATAAGTCGTTGTTATAGAGGTTGGGTGTCGTGTGGAGAAGTTCACCATTGTGATGAAGGGAAGGGATTTCACACTCGACGGCAAGACAACCTCTCTCCAAAACGAGGTGAGAGGGTTATGGCTGAGGGGCATGGGTGCCCCGAGCATGTAGGAGTCATACAAATGTATTTAGAAAAAGGGGAATCTAAACACATTTTAATGACAGGGTGTACCATTTGTTTCATATGGTTATGCGCTGGAGAAAGGAAATGGAGGATTACCAATCTCTTTTGGTACCGCATATAGGGATCAAATGGACTTTAAGTTTCGAGTCGGCATATTCGGTGTCACTATCTCAAAAGAGGATTTGGAGATAATGAAATGATGCTCTCGTAGAAAAGCTATAGGTTGGTCAACAATAATGTCTAAGAGACTGTCGTCGATGTAAGATGAGGGAACGATAAGGGGTATCATCCCCAGAGTGATCCTAAGGATAAGGGACTCTAGAGGTTCTTCTAAATGTGGAAGAACACCGGGACTAAAGTCAACACGACTCGTACACACTAGAGAGTGGTGGAGAATTGCTTTTAACTTCAAATGTGGGTGCCCTCACTCAAACATTGGGTTTCAATGTAAATGGCCACAAGGTGGATGTGGTGTGAACGCTCGGGTTCGATGTAAGTGGGGAACATATAACGCTCGTGGGTGGGGATTTTTTCCATAATTTCCGTCATCGCGATAGAAGATGGGTGACTGGTGGAAGAAAGACCACCTCGACGTGGTGAATCGACTCGAATCATCATCATGAGAAGAGAGGTTCACATGCGCATCGTCATAAGGGGTGACCCCAAGAGTAAGTAGATAAAGGATCTACCGATGTTGAGCCCAAGATGATCGCCTAAGGAAGGTCAAGCGAAACAACAAAGGGAGGATTCGTATGGAATGTTCCCCCAAGGGTCTCATGGATGATGATAGGTAAAATGCCGGACGAAGGCTCGTCATCTCGACATCGGAGGGGGAATGTCAATGGGAGCAATTAAGAGTTCGCAGTTCTCACTGCTGCATCGGTGCAAATGGGGAGAGGTGGACTCATCGCGCTTGGCCTCGAACGGGTGGACCGCGGCGATAGAGGTGCGAAGTCCTCGAGGCAGGGACAGCACGGGCGGGTAATGGCTGCGGAGACCGCTACGGTGCTGGCCGGTGGGTGGTGGGTGGAATAGTCTTTGGGTTCTTGGCCGGCGGCCGCGAAGGGAACAGAGGTCGCCGGGACCGCGTACTCGTGAACGGGACATTAACCAAGTGGCTTGAGATGAAGCACCAGATGTATGGGGAAGCGGATCGACAACACCGACACAAAGCACACCGGATGGTATGCTTTGGAGGCCGAGGAGGAGCGGTGGTCACGCCTGTGGGCGCCCTTGTCCCTTTGATGCCCCCTCGCCGCCTTTGCTCCTTTCTACCCGAAGCGGTCGCAACAAGAGGTGGCCCCCGTGAGGGTGACCGAGGCACCGATGCGTCGAGAGCAGGCCGCGGGGACCGGTTGAACCTAGGGTCGCCAACATAAGGTTTGGGTCGACTGTGCAAGGTGGGGCCTCTGGAGGATCAAGGCACCAAATGGGAATCCCAAGGGTCGGGTTAGGAAGAGAGAGGGTGGCCATGACCTCGCACCGTGTACACCGGTGGGGAGCGAGGAACCAGACCGACCGCAGGGTAATGGCTGTGTGGGACTCGCTCCTAAATGGATAAAGCTTGGGGGAACCATGTCAGGAGTGACAAAGAGGCTCATGAATACCTACCTAAGTGAAGGCTAGGAGCAAATAAGTGAGGGAAAGGTTGTCGAATAGCCGTTGTGTTGCTTGAGAGAAGCTCCGAGACGATTGCATCATGCAAACATTCGATGAGTCAGTCGTAGAGAGGAGGAGGAGGAAGACCAGGGAAGGTTCCGAGCAAAGAGGAGTCTTTGCATGCCGTGAGAGACACCGGGTCAAGGAATCGACGGCTTGTTGCTGGGCTACAGAAGAGATGGCTGCCCAGATGTCCGAGATTTTGGCTCATGATATGTCAATCGGTCAATGGTGACTATCTTTCCCCGATTATGAGGGAAAGACATCTTGCGAAAACCGCGATGGGACAAACAGACATAGTATGGGTGTAGCTTCGCCCCAATAGAATGTTGTGTTGGAAAGGCTGTCATTGATGGCAACATCGATGGCAAGGAGTGCGCTCGTTGAAGCAACAAATATAATAGAGGCAGCGCAAAGAAGCAAGTAAAGGCAGAGGAAACGAATATAACAAAGAGGCACCTATCCTGCGCAGGAAACGAATATACCAGTAGGCACCCCGACCGCGCGTCGTTATCACAAAGAATGTACCGCGTGCGTATGCGTAGGCAAGAGGACAAAGATGTTATCGTTTATAGTTATGTGCTGGAGACAGAATGAAGCGTTGAAACTAAACTCATAGCGGTTTTACAAAATAAGATTTCCCCCATTCCGCACCGCTTTTGGTACGCAGCGTATTGCCGGGACGAGCAACGATTCCATCGTACCGAAATGAAGACGTGGCACACTTTTTATCGAATCGTGGGTCCAGGCGGAGTAATACAAAATGAATTGGTTTATGTTTTTCGATGTATTAAAGTCCGAATATAAGGTTCGACGAATATATTAAAAGAGTTATAACCACGTCCCGAGGATGACGTCATTTATTTCGAGGGGGTCCCCTCCGTCTATCTACCTTAGGTCTCCATACCTCGCGGAACTCGTTAACGCCGTGATAATATATAAGTTGGAGATATGTGTAATTTATTCCGAGGGGGTCCTCCTCCGCTATCTCCGCTCGAGTCCGCTACCCTCGCTAATCTTACCGCCCGAATTAATATGTTGCATGGTTCAATTTATATTACGGGCGTTGTGATTTGATTGATATATATATATATATATATATATATATATATATATATATATATATATATATATATATATATATATATATATATATATATATATATCGAAGTGACAAGGCACATACGAATGGCCGAGTATTGACTCCACGTTGGCAAATGAGTTGCACGAGAACCCAAGCCAAAGTTCTAAATTGATCGGGACCGTTTCGACTCGTTAATACGAGTAACAAAGGAATGCCGATTGCTATAGGATTTCGTTAATAATTGAAGGACGCCCGTAATAAAGGAATATGTGAACGCGGTTTATATATGTATGAAAGCCGAGAACAATGATTAAAACCAAAGGTTATACTATCGATAATCTATGGTAAAGTTTGTTAGCACCGATATATCCGTGTGGTTAAACAATGGTTTATGAAACGTTGAGAGTTATTTTAGTTTTGATTAAAAGGGAGCCATACATACACTCGCAGAGAATCGGAATGAACAAGGAACTGAATACAAGAGAAAGCAAATAGGAGAGTAAGGTTGGATGAATGTGTATGGAAAAGGAAAAGAAGAGGAGAGCGTGCGTAAAATGAAAGCTCATGAATACACATATGTACAGGAATGAGTTGGACAGTGAATAACACATAAAATAGGGAATATGCAAAATGACAGAACAAAGCAGCATGCGTAATGTACCCTACACAAGAACAGGAAAAGACAAATCCAATAAAGCCAAAATCCATAAAAGAAGTCAAGAGAAATTGAAATATGTAGTGAAATGTAAATGCCAGAATTAATTTATTGTTTGTGATGCAAAGTATCCTAAGGAAAATAAAATCCCACCGTAGCATGGAAATTTGTATATATTGTTATAATTTTAAAATTGAGTTGGATAAAGGAATAAGAAGACAAATGTACAAAGAGTCATGATCGTTCACTCCAAATTTCCTTGAGAAATACAAATGGCCATGTGAGAATCTCTATATATAATATCATAATTTGATATGCACAAAAAAAAGAGAGAGAGAGAGTAACAAAGAGAATGCGTAATATAGAAGAGTGAAGAAGAGAAGATCAAGAAAAAGAAGAGCAAGAAAGAGGAAGCGGCGGTACGTAGCCGATATCGTAGGTAAATCAACAAACATTCGCCTTGTTAAATTGAGGAAGTCGGAGCTTCCTTATCAAGTTGAAGCTTCGATAGCCGCGCTTGTAGCCGACCGAGGTTGTAGCCTCCCGAGGCTGGTGCCTCGTAGAAAATTGAAGGGAGTTGGTGCTTCCTCGCAAGTTGTAGCCATGTAACTGAGGATAGAGCCTCCTCGTAGGTTGGTGCCCTCGGCAGAAATGCTGGTGAGAGGGAGTTGAGGCCACTCGCATCACAACAATAATAAGATGTGGTTTTATCCCTTTATGGGTTTCACTTACATCCGCTCGTCTCTATGTGTGCTTCTTATGTGTTGATGTGATTATTTAAATTCGCTTAATTGCTGTCGCTTTCAACTTAAGTGCATGGTGTCACAATAAATTAATATTGGTCGCAAATAAGATTGTTCACATATTAAGATGTAAATAACCTGTGAAAATTTAAAAGGCTAATGCATGTATTAAATTGATTCACCCCCCCCCTCTCGCCTAATTCCAAAGATTCAACAATCGTACTGTGAGCGGTTCCTTTGTACGGCCCTAACAACCTAAAGGAGATCCTAGGTTCCCAAGATGCTAGTGCAAAGAAGGATGCTCAACCAACAAAAGCCCCTTTTCTTCACCGGCAAAGGTAAGAAAATTACGTTTTCTAGAAAATCTTAATGAGGACACACAATGTTCCCTAGAACAGAAGTCTCCGGGATGAAGGATTTAGGATATGCCTCAAAGGCATCCAGATTTTATGAAGAAGCCAAACAAGATTTGTAGCTAACACAGTGCTTTCATGAATGCTAATATTAATGATTGTGAAGTGTAGTTTATTAAAGTAACAAAACACCGCCACAGAAATATGGGATACTCTTGAGAACATACATGAGTGGAAACAAGAAAGAAAGACAACCAAATTCAAGTCTATAGAGCCTACTTAGAATCCTAGAATGAATGATGATGCAAATATTTCCCAGCTTTTCTAAAGGCAGAATTATTAATAATATGAAAGCTTCTGGAGAAAAGTATTCAGTAGAAACGAAGATTCTAAGATCTCTTCATCTGCATTGAACTTAAAAGGCAGGTCTAAGAAGAACAACCTATTGGGAGACCTTGACCATGAACTGCACATTAGGAAATTCGACAAAGATATGAGAAGAGGCTCCGCGTGTTGAAGACAAGCACAAGTGGAGGCACTACTTCAAAAGTCAGGCAAAGAAAAGAAAGAAGAGCATGGTACATATGCTCCTCGCTCGACAAGGAAGAGTGCTTAACGAGCCACACCTGATAGAGGCTCGCATACAAAGTAAACTCCCTTTTCAAATGCTTTAACTGTGGAAGAGTTGGAAATTATGTCACAATGTCCTCACAAGAAAGTAAGAAATCAAGCTCAGAATCCCAGAAAGACACATCAAAGAACTCACAAAGAAAGTGTTAGCCTGAAACAGGAATCCTTCTATGTCACCAAGATGTTAGCAATATCCGAAGACCCGATGAACCCCTAAGTGAAGAAGGAACCTTAGGAATTTTTATTGACTATAGCATCCTTTGAGGGACCTCACCAAGATGGCAGAAGAAGAAGAAGGGGAAGGAAGACCCTAGAGGGGGAGCTAAGAAGTGTCATGGAGGAGATTTACGTACTCAAACTAAAATGCAGAAACAAAAAGAGATTCTAAACAAAGAAAGAAGAACAAAATTCAAGTCCTCACAGCATCGAAGGTAAAGCTGAAATAACAAGAAGATAGAAGAGAGCAATACTTCAGCAACCAAAGATAAAACTCAGGAACAAGAGAAGCTTCTGGGAAGAAGAAAATTCTGTGTCCTAGAAAGAAATTAGAAAGCTGAACAAAGTCATACCTTCTCAAACAACAAGCTCTACATTAAGTTGAATGAAATTTGGTTTCCAAGCCAAAGATCCCCTATGACAAGACCCATAGGCTACTAAGGAGAATCAAGTAAAGGAAAGAAAAGGTTGATAGAGAGATATTTTTGTAAAAGCAAAGAAGGATGAGGAAGTAGCTCAAATAATTCCTACAAAAGAAGAAACTGTAGAAGAAAGAGAGACAGAGAGCGTAAGAAACCCCAGTAACAAAGGGTAGCCCAATAACCATTAAAAGATAATGTGTAAAAGTATCAGGAAAGTTCTCCCGAGTATGTCAAATTTGAAGCCATCAAAGGAGATTCTTCCCTCCTAAGGAAGAATGCCACCTCGTTATGTCTCACAAGGTGGATAATACTGCCCACATTGTCATGCAAGGAGAATGATTCAAACCAACAAAAAGAGGCAGCATGAAGAGATGAACCCTTACACTGTGTATGCAAGTAATTTCTATGGTTATTGTTTTTATCAGAAGGATTTTGGCCACAGAATTATTGAATGAAGAATTATGGACAAAGATCGATGTTCAATACCTCACAGGAGGTTTACAGTCAAAGTAATTTTGTTTATGCTCGCTACCCGCAAAAACCATAATCAAATGTTGGGGCAGCAAATTCAAATCTGGGTATATCTTCCTGGCAAAATTTTCAAAGGGATATAATTCATCACCTCAAACAAAAGATACCAAACAAAAGGGGCCTCCATGGACAAAGAAGGTGAACAAATGTGACTTGGCTTTAATCGCTGGGAGATTTGGGGAAGAGTCAATGGTATTGGAGAAGGTCGCTTCTAAACACATGACAGGAGATAAAACAAGTTTTTAACTCTGAAGAAAAGAAATCGGGAACAAGTCACTTTTGAAATGACAAATCAAAGATCAAGGGAAAAGTGATCAAAGACAGACAACGGCGCAGGAAAGGCCTCAAGATGTATTATATGTAGATGGACTGAAGTAACTCATCGAGTGTCGGCCGATGTGATAAAGGTCGTGTTCTCTTTAGAGCACAAGATTGTGTGGTATCGTACTCAAGAACAATGAAAACTCTATTCAAAGGCAAAGTTCGAACGAGAGTAACAAAGATAGTGAGAGAGGAGTGATGAAAGCTCGCCATCTAACAAACTCAGAGTCATGGTTATGGCATAAGAGATTGGGACATCTCGCCTTTGACCATATCATTAGACCGAGCAAGAAGAAAGTCGTCGATATGCCGTAAAATAAAAAAGGCCCTCAAACACACCATGGAAATATTATCACTGGGAAACAAACTCGCACATCCTCTTAAATCTAAAGAAGAGTTATCAAACAAGAATATTCACTTAACTTTAAAAGAGCATGTGATTCTGTGTGGACCTCATCCAAACACCATGGGAGAGTCCTGACGTCGATACGATGATTTCCGCAATGACATGTGGGTTGCTTTTCCTCAAGAATAAACTTGCCTGACAAATTCAAAACATTTAAAGCATTAGTAAAATCACATGATGCAAGTCAAATGCACTGTGACTTGTCAGCAGGAGGCAATTCACCGATTATGACTTTGCGTACCTATGTAATGAACATGGAATAAAGCAACAAATTTACTATTGCGGGACAACTCACCAGAATGGAGTAGCAAGAGAGACAAATGGTGTCTCAGACAACAAATAGCAAGTGCTATGATGCAAGAGAATAATATTGCTCAAACCTTCTCAAGGTAATAAGGCACACAACAAAAGACATATCCTTAATAAAGCTCACTTAAGGCCAAGACAAGACTCTGTGAACTATGGCATGGAAAGCCAACTCAATCAAACATTTCCTAATCTTTGGAAGCTACAAGTTACAAAGAATAATGATGAAAATCTTGGAAAATTTGATGCAAGAGCTGATGAAGATGGCTTGTGGATATGCATCCAAAGGGCAAAGGGCATATGTGCTTACAACAAGACGTCTCAAAATAATTGAATGCATTGATGTGAGATTTGATGAAGAACTTCCAAACAATACTAGAGATACAAGACAACAACAAGAGACATCGACAACAATGAAGAAGAAGATCAAATGATGATGAAACAAGCAACATTAGAAGATGTCAATTCAACCTAAAAACCCCTCAAGATACACTCAAAAGAGCCATCCAAGATCAAATCATAGGAGACAAGAATGTAGGAGTACAAACAAGAAGGGGCAAATGAATCGAACGTACGAAGAAGTATACATACCATGATGTCACAAATAGAACCAAAGAAATTTGAAGAAGCCAAAGAAGTGACAAGTCTTGGGTAAATGCAATGAATGAAGAATTGACCAAATTGAGAAAAACAATACCGGGGAACTAGTTCCCAGACCCATCGAGAAAAATGTTACAGGCTCAAAATGGGTATTCAAAAACAAAATGAATGAGCAAGGACAAGCAATCGTAACAAAGCTAATGGTCTGCAAAGGATACTCACAAATGTATGACTTGATTATGATGAAACATTTGCCCCTATAGCCGAATGGAAGCTATCGAATGTTCCCCGGCATTTGCATGCTACCAAGATTTCAAGGTATATCAAATGGATGTAAAATCTCGCTTTTCTTAATGGCGATTCAGAAGAAGAAGTATACATGGAACAAATCCGTACTAAGCTATCGATGCATAAAGAAGACTATGTATGCAAACCGAAAAAGGCCCTATATGGACTAAAACAGACTCCTCGTGCTTCGGTACTCAAGACCGGATAAATATTTGCAAAAAAACAATGTGGTTTTAAAAGAGGTGGAGGGATATCAATTCATACATAAAAGTCCAATATGAAAATTAACTTTTGATTGTTGTAGTGTATGTTGATGACATTATGTTTGGAAGCAACAAGATGATCTAAAAGGGTTTGCCGATGAAATGAAAACAGTTTGAAATGTCTACACTTGAGAGCTCGCTCTACTGACTACAAATTCAAGAAAAAGAACACAGTACATTTATTTCACAAGAAAAATACATAAAAGAAATGCTAAAAAATTCAAAATGGAGGATCGCAAACCTCGTGTCAACTCCCATGACCACAAAAGGTAAGTCGTGTGCCGATGATGGGTCTCACAGATGTAGATCAAAAACCTACGTATCCATGATAAGGAAGTCCGTTATATTTGGATGGGCCGTCACACTGTATACTGCAAGCAACGCTGGACTAGTGGCTAGATATCACAAAGACTCCAAACAAAATCATCTTCTTTGCAAGAGAAAAGAATATTCACAAGATATCTACAAGGAACAATGAAAAGAGGCTTTTGTATCCTAAAAGAAAAAGTTTCATTTTAAAGCATACACAGATGCAAACATTGGGCCACTATGGTAGATGATGTGAAAAGCACAAGTGGAGGTGCTTTCATCTAGGAAAAAGTCTCAAGTAGCATGGTTAAGAAGAAACAAACATCCATCTCTCCGTCAATGCTCAGTTGCGTAACATATAGCAAATGTAGCAGAACACTGTTGTACACAAGTCATGTGGATGAAGTAGACTCAAAGACATGGGGAAGGTGAGCATTAATGAACCTATCTCAATAAAATGTGATAATACAAGTGCTACAAGTATATCTAAAAACTCGTGCTTCATTCAAAAACTAAACATATACTCAATCAAATATCATTTTCTCCAGAACAAGCAATGGAAGAAGGAACCATCATACCAACAAAAGAAATGTATAAAGTATATATTTACTAAATCATTTCATCAGAGAACTATTCAATACTATGATATATGATTAGGTAGGCATTCAGAGATAATACTTCTTTGAATATAAAGAGGAAAGCATAGTCTGTGTAGAGTATAAATTAAAGTATCTTTTCCAGAAAATCTTGCTATAAGCATAAAATAAAGGTCCACAGCATTCAGTTATTGCCTGGGCCTATCAAAGACATTTCAAGATATCAAATATTCAACAGATAAAAAAATAAAAAATTTAAACATATATCGGCAATCTAGCAGCTAGACATAGCGTAGATACATAGCATGAATACCATATAGCAAAGAAATACCCCTCAACATGACATATTGTTAACACAGGATTAAATGCATCATCGCCCGTCTGAATCTAAAGACAGACATGTGCACTACATATGAAACACTAGGCAGATTTCAATGAGAGATGAACATATATAATATATATATATATATATATATATATATATATAGATATCGACTCACTATATCAAACATGTACAAAACGTACAATCAAGTTCTAATAATCTCAGCACTTTCAACAAGTTTATACATATATCACCTGAGCAAAGATGGTACAAAGTCAGCAGTAGAAAATGCAACGAAGCGTAGTCCATACGGAGAAATGAGGGCGTCGCCCTTTGCCATTGATGTCAAAGGGGGAGGAAGAATGGAGAAAGAGCAGCAAACAAAGAAAATGTATTGCCATCAATGCCAAAGGGGAGACTATTGGAAAGGCTTACGTCGATGGCAACATTGATGGCAAAGTGGGAGGCGCGTTGAAGGAAGAATATAATAGAGGCAAGAAAGAAGCAAGTAAAGGCAGTAGGAAACGAATATAACAGGCACCTATATCTCGCAGGGAAACGAATATACTGCAGGCACCTATCCGCGTTGCCGTTATCATGCGTAACAACCGCAAGGCAGGCAGAAAGTAGTGACCGTGTCGTTATTGCGTAGAATATAAAGGAGACAACTAAGCGTTGAAACCAAACTCACAATGTTTTACAAAATAAGATTTCCCCCATTCCGCACCGCTTTTGGTACGCAAAGTGTATTGGCCGGGACGAGTGTCATCTCCATTGATCAAACAAAGACGTGGCACACTTTTATCGAATCAGGTCCGGCGATTAATACAAAATGAATTGGTTTATGTTTTTTGATGTATTAAAGTCCGAATATAAGGTTCGACGGGTTATATTAAAAAAGAGTTATGTCCACGTCCCCGAGATGACGTTACTTATTCCGAGGGGTCCCTCCGCTATCCTGGCCCCGAGTCTCCGAAGTACTCCCCGCGGAAATTTGTTAACGCCGTGATAATATATAAGTTGGAGATATGTGTACCGATTCCGAGGGGTCCTCCTCCGCTATCCTGCTCGAGTCCTGCTACCCCCGCGGAATCTTACCGCGCTTCCGAATTAATATGTTGTGGCGGTTCAATTTATATTACTTACGTTGTGATTTGATTGATATATATATATATATATATATATATATATATATATATATATATATATATATATATATATATATATATGTATCATATGATACATAATATACGAATGGTTGAGTACACCCACGTTGGCAAATGAGTTGTACGTGTGGGTCCCAAGCCACAAAGTTCTAATTGATCGAGACCGTTTGACTAAGGATTGCGAGTTAACAAAGGAATGCCGATTGCCGTAGGATTTCGTTAATAATTGAAGGACGTTGTAATAAAGGAATATGTGAACGCGGGTTTATATATGTACAAAGCGAGAATTGACAAACCAAAAGTTATACTGATAATCTATGTGTACTGTTAGCACCGATATCCGGTGGTTAAATCAGGTTTATGAAACGTCGAGAGTTATTTTAGTTTTGATTAAAAGGGAGCCGTACATACACCGTTATATAATCGGAATGAAGAAGGAACCGAATACAGAGAAACAACAGGAGAGTAAGGTTGGATGAATGTGTATGGAAAAGGAAAAGAAGAGGAGAGCGTAAATGAAAGCTCAAAGGAATACAAATACACAGAATGAGTTGATTGTGAATAAGCACAAATGGAATATGCAGATGACAAGAACAAAGAGTATGCAATAATGTGTTCAATGTTAACAGGAAAAGACAAATCTAATAAAGCCAAAACCTGCTAAAAAAAGAAGCCGAGTGAAATTGAAATATGTAATTAAAATGTAAATGTTGTAATTAATTTTTTATTGTTTGTGATGCAAAGGCAAGTATCCTAAGGAAAATAAAAATCCCACCGTAGCATGGAAATTTGTATATATTGTTATAATTTTAAAATTGAGTTGGATAAAGGAATAAGAAGATGAAGCCAAAGAGTCAAGGACTGCTCACTCCAAATTCCTTGAGAAATACAAACAATCATGTGAGAATCTCTATATATAATATCATTCGATATGCACAAAAAAAAGAGAGAGAGAGAGTAAATAAAGAGAATGCGAATACAAGAGTGAAGCGTAGAAGATCAAGAAAAGAAGAGCGTAAAGAGAAGCTACGGTATCGTAGCCGATATCGTAGGTAAATCATCAAACATTCAAATTTGCTAAATTGGAGGAAGTTGGAGTATTTCCTATCAAGTTTGAAAGCTTGATAGCTGCCGCCTGTAGCCGACCGAGGTTGGAGCCTCCTTGAGGTTGGTGCCTCGGTAAAAAATTGAAGGGAGTTGGTGCTTCCTCGCAAGTTGAAGGCTTGCAAAAATTGAGGACAGAGCTCTCGTAGGTTGGTGCCCGTTATAAAACAAGGTAGAGGGAGTTGGAGCTTGCCTTTGCATCATAACAACAATAATAAGATGTGGTTTTCTCCTTTATGGGTTTCCGCCTACATCCGTCGGCCTCTATGTGTGCTTCTTATGTGTTGATGTGATTATTTAAATCGCTTAATTGCTTGTCGCTTTCAACTTAAGTATGGTGTCACAATAAATTAATATTGGCCGCAAATAAGATTGTTCACATATTAAGATATAAATAACTCGGTGAAAATTTAAAAGGCTAATGCATGATGAATCGATTCACTCCCCCCTCTCGCCTTTAATCAAAGATTCAACATGCTTAGAATGGATGGGGGCGTCGATGACTCGACGTCAACGCAAACAACGCGACCGGCAAGGGTGATAGGACAATTACTTTTAAGAGGCCAATGGCCGGGAGGCGTGGCCGTCCCACGCTCGGGTGATCGGGAAGGGGCTGCAATTGTAGGATCCGAAAGGAGTTTGAACTGGGAAGCGACATCACGTTGTAGGATGCCCCTCATCAATTATACACCGGAAACGTTGGCGTTCCAGATTTTGACCGGGATTCGAAGGCGACGAAGGAGGAAGAGGAGGATGGTCCGATTGAGTGGCGTTGAAAACAATCATTTGGTCATCGCTAGGATTCTGCGGCCGCCCACGGCGATAGTAGAGCCTTCTTTGGGAAGGGCACGACCGGAGGAGTTCCGTGGAAATGGCGCAGGAGATTGCGCCAAATCATCTACTATGCTATACGAATGAGCAACCATCGTGAAGCAAGTTGCTTTCGACGTAATGGTCCCTTAGGAATTTTGGTATGAACCCCAACTTTGGTTGAGGGATATGTAAGGGGCCACCGGATGTCGAAAGAGGCTCGTAGAACCTCGAAGAAGGAGTGCCTTGGGGTAGACCCAGCAGAGGCTTGTGGCATCGGGCGAGACCCGTTTTAGCGGTTAAGGCTTCAGCCCGTTAGAGGATCGTAGTTCATCATGATGATCTAGTAATTGGAGGAACCGTAAGGGGAAGGAGGGGCCACGCCCGTCAGTGGTTGGGTAAAGCGAATCCCTCGCCGCCGTGCATCCACCGCTTCGAGGGGGCGGTGATTGCCGTTGCAATGCTGAGAAGGAAAGGGAGGCGAAAGCGCACAGTGGGCCGGAGGAGACGCCGGCGCACCAGCCGTTGACAAGGGTACGAAGAAGCTGGGCAACACGAGGTAAGCAGGAGGCTGGGAAAGGATGAGGCATGCTTGGATCCCCGAATGCATGCGCACGCAGGGGGAGAAGCGCAGAAGTGGTGCCCCCTCCCCCAGAAAAACCTTAGCTCATGAGAGGTTGAGCGGATGGATGAGAGATAGATCCAACGACATCGGCTTCTGCTGCATTAGGTGCCCCCTGTATGGGCATCAATGGCAACTGGGGAGATCAGTAGACAAGATGATCAAGGGCAACCTCGTCCGAGCACAGATCAGTCGTTATTTAACGCCATTTGGAGGGCATATTCTTCGCTTGAGGAAAATGTGATGCGACATCTTTCCCGACAGGGGACAAGAGAGATCTAAGGAACTGGCTCATGTAGACACCGTCTTCGAAGGTAGGAGATCGACATAGGTTCTTCTTCTCCGCCATTCCCGGACATGACTTGACAGGCGGGTCGCAGATGATTGACGGAAGAAGTCAAAATTTCGATACCAAAGGTTTTCCATACAACGAAGGGGAAGCCGAAGTAAGATAAAAGCCCGAGCAAGAGTTGCAAAGGTGGTATGGGAGGAAGTGGGCTGATCAACATATCACTTAGAAGCTTCGCCCGTAAGCGTGCGTTGGAACAATCTATAGACGGATAGAGTCACTTCCAGAATGGAGGTAGATGAACACCAAGGTGGAATGATCGAACATGATTTGAAGGATCTTCTCTGAAGATTAGGCCTTTCCAACTTTGGGATGCTCTAGAGCTGGCTTCAAGATAGCAGGCCAACTAGCGTCATGGTGCAGGGTCGTTTATCAACCGGTCCAAATCGGGGAGGTCGAGGCCTCAAGAAGGGGCTAAGGCGTTGCACTTGCGAGTTCCCCGTGGCGGTTCTCGCTAGTAGTGGAGCCGCATTAGGCCGGATTACCGCTAGCATTAGGCCCCGACCAGAGATATGGAAGGTGGCGGTGGGAGAACCAGGAGGAGGGTGAGAACCCAATTCATTCAGAGAGGATTCTATGCGGACTCAAGGAGGAATTGCTCGACGACGGCGGGGCGAGCAGTCGATCAACCCAAATCGAGGGTGAAGGGCCAAGAAGTTCTAGGCGCTAGGGGGCGCAATGATGACAAGGAAGAAGGAAACCGACAGCAGGTAGCGTACGTAATCAAGAGAGGTCAAGGCGTACAAGGTGCGTTGACACCGATTTTAGAGTCTTTGCTGTGCTAACTGTGCGCTTTTTCACTTAGGGTCAGCGTGTGTGGCGTGCGTTAATTTTAATTTTTAAAACCCTTCCCGTTGAGAGCAGTGCGGTGCCGCGTAACTCAAAAAATCACAGAGAACAAGATATACGTCGAAATACGAAAATAACAACATTGTGCATTCATCTAACCCAAGAAGGCGTCTCTCAAAACTAATCAAAATAGAAAGGGAAAAGTTCAGCAACATTACCTGAAAAGAGTGTCAATAGATCTAAGGTCAAAAGTGACAAAGATCTAAAGGACAAAGTCATTGAAGAGGTGTCACAACCAAAAGATGGTAGGCAAGGTGGTCGGAAAAAGGAAGGAAATCAACAAAAGCGGAGGGGCAAGGTGGGAGTCCCTAAAGTAGATCCAAACAAATCTTCGAGAGGTGATTTGAGAGGTAGAAGAGCTGATTACAAGGATCTAAAAGGGAGGTAACAAATCTAGAAAAAGGAGGTCATTTGAAATCGCATGTACCGAAACAATTAAAACTCTTCCACAAAAAGTGGAGGGTACCAGCCCTGGGGGCTAGGTTCCCACTTATATGAGTAAAAATGATCGAACTTGGTCAAAGCTAGTCGAGACAAGAGTCGGAAGACCCCACGTGCTTCAGTGAAACCCAAGAAACGAAAACTGATCGAAAATTCGGGTGCCCAGGCACCCAACCCTCGTTTTCGCGCGGGGTGTCGCGTGTGCGGGCGGGCAGGGTGCGACCGGAGGTCCGCGCGTGTGTTGCGGGGCCAAAAAGTGCGACCCCCCGTTCCCGCTTGTCCTGCAAGACGCCGTAAAGTTGCCGTCTCGCCAAGTGGGCCGGGTGTCGCCACTCACGCAATAGGGCCGTAAACACACTGTTGTAACGGATGTTTTAGGTTTTACGTGAGAAAACATCATAAAAATAGGAAAACAAAAATCAAAAGAAACCCTAGGGTCCGAAGTAGCCGATATGTGAATACATGAAAACGACGCTACGTAATTTTAAAACCCGTGTGGAGTTGCCATTTGTTAGTATGAATCCTTTGTCGAAGTGTACGAAAAAGGACCACTTGCCTATGCATAACTAATAGCCCTAACAACAAAAGTGTACGCCAATATCTTCATGAGAGATTCATGGTTAGTTGAACATAAAGAGCCGCAAAACCGTAACGGCATGGGAAAGACATGGCGTAAAAATAAGGGTTTGCTCCATATACCAATGTACAAGACAAGAACAATTTTTGAAAGAATTTTTATATTAATTGGGCACCGAGGAAAACAAGAAGGCGTATCTACCTCTCAGGGATGGGTTCTTGGAAGTCCTCGCCGCTTCGCATCTAAGATTTCTCTCTTGTTGGTGTAGAAAACTCCACACAAAGAATGGAACTCAAAGGGAGCTCACACAAAGAAAATGGTGCGAAATGGCAGTAACGAAGTGTATAGATCCGTAGTGACAAATAGCAACAAAAGGTGAAGAATGATAGGAAAACTCCTCCTATTTATAACAAAACATTGGGTCATTCTAGATCTTGGTGCATGATTAAAATAATGTTAACCAAATCTACATCCACCTTTTATGGAATATTTTATTATATTTTGTTGGAGGGAAAGGTATTTGACTTGGGTCAAATCCCTTGATTTGTCAAAAATAAATAAATAAATGATTTATTTATCTTTTTAAGGAAGCGGTTAGAAGATAATCAACAATAATGATTTATTTAATTATTTAAGGAAGTGGTTGAAAGATAATTAAATAAATAATGATTTATTTAATTATTTAAGGAAGTGGTTGAAATATAATTAAATAAATAATGATTTATTTAATTATTTTCTCAGTGGGTGATTTGGTCATATTTAACAAGGAATATTATCTAAATAAGATTTAAACAATTATTCCTAAAATTAACAATAAGATAAATAAAGGTTTATCTAATTATCTTTGAAGCAAGTTAATATTAACTTAAATAATAATAACAATTGTTTGTCTAATTATTCATGAGAAAATAAAACAAATATAGGTTTGTTTAATATTTCCTTTTGGGGTTTCCTCGTCAGACCATAAACAACCTATCAAATGTGGTTTTATTAAGTTATTTAACATAAGGAAGGCAATTTTACTTAGGTAAAATTGGTCTTACATGGTGTACTTGGGTCCATCTAATGATAATAGGTTAGATGACCAAAAAATGGTAACACTGGTTTGTCCTTGCTTTTTTATGTCGCAGAAATATTTTCCTTCACTAAAAACAACATCATAGCCTCTACCCTCCAACATTGCGACCGAGACTAAATTTTCTTCGTACCTAGTATATGCATTATATCTTTTAATTGAAAGTGTTTACCTAACTGCCTCGGGAAGGTAATGGTACCAATACCTGGGAGCACCGTTCCACTCGTCATCACCCATTTCAATATGCATATGGAGATCCTTCTCCTCCATCACCGAAAAGTTCCTCGTCTCTTCATGTGAAAGGAAGCGCTACTATCCAAATTCCAATACGTATCCCAATGCACCGGAAACCATGCATGCGATCAACGAGAATTCAAGCTCAAATTGTGAGGCAAGGGCCTCACCAAATTTCAGATCCTCCAACCTTCTTGTTCTTATTCTTTTTATGGACAAGCAGTAGCAAAATGCCCATGCTCGTGACAAATAGAAAACACTTCACTCGGGATACGTCCTCGCTCGCCATTATCGGGACTCGCATTTAGAATGGAATTTCTTCCCTTCCCCTTCCTCACCTCGTTCTTCAAAGCAGATCCTCTTCATCTTCATTCTTAGATGAAGATCCATTTCTCGGTGTTCCTTTTGAACTCCCTCCTCGCACCAAATCCGTCGACCACAACACAGTTCCTAACTGAAAATTTCTCCATCGACAAAGTATTGATAACTATGCCAACTCTTAGAAGTCCCAGAGAGCCAAGCTCACCAAATCATCATCAACGACTATTATTCCAATGCTCCTCACTATCCCGACATTGAACAAAATTTGTTAGATATTTTGGAATGGTGTCGCCCTTTTCCATCTCGATCTTCCCAATCTTTGAGTGCCAATTTCCTATGGTCACTATCGCTTTGGAACAGATGCGTCAAATCCGTCAAGAGCCTTGCAGGTGAATTTCCCATGGAGGCTTTTGAACAATGTGGTCTCATGCTCCCTCCAACAAAGATCCTCCTCGCCTTTCACACTTTCTTTTGACATGCATCAAGATTTGCGCACCGCCACAACGGGTTTAGGGTACATCATTGTCAATGAATCTCCTTCAAGGCATTGTCTTCGAGTAATACCTCCATCTTGTTCTTCCAAGCAATATAGTTTGAGCCACCCGAGTGCATACTCCAACATCAAGCCATTGAAATGCATTTCGATCTTGAATCATTGTAGCACCAAGAAAGTCTTTCTCGCAAATTCTGAATTCTATCCATCACAAATCTCCAAATCCTCGTTTCACTTCGCAATTTTCATGTGCTCTCGATTCCATGTATAAATTATACAACATGGATGTATATCTTGGATTCACCCGATATAACAATGTGGACAATTTAAATACCGAATCGCTTCTACAAATATTTTGTGGAATTAAAAACACAATCGCTAATCACATGAACATGAAGAAGAATCACTAAATCACACACAAGATATATGTACTTAGAAAGCTTACATCTAAAAACCCCACTATATTCTATTGGTATATTCAGCATGGATCATGAAACAATTACATACAAAACTATTCTCACAAGATCCTCCTTAGTATCTAACTAATTGTCTCACACCGTCATGAAAAAACTAGCCAACACATAGCCGCTCTCACCCTCTAGACAACTCGCCTTGCTTGCATAATCCTCGATGAATGCAATACCTAAAAGATAGGAATTTTGGCCTTCCTCATCATGGGCACTATGGGAACTCAATGGTATTTGGTTGCATGTGTGCAACCCAATAATCCTAAAACTAATATTCAACTTCCCTTTCACCTAGAACTCAACCGGGTCTCCACTCGGATCTCGACATGCATAGCTAATAATAGTAAATCTCATTGCATGTGAGATCACCGATTGTGAATTAATTAATATTTAATTCTACTTGATTCCTCACTAGTGTATCTTTAGTTACAACTCGGCACAACTGAATTTAACTCACTTAATCGATAACCGATTACAACTCGCATTAACTAATGCACCACTACACTTCGAACTTTATTACAACTAGAATTAATCGTATGCCTCACCAACTACCTCTAACTCGAACACACTAGTCAATCGAGTTTATCACTCTCGCTTAACTATTTCAAGTCATCATTGAGAATATATTATAGTTTATTGTCCATCTTAATTATGATAACTAAAATAGACATGCACCCAAAATATATTTCTCCGTGGCCCCACCTAGTGTAGGTGCTTAATGCACTAGGCGTGTGCTGAAATTTTCTTGTTAATCTCAACACACCAAGCGAAGAATAAGAAATGAAGAATACATGATGAGGAAGAAGTTGCACCAACATGAGGTTGGTGTTGTTGAGGTGGAGAACACAGCTGAGGTGGAGCAACTTGGGTGTTTGGGACCAACGAAGTTGAAAACAACTATACCAATAAACCTATCGTAACTGGGAATGGAGAATGTAGCCACAAGCAAAACAAATATTTCAAAGCAAGGAAAAGGAATAGGATCCATGTAAAAATGGGTTCCTTTATTAGAAAAATATGAGCTATTTCCATCATAATCAACCTAAGGTCTACTAAAGAGTAAAGTTAACAAGATACACTAAAATCAAGGTATAAAACATGAAAATAATCAAGAAAATTTTCATGGAAATGACTAGTTGGTGATGGAATCCAACATCACAAAGATTAATATGAAAATTTGTTAGAGCCAAAGTGGGTGGAACCCACTTAATGGTCATGACTCGGGTGCAAGTAACTTCCCACATATAGCACCTCCAAAAAGGTCCGAGTGAGTCTAGTCGCCCTTATTCGGGCACAACACGAACTTCCCATTTTCCCTTCACCTTGTGTAATAGCCCTAGGTTTATGGCCGCCTACCTACAACAACTTGGCCTAGGAAGACAAAGGAAATTGAGTTATACATGCAAGGAGAGGGAAGAAAATCTTGGAATCCCTTTTGGAAAGATCCTCAAAATGAGGTAGCCCTTCAAGTGACCCCTAAGTGCCTTTCGACACCGTTTGTAATCAGGTATATCAATATTATCTTAACCAATGAAGTAGGGTAGATTACTTACCGGGTCTAATGTGACCTCGTGCTTGAATCCTCGTAAGAGGAGCTTCCCATAGACAAGATTTGATAAATGGATTTCTCTCCCTATCACAAGATTCTATGCTTGTTTGGTACCTTTGGAGCAATTACCTTTAACACCTATTCCAAAGCCCTACAATTAATCTAATGTAGGGGTAACTACTCATAGAACATAATTTTTCGAATTGATTTTATTAAGAATTTATTTTAAGTCATACGAATGAGGGTCCACAAAGATGAAACTAATGATATTATCACTGTCTCACCCACGGTAATGAATTTGAAAATGTAATATTTTTCAATTCGATGAATACTAGTAGTTAATAAGGAGTGAGAGGCTTCAAGAAAATAAAAGTGTAACATTCAAAGCAAGAAACATGAAATAATCTTGAAATGAAAATCAAAGAAATCCATAGGATACACGTACTTCGCTCCTCTGGCCATGAGAGGGATTATTTTTCTAAAATGCAACCTACTTTGCTTTACAAATGCAAGATAAAAAAATACTTCAGCCAGAACTACAATACAAGATTTTCCTTTTTGAAAAACAAATATTCTATGGAAATGAATAAGAACTCTTTTCATAAAAAAATCCAACAAACAAACTCAAAAATTTATCCCAATGTAGAAGAAGACTAAATACTTCAATCAAAAAATAAAAATTAATTATGTCAAAGGAATAAAATGGAAAATTTTCAAAAAAAAAAAAAAAAAACAACAAGATCCAACAAAAAAACAAAAAAAAAACCTAAAAGTTTTACTTATAAAAGTTCAAGAATTGACTAAAAACCACAAGAACCAACAAATCAAAGATCACATAGGGGAAAACCTCTCAAAATTTCAAAATTTCCAAGATCGACACAAGTATCCAAAGAGCATAATAGTGAAATGAACACTTCGATAGTCATAGATTCTAAAATAGCATGTTGTGATGTCGATGAACCATTCTGCCAGGAGAGCGTGACTAAGCCAGAAACTCAAGAAAAAATTAAAAAAAATTTCAAAATATCTAAAAGATGTAGTGGCTTCTAGAATCAAGTAGGGTTCACCCAAGACTCGAGAACAGCCCTACTTAAGAAAAAGGAATAATACCAAGGAAAAACCCGTTCCTTAGCTTTTGTCACTAATTTTTTGGCGTACATATTGCTCTCAGGACAAGAGAAATATCCCTAGGTTAGAAAACCAAACACCAAAACAAAAAAAATCAAATACATAGATGTTGGGAAAAATACTAAGAGTGGGGTGAACTATATTTACAATAATCAAAATCTTTTATTTTCATTTTACCCATTTCTTATACGACTTAATTAATCCAACTAGTCTATGCAATACGACTTTTATAAAGAAAACATGCATATATACCCATATAAATTTAATGTTCAAATAAATTGTAAAATTTACTTAGCCCGTATCATCGCTATGCATCGTACATTTAAGCAAGAGATATGTGCAGTATTATTTTATAAATCATCACACACAAGACATCACACATGAACACCAAGATTTAAGGTGGAAACCTAAGTCGAGAGAAAACCGCCTGTCGTCGTCTCCGTCTTCAATATTTATTAGATAGAAAACTACTTACAATGTTTTACTCGGTGTAGACTCATACCAGCTTGTTAGCCTCTATATCAATAGGTTTCATCTTTCATGATTGTCTTCGTATTAAAACCACTAATATGTTCAAACCTTCTTTCTTGAGCAAAGGTGTTCCATGGCTCGAAAAACTAGAAAATCAAAAAATTTAAAAAAAATGTAAAGAGGGTATACCCAAAAGAAAGATCAAAGGGTAAAAAAGAATAAAATGGTCAAAAAAGAAAGAAATGAACCCCAAGAAAAATAGACCAAGTTGGAAAGTAAAAATCCAAATGCCACTACTATTTCATTTTGTAATAAAGTAATTTGGGCAATGACAAACCTTACATAATTCATGAATAAGTCAAATCGTTTAAACTTGGCTTAGTCATATTTCAATTTCATGTTGTAGATTAGAGAATAAATATCTAGCCAAAATCGCCTTAATTCGCGCATAAGTAGATAGGTAGAGTAAATAAAAGGTGCTTCACAGCTTAACTGAGCCCCTGGATGTAATAAGGGTAGAATTAGATAGATTTGCCTTCGTAAAAAGAAAAAGATTGAAAAGGGTTTGCAAGTCTAAATGCACCCTAATAAAGAAGAGAAAAATGGTAGTGTTAAGTAGATAGGTAGGTAGATGGTGCCGCAAAGTGTTATCCGATGAATGATGTCACATGCTTTCCGATCCTTTACTTTCATCACAAGTACTAAAGCAAAATACATCGGAAAATCATGTTAAGCAAAAGTCAAATTCATTAATTTCCTTATTACTTTCCCCTCAAAGGTTATACCACTTTCAAAAGTACCAAGGTATTTGGAGATCAAAGGGGCTCAAGGCATTTCCTTGACTTCCGGAGGGATCCTGACTCCCGCCTAATGATCAAAAAAGACCTAAGTACTTGAGATAATTCATCATTATAAATCATTCACCTTCAATTTTTTCCTAAGTAAAATCCCATTTTACTTAGGAAACTCATACAAAATTTCATAAAAATCCCCTCAGCATAGCTTGCTATTCTAAGTTTAAGTGTTGGAGATAAAATGTTGCTATTGACTTCACAAGTTATCACTTTCTTAGATGTGCAAAAATATTTTGAGTTCCCTTGTCCTTTGCCATATTAATGTTTAACTTTATTTACTAAATCCCTAGTCAAATACCCTATCCTAAGTATATAAATCCCTGTTTATATATACCCCAAAAACCCCTTTATTATAATGTTTTAACCAAAGTATTTTTTATCCCCGCGCATTTAAAAACTCCATTATATGCCCTTTGGTTAAAAATTATCAATATGTTGTAATCCCACCCCTATGGTGAATTAATTGTATTAATTAATTTATCATATAATAAAATATATATGAAAAATCAAACTTTAGACACACAATATGTATGTTTAAAACCAAAATACAAGGCCCGAAGTTTTATTCTTTCTAAAAGTCTCGCGCCACCGTACTGTCCCACCCGGCATTCCACCCAGCCAACTCCGCCGCAAACCTCAGACACGGGATTAATTAAGTCATCCGGACTAATTAATAACTTTATCCGCTATTAGATTTCCGTGAGTGATTAAAAAAACGGTAAAAAGTGTTTAAAGCCCGACGGGCCCACATCCGGAATTTCCGCATGTTCCCCCATCGCTTTCACCACGGATCAATCCTCCACGTATCAAAGGTCCACGTGAACCCCCGCTATCCATCTCAGAAAAAAGTTAACGTCGGGGGAACGCAGCGGTATTTGAAAAGTCAGACATCCACGTGGCAAACGTTCTGCTGAATCGCTCCCCCCGCGATCAATACCACCGACCAAAGCGTGCGAATTTCCCGCCACCGCTTACCACCCGACCTTGCACACGTCACTCCCCCGTACGTCAATGACGTCATCCCTCGAAAAAATAAAAAACTCTTTAAAAGCCATTTTTTCCATATTTCTTCTCGTTATTTCGTTATTCCGAAAACGACAGCTCCCGCCGCGATTTTCAAATTTTCACCGTAATAGACCGATTTCTTCCAAGATTCGGCCGCGCCCGTGCTCAAGAACAAGCCCGCTACGTCTGTTACCCGTTAAAGAACCAACTTCCTTCAAAAAAAAAATGGGTATTTATCCTTTCGCCCGACCGCAAGTAAAACTCGTATTCATGCTTCCGTCGAAATAGTGATTATAAATCATCATTGAGTTTCGTGGGTTTTAAACTCGTATAATTGTTCCCCGAACCAACGAATTGCACCAATTTCCTTCATTTTAGAAATCCCGTCCTACTGCGAGGAAAGCAAAACTTCCATTTTTGAACCACAAGAACCAAATGGAGGTCTCAGCACTCAATATCACTCCATTGAATGCTCCCACCGTGAATTGGAATATTTACCCTTAATAGATGAAGATTTCCAAATTAAAGACTCCGTATTTTGATGAAAAGTCCCCGATTGAGCTTCGTCGCCGGGGCAGAGACGAATACTCAAAGGGGCAAGATCTATAGGGTTGTGGGAATCCAATCTCCAAGCATTCTATTCTCTGGCCCTTATTTTCCCGAAATCATTCATTAATGGCCATGCAAACTATGATCCCGTTACGTAGGCCGTATTAGCTCTCGATCAGTGTTCGTTTCCCATCACACCTCAAAGTTATCAAATGCCATGTTACACTTTGAGCCGTATCAAGAATTAGCACCACCACGTCCTGAAGATCGATTAGAAAACTTTATAATTAACCCCGTAAAAGCTAAAATCCATGTGTGTCGCATTTCATGTTACTCCGAGCATCGCCCAAAAGGGTCTCCCCCATGGTTTTTACTATTTCAATACATTGGGAAGGCTCATTGTAAATATAATATCTTTTGTCTTAGGATTCAACACCGTTGAATATGTGGATGAGATAAATTTGGCTTTGCTATCCATTTTTACCTCGTTAAAATTTCTCCCCCGAGATTAAATATGATTATGCTTCCTTCATAGCCAACAAGATCCATGATCAATTCTTAAGGCTAGATAATCGAAAAAGTTTTTAAGTACTCCTCGCTATCTATCATCTCATGATCTATTATCACCGAAAGGTTCCCTTTCCTCGTTCGAAAACTTGACAAAGGAAATCCTGTGTCACTATATTTTGGTCCCCCATCATTCATTTTTCTCCGATTCTCCCTACTCCTATTCGAATTCATTGATCGCCTTGTATATCTCGCAACAACTTTGTTAACAAAAGAATTTCTCCCCCAAGACCCGCAACGAAATTAGAAAGATTCTCAAGAACGTCAAAGAGTTATAAAGTTGGGGAATTGGTATTTGTATCAAAACCATACAAATATAAGGATTTATGGGATGTGAATTACATCCATTCAAGTTACCTAGATATGTACCAATGAGGATTTTTTTCTTGGAATACTGTGCAAATGAAATTCATGTATGTGATCCATTTTTGTAATGTAAAAAAGAAAGCTCTTACGAAGGATCAAAAGCCAATTAGGTCCTTTCATCTCGCAATTAGTGGAAGCCGAGAGAAGTAAAACGACATGCAGGGAAGTTCCAAATATCTTCCGTTGGGTCCCTTATGACCCCTTTGGTTTTATTTGTGAAAAGAGATTAAAGAATAAATCATCTCTCTCATGCACACCACAAGATCGCCGATCTAGAACAAGATAAATCAAGATGAATGGGTTGAAGGAACACTTGTTGAGGAAGAAAGTGAAGATGACAAAATGAATAAAATTATGAAAGATGTTGAGAAGAACTTGACCTTAGAACGTGTGGTCAAATGCAGTACCCTACATTGGCACATCTTCGCAGTCACCCCACAAAGAAGCATTACAGAAGACAATCCATCAAGAGTGCAGTAACTCCATGGGTAAGAAAAGAACCCGTAGTTCGTGTCATCAAAACCTTGGTCATGGCGCAAAAACCACGTACTTCAAAGCACCGAACAATCACAGTTTCTCCCACACAAAGCACATACAAATTCCGCAGTTGCAACCCATTAAACGTGGAAATAGGGAAGAAGAGGCGTTCCGTATACCACACCTTCAAAAGGGGGCCTCACAGGTTCATCAAATTAAAAAACACAAATCGTATCCACCTCCGCAGGAAATTATAGATAAAGTATTCGATGATGGAAGGGGAAGATAACAAGAAATCGGCATGTTAAGTGAAACAACCATAAGCGTAAAGGGAAAGCTTTACAAAACAATTAAGCATCAAGTATCTTCTTTCGTACCGCCAAAGAGCGTATATTCGAGATATTAAAGAACCTTCATTAATATTAAACAAAGAATGATCCATCGAAAAATGAAGGTGATGATCGCATATTAAATATAGCTCCTCACAATCAAGAAAGGCTAATGTCGCTTTGACCTTTCACAAGGTAAAATGCTAATGAGCCACTTCAAAGCAAAGGTGCCAAATAACTTCACACATTACACTCGATCAAATTTTGAAGTTTTAGCAAAGGATATCCATCCTCGACCAGACAGAGCTACTGCATAAACCGGGGAAATGGTTTATTCTACTCTCACCAACAAGGCCATGGCAAGCCTTACCGCCTCAGGATTCTTTGAATAACACTACCTATGGACAATTGAAAATTGAGAAGGCCTCCCCACAAAGCCAAGGATAATAGAATAAAGTCTTTAGAAGAGATAATCATTGGTTTGGGTCATAATCCCAAAGACATTAAAGGTATTGAGGCATTGGTAAAGAAGAAGAGGATGATATAGCCGTACCTAGAAATAAACTTAAAACTACCAAATGTACCGAGGCACCCTCGTACCCGTGAAGTTATAAAAAGAGAATCATAGTGAAATGATGGAGTTGCTCTTAAATATGACCGAGCGACTAAATGAAACAAAGAGAAGGAATTGGAAAAAGTATCACAGAAATTGTGAAACGATCGCGAGACCAACAATGTACTACAACCAAGGTGTTATGAACAACCATCTTAGGTGAACACTTCTAATTTGAATTCCGAGGACTTAATAAAATGATGGAGAGTTTGCAACATAACACAGACCCAAGAAACAAAATTGAAATTAGTAAAATTGGAGGAAAAATATGACACATCTAAAAAGACAAACAAGCCGACAACAATTGTGGAGATAAAAAGATTGGAAAAATTGGTTCTTTGAAGCTTTGGAAAAAGATCTTTCATTGGAAAAGTCAACGAAATAAATGATATTCTTGGGGTAACATCATTGAATTAATAAAGGGTATTTGGCCCTCTATTCAAGCTATTTTTGAGCAAAATGAGTTAGTTAAGATAGCCCAAGAAGAAATAACAGGAACTGTGGAATGAATTGAGAGGCGGTGGCCTCGAATGTGCCACCATTCAATTTTTGAATTTGCAAACAAAACAACAACTTGCATTGTTAGGAATTGGATGACGTATTAAAAAGCGCTTTGAAGCAAAAGAGTTTTCACCAAGAGGACTTTTCATGCAAAACTTAGAAAGGAAATGCAATGTACATTTTGGTTGATATCAACATTTTCGCAGAGAATTAAGTTTTGCTGATAGTGGGTTACCAAGTCCCAGCGGCTCATGGAAGATCAAATATTAGACTTGGAAACCTATGAGAAGAGAATAAAGGCTCATGCTAAGAATACAACTGCTTGTTCTACTAGCTCGTCGACCTCGACATTAACCGGGAAAAAGTATCTATGATAAGTGAGGAATTTATTTCTATCCGGAGCATGAAATAAAGTATCTATTTCCGAATGAGCCCAATTTTTTATAAACTTACCGCGTATGAAACTTTAAGGAAGCTCAGAAGAATTCAGTGATACCGTATGATCAATGGTAAGGTGGAAATGTTGGAGATTCTATGAGAGTTATTTTCGGTAATGAGAATTTATCTTTACTATCAAGTAAATGGTAAAAAACAGAAAACAAAGGAAAGAGTATCAAAAGAAAAGGTTAAAGAGTATCCGTAAGAATAAAGAGTGTCCAACAAGCCAAAGAAATATCGCAAGTGACAAGACAAGAGGCTCGTCTTAGCACTTACCTCCAAGACACATCCATGGAAAGTGAACAAAGACACTCAAGTACTTTGCACAATATTCCTATCCACGAGACCGTTTGTCTCGTTTGTTTGTAAAATATGCTTTAAGTTAGCCTATAGATTGCATAGCTGGGTTAGTGTAAGATTGTTTTAGATTATTTTGTGTATAAATAAACCCTCAAAGAGAGTGTTGAGGGTGGATTCTATTACTCGCCGTAACATTGAGATTTTTCGAATAAAAGCTTTTTGGAGGAATTTACTTGTGGCTTAATGATGACGATTTAGCACCGGGACTTGTTGCGTATCTTGCGTTCGACCTAAGCCCTATATTAATAGTGTAGCCCCCTTATTATGTTAGTGGTATTCCCCCTTATTGTTATTATTTAATTTCGTAACCCCATATTATTATTATTGTGCCCTTACATTATTATTGTTAAAGTCGGCTAGGATTACATCGTGGCCTCACTAGGATTATACTTGGTGTCCCCATGGACTCCTATATATAGAAGTGAGGGTTTGTCTATTTGTATCATCCAAGAATTGTGCATTTATGTAATGTATTGGAGGCTGCCCCTCGAAGTGGCTTATTTCTAAGGCGTTTATATCTTTTCTTCTATTTTTTGAAGTCAAGTTACACAACATTTGGTATCGTAGGTTTGGGATTCTAGGGTTTCGCCTGCCTCCAAACAGTCATCGTGGAATTTTTGCCATAACTTTTTTTTCACGAAGCTTCAAAAGCTGAAATTTCTAGGGTGCGAAGCTGAAATCTTGAGGAAGGTTGTCTAAAAATTTCAGATCTTGGTTCGGTGAATATTTGAGGAGATATCATCTGTGTGCCAGGTATCTTTTTAGGCTCATAAACAGGTCATCGTGGAATTTGCGCTATAAAGCTTTTTGTACGAAGGTTCGCAGTCCTAAATTCATATGGTGCTAAGCTGAAAATCCCCGAGGGAAATTCGTCAAAAAATTTCGCAGCTTGGTTTGCAATATTTTTGGAGATATGATCTCGTGGAAGGTAGTGCTTTTTCAGCCCTTGACTCATCTCAAAGAGGTGATCGTGGGAAACTTCAATAACTCTTCTTCCGGGCAGTCAGACAAAGTTCCGTAAAATTGGTCGCAAGTACACAGACCGAAGTTTTTTGGCTATCAATTTCGCAGACAAAGGACAAAATGTGCTGACATGTGGCAAGTCGTACAAGTTCGCTCTACTAAAACCAAACTCCGTAATTAGGTCATTGTGGGAGATTGGACACAACTTTGTCTTGGAGAATCCAAATCGTGTCGACCTCTGTGGAATTTGAAAGAAGCTTCAGAGATCTACTAAGGTACGAATTTCGATATCGAAGATTTCAACTATAGAGATAATCCACCTCAATATCGAGCTCCTAAAAGCTAGTAAAAGGTGTGTATTTTTTTTTCCGACCGTACAAGTCTCGTTTGAAGAATCAAGTTGAATTGATTCCAAGGCAATCTTGTACATTGAGATACCAATATTGGATTCTAAAATGAATTCTTAAAAAGAATTCAACACCCATCAAGCCTTCGTAAGGCTCTACCATGACTCATGAAGAAGAATTGCAACATGATCTATCAAAATTACAAGAACAAGTACAACAAATTTCACTTTCGCAAAGAGCACAAAATGAAATGGAAGCTGAAGAAAGGTGTGGAAGTTGAAGATGGATGGTTTGAAGAAAGGCATGGAAGCGAAGATGGATGGCGTGGAAGTAAAGATGGAAGGTTTGAAGAAAGGCGTGGAAGCTAAATGGATGGTGTGCAAGCTAAGATGGATGGCATGGAAGTGGGCATGGAAGCTAAGATGGATGACATAAAAGACAACATAGAAAACATGAAGAATGATCTAAAAGCATGCATGGAAGGCTTGATGACAAGCTTAAAACCGTAAATGATTCCTAATGGCTTTAAATATAGGAGAAGAACCTCATGATGAGAACAAAATAAATGTTAATCATGATTTCATAAACTCGAATTTTGGTGGAAGAAATCCACCATTCCAAAAAATGGATATGAGGAAGTTTGATGGAAATGATCCCGTAACATGGATACTACAGATGGAGCAATATTTTGATCTCAATAACGTGCAAAACACACAAAAGGTACGCATTGCAACTTTACATTTAGAACAAAATACATTTGTATGGTATCGATGGTTGTGAGTCTCCCGTAAAAAATCGTCACTTGGTCAATTTTTACTAGAGGAAATGATAGCACATTATGAGGATACAAATATAACACCCTTCTTACCCAATTGATAAATTCCCAAACAAAAGGGTTTAGTGGGGCAAAGACATCGAGGACTTCCAAAAATTAGAGTTATAAGGTATAACCGTATTTCAGAGGACCACAGGATTGATCTCTTCTTAGGCGCTTTAAAGGATAACATTCAACATGAATCGTGTTCTGTGAACTCGATTCATTAGAGAAGGCATTCAGGTTGGCAAGAAAAAGTTGAATGTAAAATTATGGCAACAAGGAAGCTTACTACTCAATTCTATAAAGAAGGAAGTGTGGCTACATCTAGATTTCCCCCACAACCTACAAGGTTGACACCACAACAATTGAAGAAAAAAGAGCAAAAGGGCTTTGCTACAAAGCAGATAGCAACACATCAAAGGTCATAAGTGTGCCGAGAAGAAATTATTTTACATAGATTGTGAAGAGGAAGAAGAAAATGAACAAGAAGAGGGATATACACCAAAGAACCAACCCTTAAGAGGAAGAAATGAATCCAACCATTTTAGGTAATGCACCTAAGGTGAATTACCACTCCTCAAACTCTCAAGATAAAAGGACAAATCAAGAAGAGAAAGGTAATAGTGTTGATTGATTCGTAGCACCCATAATTTTATTCATTGTAAGGTAGCCAAGGAATTAAATTGTTTCCTATACCCAAAGACCAGAATGTCAAGTGATGGTTGCAAATGGAGGAACTATAAACGTTCGGGAAAATGCCATAACATCAAGCTAACCATGGGGGAATATGTGTTGACTAGTCCAATGCTTTCCATTCCTATGGAGTAGCCGATGTTGTACTAGGAGCAATGGTTACAATCTTTGGGGACTATATTTTTAATTTTCAAGAACTTTTCTTGAAATTATTTTCAAGGAAAGGAAGCTCTAACTACTAGGGTATTGAAGGGAAGTCAGAAGGATAAATGCTTCCGTAATGGCATGACAAAGCTTCTAAAGAAAGAACAACGAGGCGTAATTGCACAATTATGCTCACTAGAAGTTCCAACATCAAAATCATCTATTACTTCGGGCAGACCTCCAACAAGTCTTGGACAATCATTCCAAGGTGTTTGAAACTCCCAAAGGACTCCCACCTATTCGTGATCATGATCATGCTATTCATTTGATTCCGTGAAGTGTTCCTTCAAACATCCTACTTTATAGATATCCTTACTTCCAAAAGAGCTAAATTGAAATCTACATGATTGCGTAAATGTTAGAGGCGGGTATAATTCAACTAGTCAAAGTTCTTTCTCTCGTCTCGTAGTATTGAACACAAGAAGGATGGATCATGGCGAATGTGTCCGGATTATAGGGAGTCTATATGCTTCACCATTAAAGATAAATTAATGACCTTTGATTGATGAATTAGTTGATGAATTATATGGAGCAATTTATTTTACTGCTTGGATCTTTCGTTCGCATATCATCAAATTAGAATGAAGATCGAAGATATTCCAAAAACAACATTTCGAACTCATGAGGGCTAATTTTTGGTCATGCCTTGGCCTTACCAATGCACCTTCTACATTTCAAGGGTTGATGAATTCCATTTTCAAACCCTTCCTTTAGAAAATTTGTGCTAGTATTTTTTGATGATATACTAATCTATAGCAAGTCTTGGAAGGATCATGTTGAACATGTTGACAGTGGTGCTCAAATTCATTGCAGGAGAAACAATTATATGCAAAAGCATCCAAATGTTTCTTTGGAGTACAAGAGGTGGAATATCTGGTCATATTATATCCCACGAGGGTGTTAAAGTAGACCCTAATAAAATTAAAGCCATTAAGGAATGAAAGTCCCCAAGACAACAGCGCTATGGAGACTTTCTTGTTAACAAAGTTATTATCGCAAGTTTGTTAAGAATAGTGGAAGAATAAGCACCTCTTAACAACATTATTGAAGAAAGATGCATTTTCATGGACTCGAAGCAACTAAGGCCTTCCGAACATCTTAAAGAGGCAATGTGCCTAGCACCGGTCTTAGCTACGCCGTACTTCACAAAAACCTTTATTGTGGAAAATGTGATGCCTCGTAAAATGAATAAAAAAACGCTTAATGCAGGAAGGAAGGACTCATTGCTTTAAGAAAGTCTTCCTAATCAAAGGAAAGCATTTAAACCTATTTATGAGAAGGAAATGTTAATAACATCGCATGCACTAAAGAAATGGCTATGGAATTTACCAATGGGGAAGAAGACCAAGGTAAATCGATCATGATAGTCTTAAACACTTTTTGGAACAAAGACTATCTTCAAGAGCAGCAAACAACAAAGATGTTGGGTTATGACTTTGAAATAATCTACAAAAAGGAAAGCTTAATGTTGTTGCGTATTGCACTTTAAGAAAGAATGAAGAGGTGGAAGCATTGTTATATTACTTCTATTATCCAACCAAACATTGGATAACCGAAGCAAGAGATGAATGGAAGAAGGACAAGATGTATGGACACTCATTCAAAAGTTGCAAAGCAAGATCCTAGTACATCCGATACATTTAGTTGGAAAAATGATTCTCATGGTACAAAGATCGCTTATATCTTTGTAAGAATTCCAACTAAAACAAAAGATTCTTCTCGGGAATTGCACACTTTCCTTTAGGAGGACACTGCATTTTTTAAAAACTTACCACAGGGTGAAGAAAGAATTTTTTTGGGATGGCCTTAAATCGATATTCAAAAGTTTGTGGCGTAATGTTTGGTTTGCCGTGGCTAATAAAGTGGAGACAATTAAGACCTTGGATTCCCCCTACAACCTTATCCATTCCAAGTCGTCGTTGGGAGGAGATTTCAATGGATTTTATCGTCAGGTTTACCTAAGTCCGAAGGAAAGAATGTCATCATGGTGGTAGTTGATAGACTTACCAAGTATGCACACTTTTGTGCATTATCTCATCCATTTAAAGCAAGTGCGCTTGCTACTACATTTGTGGACAGACCAAAAGCTACATGGAAGCCCAAGGGTTATCAGGAGCGACAGAGATCCTATTTTTACGGAAATTTTGGGAAGTAGTTATTTTCTTGTTTGGGTACTAAATTAGCTCATAGCTCATCTTATCATCCTCAACTGATGGTCAACCGAGATAGTAAATAAATGTTTGGAAGGATATCTTCGCTCGTTTTGCATTCGATAAACAAACACAATGGGTCAAGTGGTTACCTCTCGCCGAATGGTGGTATAACACTCTTCCATACCGCAGCAAAAATGACCCCATTTATGGCACTTTATGGATATCATCCACCATCGATCATACATCATCTTTAAGGGAAAATTTGAAGGTTCAAGCAAAGGAAGATCACGCAGCATCAAAGAAGAAGTTCTCCAACTCTTAAAGGATAACCCGACCAAGGTACAAAATCGAATGAAACAACAAAGTAAGATCAACATTGCATGTAGAGAAGTTTTGACATAAGATTGGGTATTTCACGCTACAACCATATAAACAAATGTCCCTCAAACAAGCTAAGAAGGATAATAAATTATCGCCAAAGTACTATGGTCCTTACAAGGTGTTGCAAAAGATCGTACTATGGCATACAAATTGGAGCTTTCCCTTCTTCTTCATGAAAACACATCCAAGCTTTTCCATGTTTCATGCTTAAAGAAGGTTATAGGAGAAAATCTTCCCGCTCAAAACAACACACAATCTCTGATGAGGAAGGAAAATCATATTGGAACCGAAGCGGTCATGGAAACAAGAACTCGACAACTACGAATCGATCAATTTCGCAGTATCTCATCAAGTGGAAGAACTTACCCAATCAAGATTCTACATGGGAGGATGATAATTTTTATACAAGCACCTGTAGCTACTTCAAGCGTTGAGGACAACACTTGTTTGAAGGAGAGGCATGTTAAGCCCCTATATTAATAGTGTAGCCCTTTATTATGTTAGTGTAGCCCCCCTCTTATTGTTATTATTGTACCCCGTAACCCCCATATTGTTATTATCACACCTACATTATTATTGTTAGGTCGGCTAGGATTATATCGTGGCCTCACTAGGATTATATTGTGCCCCCATGGACTCCTATATATAGAAGGAGGGTTTGTTCATTCGTATCATCCAAGAATTGTGCATTTATGTAATGTATTGAGGTTGCCCCCCGAAGTGGCTTATTTCTAAGGCGTTTATATCTCTTTTCTTCTATTTTTGAAGTCAAGTTACACAACATGGACTACAAATTAACAAGTTTTTCTACCCTTTCGTCTAAAATACTATATTAGTTTGTAATACCATCAGTATCCATTTCCCGAATAATGCATAAAGGATTGAAACAACAGAATTTGCTTAATTGTACTGCTTTCAAATGTGGTTGTTCTTAATGTTTTCTTCTAAATTTAGTTATACATAGAATTCTTAAGGTTTTTTTCAATTTAAACATTGTTGATTACTATAATAAAGAATTCTTCATTTGCTTGTTTGTAGTCACTTAACTTCTCTTTCCCTTTGAACATGGTGAAAGTTTCTTAGTCGCTCTTCATCCCTTCAAGCTCATCCCATCCACTTTAAATTTTAAGGATTGTTCTCTGTCTAGCTATCTTGCCCCGTAATACCATCCGGTGTTTAGAATAGAAATCCAAGAAAGCCATCCTTTGACCTCCAGCATAGCCTAATGGACCGAAACTTTCAACCTTGCCCTGGGCCGTGGATTCCACCATTCAAACAAAAATCAAACTCTCGATCTAGCAACTAGCCTAGAACCATCTAAGAACAAAGATAAATCATAAAGAGAGAGTTTTCCTCTGGATGCAAGAGATTGGCTAGACTTCGCATCTAAAAGGTTGGTTTGTGGTTACTTCTAGTATACTTTCCTCTTACACAACTTCTAGGAAAACTCGAGTGACAACATAGCATGCACTATGACTGGGACCCGAATCATTTTATTATTATCGTTTGATTTATAAGCTATAGACAGAAATCAAGATCACCAGTAGCTCTTGAAATTTCTTTTGCTCGCAATTGCAAAAGTAACAAAAGCGTCGCTTTCCACTATCTCTCGATTTAGCTTATATTTTGAATCTTAGTTTCAAATTTTTCAATCGCATTCTCTAGTTTAAACAGATTCTTTGAGGAAATCTTAATCACATATCATTATTTTCAAAGAATTCTATAGAATTTGTATTTATTTTTCAATTAAAACCCAAAATCCAAAAACACATAAGCCTAGAAAATCGAAGCCCGTAAAGGATTCGACATACTAGGTCAAACCTCGAAATCCACCACCAATATTTGAAAATCCAATCTCATTCTCAGACTTTTAAGACAAGGAAGTCAAGAAAAGTTCGAAAGAGGAAGTCAGAGAGGCATACAGTTCTAGACCACTTTCTAGATCCGCATCTTGTCCTCGTGAAAATTATATATACGATGTGACATTCCTTTTGATGCACGATTTGAAACATCTTTGTTTCAGAATTTTTCTCGAAACCTAATTATCTAGATTAGTTCCGCATCTCTTGTTCTTTTGAAGATTTGCAATACCGATTTGTTTCACATCATCTTCGACAGAGAATTTGCATAACCCTATCTTACCGAGCAAACCTTTGAAGAGAGTTCAAACATTTCGTGATTACCGAAGCATCTCCAAGTTCGTGCACTTTTTCTCAAACCTTTCAAACACCTCGTTATCCTCTCTACCCCTCCATCTCTCTCCCAATAGGACCATCAACTCGTCACTCCACTTTATCTTCCAAATGGTTTTACCCGATATGCTCCTCTGGCGTGTTAATGTACCAACCCTCCAGCCTTTACCCTTCGTGGATCACTGGTAGTGAGATCACACCTTTTGGATGGATCAGAACTTACATAGCCTCTCAACAACACACCAAAGGATGACGATTACTTTGAGTTTTATGAGATTGATACCGATAATATCCGAATGAGAATTTTCGTTCGCAGCCTTACCGGAGAAGTTAGAACTTGGCTTGTGGCTCTACTCCCGAACAATATTGCCGATTTAGAAGCTTTGTATAGGCATTGTAACGTATTGGGAGAAAAAAGAAGGATCCTTCGCATCCCATCAGAATTTTAAAAATTATGAAGAAGACCCAACGAAATCCGTACAAGATTACATCATAAGATTCAATGAATCATATAATGCAGCTTCCTCAAAACCCTAGACCCCCACCTAACAATGTGTTGGTTAAATTTCCGTATTATTGGTTTTGACTCCGATATAGCTTATTCCCTTTCAGGAAAGAGCTCCTCAAACACTAGAGGAAATGCAAAGCATAGTGGTGTGAGTGTAGAAGCAACCGATAGAAAAACGGCTGGTGGCTAGGGGCAGAGAGAAGAATGCCTATGAATGAAGAACCTTCTACCTTTTGAACAACATGTAATCATTAAGGGTATGGAAAGGTTAGGAGACAGAGTGGAAACCATTGAAAGAAAGTCTTCTATTGATAATCGTAATGTTGCAAGAACCCAAACTTTAGGAGAAATCTCGAACTAAAATATTGGAAAGAATGTCCCTCGATCAAAACATTAGGCCACCTTTCCAAGAAAACTTTGTCGAAGGTTCAACTTCCGAAGAACCCACAGAAGATGTAGAAATAAATAATGTAACCGATGATAAATGAACCGTGTTGTCTTTCTATCACAAAGGATGATCAAGAGAATCACATCCTTGAAACATTCCAAACTCATTCAGGGAGACTTTTGATTTCAAGGAAGGCTATGACACAAACAACTCCAGAAGTCCATAAACAAAAGATAATTCTGAGAAGAAGGGATTGATGTGCTTAATAACAAAATTTAAAACCTCAAAAACAAAATATCAAAGGTAAACAAACATTCCCCCCCGTACAAAATACTCAAGTACAAATTTTGTCTATAACTCCTGCTTCTTCAAATCCAATAATTGAAGATGTCTCGATAACCAACCAATCAATAAACAACAATCTACTACTTTTCCTCCTCGTGGGAAATGAAGACACGTAGTTAGTCCTTTTAAACATCTTCAAAACAAAACTTTATTCATGAAAAAGAGAAAACATCGAAGACCCAAAAACAGAGAACTCAACCCAGGTAAAACACTAAAACTCAAACAAAAAAACTTTCAATCTAGAGGTACGAAACAAAACTCAAGATAGTCAAGCCTTATCGAATTGGCTAAACATGATGTCTATAGGAGTCGGAGAACTAAGTCCCTAAACATTAACATTACCTGATTGGATGATTCAAGAACATTCTTGATGATCAACCCAAACTTCTTTACTCAGTGGTTGTTGAACATGTATAAACCGTAAAGTGGAGGAACCCTCCGTTTTATGTAAGCCCTCGAATGCTCATGATAAGATACTCCATAATGCAATGCTAGATTCTGAGCATCTCACAATTTGATGCCAAAAGCGTAATGTAAGATTAACTAGATATTACTGTGCCTTACAAAGATTTGTTTTCATTCGATTCCAACAGTAAAATGTTTAGGTTTGATTAAAGATCCGTGTGTCACTTTGGTACAATACCCTCAAGTCCTGCTTTAATGGACATAGTAGTTGCCGATATTCCACCTCCTAATATGGTATGTTATTGTCTAGATCTTGGGGGTGCTAAACTTGGAGGATCTATCTAACTAGACATGTCATATGCAACTATTTCGTATTTGGTCACCCTAAAAGATTATATATAGAGAAACCTTAAATGAAGTACTTAGTCGTAGCCATGAGAAGCTCGAAAACTTCCCCGTTTACTTCCGTACATTCTCGACATGGATTCTTTTATTTTATACACGTCGAGTTAGATCTTCCCACCGAAAATGTAAGCTCCGCAGTTGGAAACCATAAACAAACCACCGTTAAAATTTCAAGAAGAAATCTATGAAAACAAAGGAAATACCGTATGATCAAGAAAAAGCCCGAAGAAACTAAATAGCTAGCTCCCGTCAAGAAACACTTTAAAACAATTGATGAAGATTATGAACATGAAATTCTATGGCATTTAGAGTTTGATGGCTCAAGAAATGTAATTAGCGTGAGCCGACTTGTTTGGGCACACGAGAACAATCATGAGGGGTCATGCTTTTAGGCTGAATTTCAAATGCATCAAATAAGGAAGAGTATAGCTCTTGTTTGTATGAAACATGTCAACAGTTGATAGTATTAGAGTATCAATCATAGGCGACTCGAACTAATCATCCAGCGATTAAAGGAGAATGTGCAACAAAAGACATGAGACCGAAACAATACCGAGAGGAGGCCACGAGATTCTCAACACATTTTTACAAGCCCAACTCTCGCTAAAGATTCCTCAGAAAACAAAACTTGCAGGCTCATGTATTGGCATGTTTGCTAGTACAGCGTGTGTTACCTTTCGACCCTAATCACTGCTTTTATCAATTAGGGGTATAGGGCCCCGCCATACCGTACAATCTTTTGAACCGGCAAGTATTTGTGAATAACAATCAAATCAATAATTTTTTGACACTCACAAAGTGAGTTTTCTAACCGTAATATAGATGAGGATATAACTATCAAGGAATCGATCAAGGAAAAGAACAAAAATAGAAATTTCAGAGAAATGCAATTCATATGCCGCATCCAACCACATTCACCGAAAGAGACATGCAAAATTTGAAACACATGGAATCCGATGAAATCATAGGAGATGACAGACAGAATCATTAATTTAAAAAGATAACCATTTGCCCAAAGGATTAACCCTGAAGATCCGTTCGATCAATGATATCCAATAACTAAATGGAACTCCGTAAAGGTCGATATGGAAGAATGCAACTTAGGAACCCCGTAAAAATCCCAAAATGGTTAAGTTGTCCAAATCCTCCATTGCATCGACAATAACATGTTGAACTATTAAAAGAATTCCAGGATGTTTTTGCCTGGAGTTACAAGCATAAACAAGACCTCAAATCTTATGATACATTCATCATTCAACATACTATACCTTTGAAATCGAATTAAACCTTTAAACAAAGTTTAGAGACAACCCCGTTTTATTACCTCAATTGAAAAGGAAATCAAAAGGATGTTTGAAGCTAGGATTATAGCTCCTATCGCATTCTCGAATGGGTTTCTAACCCTGGTACCAACAAGAAAAAAGACAGGAGAAATTAGATCGTGTGTCGACTTAAGAAATTTGAATAAAGTTTCTTTAAAAGACAATTATCCTCCTCGCCGAAAATGGACCACATTCTGTATGGTGTGATCTTCTAGAATATCACTACCGGATGGATTTTCGTGGTACAACCGTATTCTCAAATTCATCCCGATGATCAGATAAAACAACATTCACTACACCATGGGGCACGTTTAAATATGTCAAAATGCCATTTGGGCTCAAGAATGCAGGAGCTACATTTCAAAGAGCAATGGGATATCGCTTTTGCTAAAGAGATACATGATTTTCTCGAAGTTATTTACCTCGGGATGATTTAACCGTTTTCTCTAAAACAGACGAAGAACATTTAGATCACCTTAGGCAAGTATTTATAAAGTGTAAAATATGGAATTTTTGAATCCGGTGAAGTCATTGTTTGGTTTGGGAAGAAGGAAAGCTTTTAGGACACATTATCTCTAAAGATGGCATTAGGATACTGACCCGTAAAGAATTCAAGCAATTTTGCAAATACCCCACCCCAGGAACATAAAAGAATCAAGCATTCATAGGGAAAATTAATTTTTGAGAAGATTTATTTCTAGTCTAGCAAGTAGTTACTTAGATTACTAACTAACATGTTGAGGAAAGATTCAAGCATTGGATCGGACTCATGGAAGCCAAGCAATCATTCGAGGAAATTAAAATGGCTTCGATAAAAACATCGTGCCCACCGTTACCCTAAATTAATAGAGACTTTATCATTTTTTCATTTGCTTCTCTGGAACATATCACAGTAAATTGCTTTACTTCAAAAAGATGACCAAAGGTGTGAAAAGCCAATAGAATTTTAGCAAAGCACTAAGGGATGCATCTCTAAAATATGAAGACATGGAAAATGAGTTTTTCATTTGCAAAAGCAACCAAGATTTCAGAGTTACATATTATATTCTCATGTGATAGCATATGTGCCTAATGTAGTAGTTAAAGATATTTTGACTCAAGATGGCATAGAAGGTAAACGAGGTAAGTGGATAGCTACCATTTTGGAATATGATATTGAGATCAAGCCAACAAAACTTATAAAGGGCCAAGGTTTAGCACAACTCATGACAAACCAATCACAAGCCTCAGACCTCAATGAACTGGATAACGACAGGAGATGGCGACTCGTATCAGTCAAGCTTTCTTAGATTCACCCCGGTACACCGATATAATTCATGTTTTATTAAACCCTGTGCTCCTCCAGGGTTGTCCAGGAATCAAAAGAAGATTTTTTAAAATGACATCTTGAAATATTGTATTTTAGATAGCACTCTATTTTGGAAAAATCATGAAGGAATTTTGTTGAATTGTCTTTTAAAAAGATGAAGTCGATAAAGTGCTTAATGAATTCTGGCGTGTGAGATTGTGGAGGACATATTCATCGGAAATCTACTCGTTACACAAGATCTTAAGGGGTCGGCTTTTACCGGCTAACTTTATTTGATGTTAAGAAATTTGTAACAACTTGTCATAAATGTCAAATATTTGAGGGTAAAAGAAAGTTGTTACCTTCCGCCTTTAAAACCAATTTCCACCAGAAGACCTTTTCAACAATGGGGGTTAGATTTTATTGGAGAAATTCATCCCCCTTCTTCAAAGGCAAGAAGAGATGGATTTTAACTGCCACGTACTATTTACCAAATGTTCTGGCTATCCCATGTAGACAATTTAATGATTTCATGATCATAGGTTTTTAGAAACAAGATATACTCTTTATGATTTCCACGTCTTAAAAGATTATACTGTATACTGCCGTATTTAAATCAAAGAAAATGACTGGCCGTAGTAAATATCATATTACTCTAGGCTATTCAATGGTACCCTATTACCCTCGTGGTAATGATTGCCAATCTTCTAATAAAAGCCTATCAATACTGTATCAAAAAGTTATTAGAAGAAACAAAAGAATTGGCACAAGAAATGACCAATGCATTATGTGTTAGACAGATTGCAACCAAGAAATCCATTGGGATTAGTCCGTATATTAGTTTATGGCATTGAAGCAAGATTCCCATCGTCTTTGTGAATTCCCGTTATGAAACTACTCCACGAGGCTCAAGTAGAGCCAAATGACATTCAAAGAAGAATTAATCGTGTTTAACTACCCGCAACAAACCAGAAGAGACATCAAAGATCACAAGTCTTGGCAGAAAATTCTAAAGAAAATGTTTGATAAGAGGACTAAATCAAGATTTTTCAACTAGGTGATAAAGTCTTGAGATGGGACTCTAGAAGAGAATAAAGGAAAACATGGAAAGTTTTACTTTGGAAAAGGCCTTATATCATTCATGCTTGCAGAAGTCAGTCATTAATTTCTACTTTTTGGAATAGTTGGATAATTCAGAAGTTGAAGAGGGACCAAGCCAATGGTCGAATGCTCAAGCATTATTTTGATCCCATTTACTAGAGTGTTTTAATGTTTTTAACTTGTACATAATATATTGTTTTTTGTTTTGTTTTTATTAATGCAGTTGATTGGATGGTGACTCCTTGGAATTGAAGCCCGGGCGATGGGGCCCTGTTCCAAAAGTTTCACTATCATATGTAAAATAAAGCTACCAGAAGGAGGAAGACTTCATATTTCCGCTTGAATACACTTTGAGGCATATCCATCTACTGCTCTTGACTTTTCAGCAAAGGAAAAGCCATCCCCAAGTGGAGCCAGTGTTAGCCTCCTATACCAATAGGTTTCATCTTTCATGATTGTCTTGATTGAACTATGGAATATGTTCAAACCTTCTTTCTTGAGCAAAGGTGTTCCATATTCTTGAAAAACCAAAAAATCAAAAAATTTAAAAAAATGTAAAGAGGGTATACCCTAAAAGAAAAATCAAAGGGTAAAAAGAATAAAATGGTCAAAAAAGTGAAATAAATGAACCCCAGGCAAAAATAGACCAAGGAAAGTGTGCAAAATCCAAATGCCACTACTGTTTCATTTTTGTAATAAGAAATTGTGTGCAACTTGTCAAACTTTTGCCACAATTCATGAATAAGCCAAACTGTTTAAACTTGGCTTAATCATATTTCAATTTCATGTTATAGATTAGAGAATAAATATCTAGCCAAACAGTTTAATCTTGGCAGATAAGTAGATAGGTAGAGTTAATAAAAGGTGCTCAACAGCTTAATCTGAGCCCTTGGATGTAATAAGGGTAGAATTAGATAGATTTGCCTTGTAAAAAAGAAAATATTGATAAGGGTTTGCAAGTCTAAATGCACCCTAATAAAGAAGAGAAAATGGTAGTGTTAAGTAGATAGGGTAGGTAGATGGTGCTGCAAAGTGTTATCTGATGAATGATGATGCTACATGTTTTTGATCCTTTACTTTCATCATAAGTACTGAAGCAGGAAATACACTGAAAAATCACAGCAAGCAAAGTCAAATTCATTAACCTCCCTCATCATTTTCCCCCTCAAGAGTTTTACTAATTTCCCCCAAAAGTACTAAGGTAATTTGAGATCAAAGGGGCTCAAGGCATTTCCTTGACTTCTGGAGGGACCGGACCCTCGGCCTAATGATCAAAAAGACCTAAGTACTAGAGATAATTCATCATTGTTATCTTCCATTTTTAACTTTCTCCTAAGAAAAATCACATTTTACTTAGGGAACTGATGCATAATTTCATAAAAATACCTCAAGATAAAATTGCTATTCTAAGAAGTGTTGGAGATAAAATGTTGTAATTTACTTCACAAGTGATCACTTTCTTAGATATGTAAAAATATTTTGAGTTTCCTTGTCCTCTGCCATATTAACATTTAACTCTATTATATTAAATCCCTAGTGAAATACCCTTTCCTAAGTATATAACTCCCTTTTTATATATACCCCAAAAACCCCTTTATTATAATGTTTTAACCAAAGTATTTATCTCCCTAAAATTCATTAAAACCCGCTTCTACAAGCCCTTTGGTTAAAATATAACGTTATACATTAATCCCGCCCCTATGGTGAATTAGTTGTATTAATTAATTTACCATATAATAAAAATATATATGAAAAAATCAAACTTTAGACATACAATATGTATGTTTAAAACCAAAAATACAAGGCCCGAAGTTTTATTCTTTCGGAAAAGTCTCGCGCCACCGTGGATTGTCCACCTGGCATTCCATTTAGCCAACCCCGCCGCAACCCCTTTCTTTTGCATACGGGATTAATTAAGTCATCTGGACTAATTAATAACTTTATCCGCCTATTAGATTTTCCCCGGAGTGATTAAAAAACGGTAAAAAGTGTTTACAGCCCGACGGGCCCACATCTGAAACCTTCGCATGTTCCCCCATCGCTTCAGCCGTCGGATCAATCCTCCACAAATCAATGGTCCACGTGAACCCCGCTACCCATCCTTTGTGAGAAAGTTAATCAGCGGGGAACGAGCGGTATTTGAAAAGTCAGACATCCACGTGGCAAACATTCTGTGGAATCGCTCCCCCCGCGATCAATACCACCCTTGACCAAAAGCGGTGCGGGGACTTCCCGCTTACCGCTTACCACCCGACCTTGCACACGTCACTCCCGTACGTCAATGACGTCATCCCTCGAAAAAATAAAAAACTCTTTTTAAAGCCATTTTTTCCATATTTTTCCTGTTATTTCGTTATTCTGAAAACGACAGAGCTCCCGCTGCGATTTTCAAATTTCCACTGCAATTGACCAATTCACTCCAAGATTCCGCTGCGCCCGTGTTGAAGAACAATCCCGCCATTACCTGTTACCTGTTAAAGAACCAGCTTCCGTCTAAAAGCAGGTATTTATCCTTTTCCGCCCCGACTACAAATAAAGCTCAGTGTTCTTTGTTTTTCGCTGAAATAGTGATTAAAAATCGTCACTGAGCCCTTCCCCAAAGGTTTTAAAACTGTACAATTGCTCCCTGAGCCAACAAGTTGTGCCAATTTCCTTCATTTTTAGAAATTCCGCCCGGCCTGTAAGGAAAACCAAAACCTCCATTTTGAATCCACAAGAACCAAAATGGAGGCCCCGACAGCTCTGAATATCACTCCATTGAATGCTCCTCACCAGGAATTAGACTATTTACCTTTGATAGATGAAGATTTCCAAATTAAAGACTTGGTTTTTGATGAAAGTCCCCTATTGAGTTATTGTCGCTGCAGAGACGAATACTCAAAGGGGCAAGATCTTATAGGGTTATGGGAATCCAATCTCCGAAGGTATCTCATCCCTTCAGTTGTTCCATTCCCAGAAATCATCCATTATTGCCAGGCAAACTATGATCCCGCACGGAGGGCTGTAATAGCTCCTGATCAAAGTGTTCTATTTCCCATCACTCCCCAGGCTATCAATGCCATGTTACACTTTGAACCAGACCAAGAATTAGCTCCATTGTCCATAGAAGGATTGATTGAGAAAACCAGGCAATTAACCCCGGAAAAGCTAAAATCCATGTGTCAGCATTTCATGTTACCTGAGCACCAGCCAAAAGGGTCTCCTCCCTATGGTTTTTACTTTTTCAATACATTGGGAAGGCTCATTGTAAATATTATATCTTTTGTCTTAGGATTCAACACCAGTGAATATGTGGATGAGATAACCTTGGCTTTGCTATCCATTTTTACTCCTAGGCAACCTCCTGAGATTAAATATGATTTTACTTCCTTCATAGCCAACAAGATCCATGATCAATTCATAAGGCTGGATACTGAAAAGGTTTTTAAGTACTCCTCAGTTATCTATCATCTCATGATCTACTATCAGTCAGAAAGATTCCCTTTCCTTGTTCAAAAACTTGATGCCAAGGGAAATCCCAGGTCAGTCATATTTTGGTCCCCCATCATTCATTCTTCCTCCGATTCTCCCTACTCCTACTCTGAATTCATTGATCAGTTTGTTTATCCTGCAACAACATTGTTAACAGGAATTCCTCCCCCAAGACTCACTAATGAAATTAAAAAGACCTTGCAACTGTCAAAGAGTTATAAGGTTGGGGATTGGTATTTGTATCAAAACCATACAGTCATCAGGATTTATGGATGTGAATTACATCCATTCAAGTTACCCAGATATGTACCAATGAGGATTTTTGCCTTGGAATACTTCAGGAAAATGAACAATTCAGATGTGATCCATTTTTGTAATGTAAAAAAGAAAGCTCAGTTAAGGATCAAAATCCAATTAGGTCCTTTCATCTGCAATTCTAGGGAGGCTGAGAGAGAAGCAGAAAATCTATTAGAGAAAAAGTTCCAGACATCTTTCCGTTGGGTTCCTTATGACCCCTTTGGTTTTATTTGTGAAAAGAGATTAAAGAATAAATCATCTCCTTATATACACCACAAGATTCCTGATCTAGAACAGTATGCAAATCAAGATGAATGGGTTGAAGGGACACTTGTTGAGAAAGAAAGTGAAGCAGACAAGATGAATAAAATTATGAAAGATGTTGAGAAGAACTTTGACCTAGAAACGTGTGGTCAAATGCAGGTACCCTACATTGGCACATCTTCAGCAGCCACTCTACAGCAAGCATTACAGGAAAGCAGTCTATCAGTAGCAGCAGAACCCAAGGGTAAAGGAAAAGAACCTGTAATTCAGGTCATTGAAACTTTGATCATGGCTGAAAAACCACAAACTTCCAAAACACTTGAACAATCACAGGTTTCTCCCACTCAGGCACAGCATCCACAAGTTCCAGAGTTGCAAACTCCATTAAATGTGGAAATAGGGAAGAAGAGACAGGCTCCAGATACCACACCTCCAAAAGGGGCCTCACAGGTACATCAACCTAAAAAACACAAATCAGATCCACCTCCAGATGTAGAAATTATAGATGAAGTATTTGATGATGGAACGGAAGATAGTCAGCAAACTGGCACAGCAAGTGAAACACACATAAGCCAGAAAGGGATACAAAAGCAATTAAGCACTGAGGTATCCTCCTTTAGACCACCAAAGACAGACACTGGAGATATTAAAAGAACCTTCATTAATATTAAAACAAAAAATGATCCATTGAAAATGAAGGTATATGATCAGTATATGAAGATGGCTCCCCATAATCAAGAAAGGCTAATGTCAGCGTTTGACCTTTCACAAGGCAAAATGCTGATGAGCCACTTCAAAACAAAGGTGCCAAAGCCCACTTCAGCAACAGATTACATCAGAACAAATTTTGAAGTTTTGGCAAAGGATATCCATCCCCTGGACCAGATAGAGCTACACAGACAAACTGGGGAAATGGTCTATTCTACTCTCACCAACAAGGCCATGGCAGCTATAACTCTGCAAGATTCTTTGAATAACACTACTGCACAATTGAAAATTGAGAAGGCCTCCTCACAGGCCAAAGATAATAGAATTAAGTCTTTAGAAGAAATAATCATTGGTTTGGGTCATAATCCCAAGGACATCAAAGGTATTGAGGCATTGATAAAGAAGAAAGAGGATGATATAGCTGCACTCAGAAAACAGCTAAAATTACCAGCCTTGAGGCACCCTCAGACCCAAGAAGTTATAAAAGGTAATTCACAGGAAGAAATAATGGAGTTACTTCTAAATATGACTGAGCGACTAAATGAAACAGAGAGGGAATTGGAAAAAGCACTGCAGGAACAGGAAACTCTCAGGCAGACTTCAACAACAGGTACTCCAACAACAGGGCAGCAAATACAACCATCTCAAGTGAATACTTCTGGCTTGAGTTCTGAGGATTTAATAAAACAAATGGAGAGCTTGCAACTGAGGGTCACAGAACTCCAAGAAACAAAATTGCAATTAGTAAAATTGGAGGAAAAATATGACACAGCTAAAAAGACAGCTGCTGATAACACCAGAGAGATAAAAAGATTGAAAAATTTGGTTCAGGCTTTGGAGAAAGATCTTTCATTGGAGAAGCCTCTAAATGAAATAAATGACATTCTTTGGGGTAACATCATTGAATTAATAAAGGGTATTTGGCCCTCTATTCAAGCTATTTTTGAGCAAAATGAGTTGGTTAAAATCGCCCAAGAAGAAATAAATAGAACCAGGAATGAATTGAGAGGCAGGCCTGAGCAGGCCAATCAGCTCATTCAATTTTTGAATTCCAGAACAAAGCAACAACTTGCAGTGTTAGGAATTGATGATAGGACAGGCACAGTTTTGGAAGTAAAGAGAGTTTTCACCAAGAGGACTTTCATGCAAAATTTAGAAAGGAAGTGCACAGACATTTTGGTTGACATCAAAATTTTCAGAGAGAAATTTCAAGCTTTGTTGGATAGTGGGTTACCAAGTCCCATGCTCACAGAAGATCAAATAATGGACTTGGAAACCTATGTGAAGAGAATAAAGGCTCATGCTAAAAATACAGCTGCTGGTTCTACTAGCTCGTCAGAATCGACATTACCAACCGGGAAAAGTATTTATGATAAAGTGAGGAATTTGTTTCATCTGGAACATGAAATAAAGTATCTATTTCCGAATGAGCCTACCTTTTATAAACTTACTGAAGCATATGAAACTTTAAGAAAGCTCAGAAGAACTATGATACCAGATGATCCGTGGTGGAAGGAAATGTTGGAAATTCTATAAGAGTTGTTTTCAGGATGAGAATTTATCTTTACTATCTAGTAAATGGTAAAAATAAGAAAACAGATGAAAGAGTATCAGATGAAAGGGTTAAAGAGTATCCGTGGGAATAAAGAGTGTCCAACAAGTCAAAGAAATACTGCAAGGGACAGCACAGAGCCCTGTTTCAGCACTTACCTCCAGCACATCCACGAAGAAAGGAACAGCACATCGGCAGTTGCCCATTATTTTATCCACGAGACCATTTGTCTCTTGTTTGTTTGTAAATTATGCTTTAAGTCAGCCTAGATTATTGGCTAAGATAGTGTAAGATTGTTTAAGATTATTTTGTGTATAAATAAACCCTCAAAGAGAGTGTTGAGGGTGGATTCTATTACTCTGCTGTAACACTGAGATTTTCGGAATAAAAGCTTTTGGAGAAATTTACTTGTGGCTTACTGGATGACGATTTGAAGCACTGGACTTGTTGCGGGATTCATGTGTTGGACTACAGTTCAATAAGTGTTTCTACCCTTTGTCTGAAATTTTATATTAGTTTATAATACCATCATATCCATTTCTGAATAATTTACATAAAGGATTGAAACATAATTTGCTTAATTGTACTCTGTTTTCAAATGTGGTTGTTCTTAATGTTTTCTTCTAAATTAGTTATAAGCATGAATTCTTAAATGCTCTTGCTTTGCTAATTTAAACATTTTTTATTACTATAATAAAGAATTCTTCATTGCTCTTTGTTTGTAGTCATCTCATTTCTTTCTTTTGAACATGGTGAAAGATTCTTAGCTGCCTTTCATCCCTTCAAACTCATCCCATCCACTTTAAATTTTAAGGATTGTTCTCTGTTTGGCTATCTTGCCCTGTAAAGCCATCTTGTGTGTAGAATAGAAATCCAGTAAAGCCATCCTTTGACTCCATAGCCCAATGGACTGAAAATCTTCAACCTTGCCCTTAGTTGACGGATTCCACCATTCAAACAAAATCAAACTCTTGAATCTATAACTAGCCTAAAACCTTCCAAGAACAAAGATAAATCATAAAGAGAGAGCCCTCTCTGGATGCAGATTGGCTAGATTCTGCATCTAAAAGGTTGGTTTGTGGTTACCTCGGGTATACTTTCCTCTTACACAACTTCAAGGAAAACCTGAGTGATAACACCGCACAAGATTCCCCCAACTCGCAGAAGGCTACAACCTTCTTTCGTTTTCCAATCGCTACTTGAAGGGAGCTCCAACCCCCTGATCTCATTTACCAACCACTACTCGAAGGGAGATTCAATCCCCTAAATTGATCACCAGCTTCTACTGGCAGGAAGCTTCGACTTCCACACTGAAGGCTTCTCCCCTCAGAACCACTATAGACCACATTTCATAAATTTTCATATTGGATCCAACATATTTAACACAAAACCATTTGTAGAACAATGCTAATAACCATCAACGAATATTAAAAAAGAACAGTGAGATCATTGTAACCAGATCACATCATTAAACCCAAACTTCTGTATTAACATGAAAAATCAACTTCACCCCAGGATCATTCATACAACAAACTTTATACACTACTTCACTTACGGTAACCTGCGTCTATATGCGCTTTTATGTGGAGAAAACTACATATAGACCTTTATATAAGAAAATTAGATATCTAACCAAACTCGAAATAGATCATAGACATTCAAGCACACTTTGTCAGATTTATAGAAACCATATTTCGTAGGCAGCCATCATATTCAATCACCAAGTCACTAATCATATTTATACATAATCAATTAGCAATATAATCAATATTCAAACAATCTAGATCTGCATGAAGACTTCATATAGAGACAGTAGAAACAAAACATAAATGATCAGATATTTTCTTCAACAATCTTCAGAAAAAAACCCTAACTTCCATACGTGCCTTTGCTGAAACAAACCTGTGGGTATACGCGCTTTCACCGTGACGAACCATCATATAGATCTGTAAAGATTATAGGACTGTGCAATACTTCAAAGAAGAAAACTTTCTCAGATCATATCATTTAGTTTAGCGATTATGCGCGAGACCACCGATCTTAACAACTCATAAACAAATCATGAAAATACATAGTCATTTTAGGTCTAAAGGTCCCGATCCATTATTGTATTCATGAGTGCATCAAAATATCATATCTATATATTGAATATATCCCAATCCATGCAGATATACTTTAGACTGAAGTATTCATTCAATTCCCATTCACATGCACACCCTTGCACTATGATCTTATGATCCTTGCATGGTTTGAGCCTTAGCCAATACCATGAGCCAAAAACCACACAAGTGTCAGTGGTATTCTTGGATGGGATCAAACAGATGTTACTGCACTCAATATTGTGGGATAATACCATGGTAAAGGCCCTTGGTATGGTTAAAATTAGTTCGCCAACTCATATGCGACTTTTCTTCTTTGTACCTGTGTGTACACATGAATTTTCTTCACAAAAAATTTGTGCAAAATTTTTGGATATATACACGACTTGGCTTCATTGAACCTACAGGTACACATGAGTTCCCTTCATCAAACCTACGTATAGATCTTGAAAATTTACCTTCATCATTCCTTTTTCACTGACTGGAATTCCTTTATCTAACACATCTTAACTGGCATGTAAATACATCAATTTTACATCTTCAACAAATAGGTTGCTATCAAAAAGGAAACTCATCAAGTAGGTTTCCATCAAGGACAACATATTACATCATAATGCCAACAATATCCCCCTTTGGACTTGATGGAATCCATGTTGGTGTTTGATCACCACAATTTGTGGATACTTGATAGAAGCATTAATCATAAGCATTATTCAAACACCAAGTTACTTTCCCCCTTTGACATCAAGAGCAAAGGGTGAACCGATACAAGAACACTGATATATGCGTTGCACACTACGGACCATACTCCCCCTGAACACACGCTGGAGTTTCGAAACATATTTTCAAGACTCTATAACCTTTCCTATCACCAAGGATGCATACATACATCAATTACCCAACCAAGTGGGGTCACATATTTGACTCAACTACCCAACCAAGTGGGTTTACATTTTTTACTCAAGCACCCAACCAAGTGGGTTACAAATTTGAAAAAGTTCCTACATGACTGAATATGACAATATTTACATCATAGGTCTCAACATGACCCTTACATCAAATTAAAGATATGACTTTATAACCAAGACCAAAGGACCTCAATAGAGATACATCATCGAACACACTTCAGTAACCAACATAATTCCAACAATGCATTATATCTAGCAAGGCTATTTCTCCCCCTAAACCTATGCATCCTGAACATTTTCAACAAAAAGTAACATAGCTAAACCATAGAAGAAAATATTGTTTTGAAGGTTGGCCCATATATTTACAGATTGCATGATTCATACATGACTCGTATAGAGAGAAACTCGCGTATATATGCGACTGTGCGTCACGAAACCTGCGTACCGAATTTAATGTTCTGAAATCAAATAGATCAGATAAGTGAGGCAGAGAGAACTCCCAACTTCTTTTTGAGATATTCAAATGCTTCTCTGGGAAGAGGTTTAGTAAATATGTCAACAACTTGTTTTTTTGAGGGAACATACTCCAATTTAACCTTTTTCTCAAGCACTTGTTCTCGTAAAAAATGATACTTGATAGGATGTGCTTGGCTTTGGAATGCATAACAAGATTTTTTGAGATACTGATGGCACTTGTATTATCACATAGGATGGAGATGGGAGGAGACCATTTAATTTGAATATCTTGTAATGTCTGCATCATCCAAAGAATTTGTGTGCAACATGATGCAACAACCACATATTCTACTTCTATTGTAGATAAGGCAATGGAACTTTGTTTCTTGCTAAACCATGATACTAATCGGGGCCCCATATAAAATGCACCTCCACTAGTGCTTTTCTGGTCATCAATATTTCCAGCCCAGTCTGCATCTGTGTAAGCATGAAGAGTAAGATTAGAATTCTTGGGATACCATAGACCAAAATCTTGAGTTCCTTGTAGATATTTGAATATTCGTTTTACGACTTGAAGATGTGACTCCTTTGGATTTTCTTGGAATCGTCCAACAATACCAACTACATGCATGATATCCGATCAAGTCCCTGTTAGATAAATAAAACTTCCAATCATAGATCTATACTTTGGTTGATTTACCATGGGAGAATCATCATGAGAACTGAGGTTACATCCGGTCACCATTGGAGTGCTCACAGGTTTGTAGTATTCCATCCCATACTTATTCAGAATTTGCTTGAGATATTTTTCTTGTGAGAGAAAGATGCCATATTTTGCTTGTTGCACTTGTAAGACAAGAAAATATGTTAGTTCCCAAAGTAAAGACATTTCAAATTCCTGTTGCATAACAGAAGAAAATTTCTGACTCGTGGTTTCTTCATTACTCCCAAAAATGATGTCATCAACATAAAAAATAATGATTAACAATCTATCATCTTCAATTTTTGTGTATAAGTTACTGTCTACAGATCCTTTTGTGAAACCTTGCTATTGAAGATATTTGTCAAGACAATAGTACCATGCCTGTGGGGCTTGTTTTAGACCATATAGGGCCTTTTTAAGTTTTCAAACAAGTTTTTCACCATTTCCCAGAATGAATCCTTCTGGTTGTTCTATATAAACTTATTCTTCCAGATCACCATTAAGGAAAGCAGATTTTACATCCATTTGATAAACCTTGAATTGTTGAAAACTTGAAAATGCAAGAAACATTCTTATGGCTTCAAGTCTGGCTACTGGTGCAAATGTTTCTTCAAAGTCTATACCTTCTTATTGAGCATACCCTTTACAAACAAGTCTAGCTTTGTTTCTAATTACATCTCCATTTTCATGTAACTTGTTTTTGAATATCCACTTTGTTCCAATAAAATTTTTATCATGAGGTCTTGGAACCAATTCCCAAGTATTATTATTTTCAATTTGATCCAGTTCTTCATTCATGGCCTTAATCCAACATTCATATTTACTATCTTGACTTACATTTTTTGGTTCAATGGTGGATAATAGTGCTAGATAACTAGGATATCCTACAAGTGTTCTTCTTGTTTGTACCCTTGATTCCTTTTCTCCCAAAATTTGAGATTCTGTATGATTCTTTTGAACATACCTGGATGGAGCCTTTTCTCTTTCTGATGTATCTTCTTTTGATGCTTCATTAGGTTCTTCTTCTACATTATTGTGATTTGATGAGGGAAAACATTCATCATCATCATCCTCGTTTGTTGTTATTTCCCTTTTGGGAGCTGTGAGAGATTCAAAAATGACAACATCAATACATTCAACAATATTCCGAAGTCTCTTATTGTAGCATTTGTATGCTTTACTTCTAGAAGAGTAACCAAGAAGTATTCCTTTATCCACTCTAGGTTCAATCTTACCAAGTTTTTCGTCATTATTTTTGATATAACATTTGCTTTCAAAAACTTTAAAGTTCTTCACAGTGGGAGTATTATCATACCAGAGTTCATAAGGAGTTTTATGACTATTTACATGAACATGAGCCTTGTTGAGAATATTTACTGCAGTATGAGCAACTTCACCCCAAAAGGTGTCAGGAGTCCCAGATTCATCAAGCATAGCATGAGCCATTTGCTAAACTGTTCTATTCATTCTTTCTACCACGCCATTTTGTTGCGGAGTTCCAGCTACATAAAACTATTTTTTTATGATATTGTTCACAAAAATCAAAGAATTCATCTGATATGTATTCTCCTCCTCAGTAATTTCTAAGAAATTTGATTTTTAGATCGAGTTCATTTTCAACTAAAAATTTGAAGACCTTAAATTTTTCAAATGCTTCATCTTTATGTTTCAATAAACCGATCCAACACATTCTAGAAAAATTATCAATGAATAAGATATAGTATTGTTCTCCATGAGGTGACTTTTTCCTTACAGGTCCACACAAATCAATATGTATAAGTTCAAGAGGCTTACTTGCTGATCCTTCTTTGGAATTAAATTGAACCCTGGTTTGCTTACCGAATTGGCATGACTTGCATATGGTACTTTTTGGTAAAGTAATTTTGGGTAGATCACGAATAGCTTTGAGCCTGCTTGATTTTCTTATTTGAGAAAATCTCAGATGTCCCAATCTTCTGTGCCATAACCAAATTTTTTCATATTTTCCTAGATAACATTGTTCTTGGCCACCTTTCAATATATACAAATTTCTTTGTGTTCTTGTTCCTTTTATTACGGTCTTTCTGGTGCCAAGTTCACGAACCACACACTCCTTTGATCGGAAGAAAAATTAATTTCCCTGGTCACACATTTGACTAACACTCAACAAGTTATTCTTTAATCCATCAACATACATAACAATGTTAGTTTTAACATTTTCTTTTAGAAAAACAAATGCTTTACCCTTAATGATAGCAGGAGAGTCATTTCCAAAAGTAACATTCTTTTCCTTTTCTAATGCATTATATGAAATAAGTTTGTCTTTGTCACCTGTGATGTGTTTTGAACATCCGATATCACACAAAATTATTGATTTTCTCTACAAATAAACTATGCCGTAACTTTGAACCGTAAGTCCTACCTTTCCATACCTTTGAACTTGTGGATATTTTTTCTTTTTCGGGCTGCAGTTTTCTCCACATTCGATTTCTTTAAACGAAGTTATTGAAAAATGAACATTCAATTTCATCTTGAACAGGAGAAAATTTGTTATAAGTATTCTTCTTTATTCCTATCTCATTTCTTTGCTTTCTTGCTTCTCTGGTCATGATGGTTTTGTATGCAACACATTAAGCCACTTTGTGGCAAAAAATATATCATGAGAAACATTGTCCATTAAAGAAGAAATTTCTGTAATCATAGAACCTTCTAGTGTTGTTTACCTTTTGACTGATATTTCTATTATTTGAATGATAATGTTTTACCTGAACATTGTCTTTGTTCTTTTGTTGAGTGATGAAGCTGTGTTGGCTGGTTTTTGCTGCATTTAGATAGCTAGTAGTTGAGGATTTTTCCGATTAAGAAGATTCACCAATATCTCCAAGACCCGTCTTAACAAGAGGAGAGCATTGAACCTTGATAATTTAATCTAAGGTTTTAGATCCTTTAGAAAATCAAATATTTATAGTTTTTACTTTCTTAAGTTCCTTTCTTAGACTTACTATTTCATATTCTAATTTCTCATTGTGCTTCTCCTTTTCTATGATTTGATTCTTTAGAGTATATATGGCTATTTCTTTATCTTCCAAGAATATTTTGAGTTAAGTGATTTATTCAAGAAAATCATTTTCTTCTAAAGCATCCATAAAAGTATCTTTAGCCTCATTTGTGTCCTTTTCAAATTCCATGAGCAGTCTAATATCTTGATCAGGTTCTCCTTCTTCACTATTTGACAAGCCATCACTATCTTCATGAGTATAATAACTTTTTCTATTGACAAATCGTCTCCTATTTCATTTTTCTAATTCCTTTTTCTTATTATGATTATCTTTATGATGACATTTAGCAGCATAATGACCGACTCTTCCACAAGAAAAACATTTGAAAGGAAGCTTACCTCTGAAGCTTCTAATGCCAAGTTGAAGTTTCTTTACAAAATTTAGCTCATTGTCTTCTGATACATACCCTAATTATTTTTGTTCTTATTTGTCCTTTCCTTTTGCAGTAGCTCTAAAAGAAACTTCTTTGACTTCATACGAACCTCTTTTTCTCATTTCAAAAGCAGTCAGGATCCCATGAAGTTGAACAACAGTAAGAGTTTGTAGATCCTACTTCTCTTCAATAGTAGACACTTTTGACTCGAATTTAGGAGTTAAAGATATTAATATTTTCTCTACTAAATTTGTTTCTCTTATGTCTTCATCCAAATTTCTCATACGATTTACTTTCTCATCTAGATGCAAAAATAAACTAGAAATACTTTCATCATGATGCATTCTAAGATTTTCATATTGAATTCTCAGAGATTGGAGTTTAGCACTTTTTACCTTGGCATCACCTTTATAGCTCAAAATGATTTTGTCCCGTATATCCTTTGTTGTATTTAACTGCATAACTTTGACAAATTTTGATTCAGTCAGACTTCCCAATAATGGAGTGACAACTTTTGCATTGGTTTCATAGTTCTTCCTTGCTGCTAGATCTATTGGAACTGTAGATAGATATTGATAACTGCCTTCAAATATCGCCCAAACATCTGCTCCAAGAGACTGAAGATAGGATATTATTCTTGTATTCTAGAAGATTAAATTTTTTCCGTTGAAGAGAGGTGGTCCGATAGATTTTTTTCCATCTTGATTGCTCATCTTGAATGATATTCCTTCTAGCAATTAACCTTCTTCAAAAGGACCTTCTCTGATACCAATTGTTGGGAAAAATAATGAGGGGGTGGGGGGGTGAATCAGTGTTTACAATAATCACAATATTTTCTTTTCATTTTACTGATTTCTATACGTGACTCTAATTAGTCAAACTAGAATATGCACACAAATTTTGTAAAGGAAACATGCGTACACCTAGATAAAATTAATGTTCAAATAAATATTTAGAAACTTTACTTAGCCCAGGTCATCAGTTGTGCATCAAAAATTTAAGCAGTAGATATGTGCATTAATAACAGAGTAAATCATCACATAAAATACATCACATATGAACACCAAGATTTAAGGTAGAAACCCAAGTCGAGAGAAAATAACTGTTGTTGTCCTCCCTATCTTCAACATTTATAATTTAGAAAAATTATTACAATGTGGTACTGATGCAGACTCATACCAGTACGTAGGCACCCACCTGCAGAAGGCTGCGACCTTCTCTCATTTTCCAACTGCTACTGGAAGGGAGCTCCAACCCCCTGATATCATTTACCAACCACTATTGGAAGGGAGCTTCAACTCCCTGAACTGATCACTAACTTCTACTGGCAGGAAGCTTCAACTTACACAATGAAGGCTTCTACCCTCAGAACAATTGCATACCACGTTTCATAAATTTTCACAATGGATCCAATAGCTTCAACACAACACCATTTGTAGAACAATGCTAATAACCATCAACCATTCTTCGAACAGAATAGTGAGATCACTGTAATTAGATCACATCATTAAACCCAGACTTCTGTATTAACACACATAATCAACTTCAACCCTGATCATTCATACAAAAAACTATATATGCTACTTCACTTACGGTAACCTGTGTGTGTATGCACTTTTCTGTGGAGCAACCTGCGTATAGATCTTTATATGCTGAAATTAGAGATCTGACCAGACTCAGAATAGATCAGAGACATTCAAGCACACTTTGTCATATTTACAGAACCGTTATTCAGTGGGCAGTATCGATCATATTCAATCACCCAGTCACTGATCATCTTTATACATAATCAATTAGCATTATAAATAGTATTCAAACAATCCAGGTCTATATGAATACTTCATTGACAGACAACATAAATGATCAGACATTTTATTTAGCAATCTTTAGAAAAAATCGTGCCTTTGCTCAAACAAACCCGTAGGTATACACACTTTTACTGCAACGAACCAACGTATATATCTGTAAATATTACAGGACTGCGCAATACTTCAAAGAAACAAACTTGATCAGATCATATTATTTTCTTCAAAAATTATGCGCCAGACCACCGATCTACAAAACTCATAAACCGATCATGCAAATACATATTCATTTCAGGTCTAAAGATCCTGATCCATTATTGTATTGATGAGTGCATCAAAATATCAGATCTATCTATTGGATATAGCCCAATCCATGCAGATATAATTCAGACTGAAGTATTCATTCAATTCTCATTCACATGCACATGCACACCCTTTCACTATGATATTATTCGCCTTATATAATTTGAGCCTTAGCCAATACCATGAGCCAAAAACCACACAAGTTGCGGTGGTATTCTTGGACGGGATCAAATAGTCATTACTAAGCTCAATATTGTGGGCTAATACCATGGTAAAGACCCTTGGTATGGTTAAAATTAGCGCACCAACTCATACGCTATTTTTCTTATTTGTACCCACGTGTACACATGACTTTTATTCACAAAAAATGTGTATACACAACTTCTGGATGTATACACGACTTTCCTTCATTGAACCTGTGGGTATACGCGGATTCCCTTCATCAAACCTACGTATATATCTTGAAACTTCACCTTCATCATTCCTCTGTCACTGACTGGAATTCCTTTCTATGTCACATCTAAACTGGCCTGTAGATACATCAATTTTACATATTCAACAAATATTTTTCTATCAAAATGCAACTCATCAAGTAGGTTACCATCAGGGACAACATATTACATCATAATTCCAACAACAATTGGTCTCGTAATTTTGATATATCATGTTGCACTTCTTCCTCTTCATGAGTCATAGCAGAGCCTTATGAGGGCTTAATGGGTGTGGAATTATTTTTGGGGAGCATTTTAGAATCTAATAATGATATCTATGCTTCAATATTCCCTTGGAATCACTTCAAACTATTTTTTCAAACAATACTTATGCAATTTAATAAAAAAAGATACACACCTTTTTCTTGCTTTTGAGGAGCTCGATATTGAAACGGATGTATCTCTATAATTTTGGATCCCCAAGATTTTAACTTTAGTCTTGTAGTGGCTCTCTGAGTCTTCTTTCAAATTCCACAAGTCAGCCCTAATTTTTATTCTTCAAGGTAATTTTATGACCAATCTTCCACAATGACCTAATTATGGTTTGGTTCAGCGGAGTGAACTTGTACGATGTGCCATGTGTCATTGTTTTGAATTTCAACTCTAAAATTGATACAAAAGAAACTATAGTTCATGCAATTTTGGTCACTTATTACATAATTCCAATCTAATGTCTAAAATGAAAGTTATGACGATTTTCCCTCGACCACTTGTTTGAGATGAAATTCTGGAGCCTGCAAAACCCTAACTTCCTCAGATCATATCTCCGAAAATATGGCGAACCAAGATTGAAAATTTTGACATGAAGTTCCTCACGACTTATTCTCAAATGGGTTTTTTTTTCATCTTCTAAACTTCATAGAAAACAAATTATAGCAAAAATTCCAATATGCCCTATTTGTAGCAGCAAAACCCTAGAATCCAAAACTCTGATACCAAATATTATGAAACCAACTCACAAAATAGAAGAAAATATAGATCAACGACTTAGCAATCAACCTCTTTAAGGGGGAAACCTCCTTTACATTACATAAATGAAAAATTCTCGGATGATACAAATGATAAAACCTCGTTTCTATATATATGAGTCCAAGGGGTCACAATATAATCCTAGCCGACATAACAATAAAATTTTAAGGGAACAACAATAAAAATAGTGGGATTATATGGGGCACAATAATAAAAATATGAGGACTACATGGGCACAATAATAAAAATAAGGGGGCTACACTAACAATAACAATAAGGGGATACACTAGTATTATAGGGACCTAGCATAAACAATATGGATTTCATGTTTTCAGTAGGATGTCATTGTAAATAGTGCATTGAGCTATGTTATAAAGTTCCATGGGAAGTATGTTTTTCTTTCAGCGGTTTGTTGGCCATATGTGTCATAGAACACTAAGGACGGTGTTCGCCCAAGGGGTAGGGGTTTGTCATAGCCACTGGTTGATTTTCCATGTAAAAAATATAAGACCGAGGTCATGGGACATGTATTTCAAGCTGAATGGTGGGCATGTATTATAGTGGGCATCACTTTTAGTTTATTTATGGCTAAGGAAATTGGAAAAGGAAAAGAGACAATACTTGTTATTTAATTATGAAAATAAATGAAAATATGAGAAAGGGAAGGTGAATAAACACAATTTGCATGCTAAGGAAATTAGAGAGAAAATGAAGAAAATAGAGGCCTTAATGATTAAAAAAGGCTTATGAGAAAAAATCCACATCTTTTGTTGGTTTATATTTTTTCAGTTTAGTTTTGGAGATCTCATTTTCATTCTCTCACATTCTTGCACACTTATAGAAAACTTGGAGCATTCTTGGAGCACTTGGGAATTCACTTGGATTGGATAAATAAGGCAAAGGAAAACAAGAAAGTGAAAGGGAACAGTTGGATCAATAACTACATCTGGATTTTTTTTGCAAGTAACAAGTTGCATGTGTGATTTCCTTCTTGATTTCTGGATGCATGGTATATGCATGTGATTTTATAGTTATATGTTGTCATTGGCATGGATATTTTCCTGGACTGACAATGATTTTAGCCTTTCCTTTCCATTTCCCGAAGAGTCATGGTGTTGTGGGTGTTTCCACTTGTTTTTACAATTGGTGCTCAAGTTTCCTATGGTTGTGAGTTGGAACAAACTATCTGGATCCCTTGGTGGGTTGAGTTACTAGTCCTTGGAGCCAGGTTGGAAAAATGCTTTGGATCCTTGGAAGGTTGTGGGTTGATTTACTAGTTCTTGGAGCCCTGGATAGCTTGGGTAGAGATTGATCGAGTTGGTGTTAGTCATGTTCAGTCATAGAGGTGGAATCACTATGGTTGAGGGTTGAGGTGGTTTGGCCTATGGAAGCCCTAGTTTTGTTTATTCTTGTCTTATTCCATGAGTTCCCACATTCATGCTTGGAATACGGTGCAGGGGTAATTGGCTAAAAGAGAAATTTGGTTCAGCCCAATCTATGGTCGGGTGGTACGTGGAATTCCATGACTTGGTTAGCATTTTCATATGTTAATAAGATTTATTTTTCTACTATTATTTTGGTGATGTTATTACTTAGTTTCCATGGTTTCTATGCAAGTTTTTTGTTGGTTATATGATGTTTTATATTTATGGCTCTTGTCATGATTTGTTAATTTATCGAATGGTTGATGTATGTATGGACTAATAAGTGTTATTACAACTATCTAGAGAAGGTTTATAGCCTTCTTGGTGATTCTCAGACGAAGACTCTTAGTTCATGATTAGATATGAATTCATGGGCTGTAGCTTACATGTTTACCATATGTTTGACGAAATGTATGTTATGGATTAATTTTCAATGGTACCAATGTTTGGGTCAATTTATTGCTTGAGTTTTGATTTTATTATCATTTCCAATACCTTTGATTGCATTCGAAAATTTTTTAGACTATTCTAGGTAGTGGTCTGCAGGCTGTCCTGAAAAGGTGGCACAAATATCGAGTTCGAATGCTCAGAATTAGAGAGTTTATGCCATATCCACATGGAGGAAATCCCGCGAGTACGGTTATAGACTCACAATCGCATGGAAGCAGTGTCAAGGGTCTGGTTGTGGGTCTAGGTCAGTGAAACAAGGTTCCAAATCAGGGATTGACTACCTAGGGTGTTTCTTTCATCCCTGGGTGATCTGCAGTTCCTATAGGATGTCATTTTGTGGTCATTTTATAGGTTCCACTTCCTTAACTAGCAGTAGGAGGTTGGGTCATGTCATAGTGACACTCGTTTCATGTTTACTTTGGAAAGCTGGTGAATTTGGTTAAATTTAGGAGAGGTGGTTACAGTCGTCCATCGCAAAATATGATCCAACCTCAGCACTTTGAATTCTTTTCCAGCTAATAGAAGCAGAAAATTTCATATTCATGTAGTCTTCCCACTTCATAGTAGTAAGTTGATATAGTTTATCCAATAAGTTAGGTTGCTCCACATCATCCACAGGCTTTGTAAATATCTAACCTTGGTAAGGGTCCAAAAGTTGTATCACCCATACTCCATCTACTTTAAAAGTCATAGTTTCCCTCTTCAAGTCAATAACTGAATAGTTCTTAAATGCCCAATCAATTCCCAACAAGGCTAAATATGGATCTTTATCACCCATAGTGTCTATCAACTCGAAGTATGAATATATTTTGAAACTTGAAATATAAAATTCAACATCCTCTAGTCTATCAAGAAGAAAGATGCAGTATTGGTTTTCCATTCGTAGTTGAATTGGATAAAAAACTAGCTTTGGCCCCAATTCCTCCAACTATTCCTTATAAAAATATTCACATCCGACCCCATATCTAGCTTAAAATATTTAATTTGGTACCCTACAATTTTGGATCATAAGATCATTTTGGTGATGTCAGTCTTATAACTGTAGGTTTATCAAAATACCCAATACCATATCTATTTATTTTCCCTCCTCAGGTAACAATATTTATGTTGAGCTACACAAATGGCTTTGGTTCCCATAGTTCTGCACTGACTAAATTCACCCCTTTAACCCAATTGTGCTCCTCCCACCAAGAAATGGGTTGTGGACAATCCTTGGTGGCATGTGTATTTACGCGACAATGAGAACAACATTTCCTCCTTGGCTAAGAAATTCTCTCACAAAGTGGCCTCTTGATCACAAGAATAACATTTGATCAAACCTCTTCCTCCATTTCACCATCCCCTTGGAGCACCTCCTCCTCGACCACGAGGATTTTCTTTATCTCTAAATGTAGTATGATCAAGATGATTAGCCAAATCATCTAAAGAGCAGCATTGATCTGCATGGTGCATAGGATAAACAAAAAATTCATAAAATATATTGTTTGGCATGTTCAGATACTTATGCAAAATAGAACATAGACGTGACAAATGACCATAAGATATGAAAATTTCACAATACTCATTCATATTCATACCTTGGTGATTAGGAAACACATGGTAATGAGTGAGAAGTTGGAGTGGCATGGTTGAAGATATCTTCCAAACCCCAGCACTGTGCAACAGTGGAGGGGATCCAATAGGCATAGTATTCAGTCCCATACCCCTCAAAAATGGAAATTTTGTGGCATCGTATCCATCAACTTGAAAATTGGTACACCAGACATGAGGCTTCATTGGTCGTGCAAGTGTAAGATCCTTAAATATCTCTGTTGAAGTAGTGATTTGATTTTGGAGTCCCATAATAATAGGGCAAGTATATGTACTGCTTGGTCGATAGTCCAGTGAATATCCCACTATTACCTCAAGATACATTTCCTGTTCTAAAGCCTCCTGCAAAGTTTCAACCTTATGTTGCAACAACAGAATCTAGGTCATTGGTAATAAAGCTTTAATAAAAGAATCTCTTTGATGACGAGGGTCGATTGGATAAGATAATTTATTGATGGCATATTTAAATCATTGCATGCATTTCCAAGCAGATTCTCCTTCTCTTTTCCTAATATCCAACAACTCTACTAAACCTTGCCGATTTGACCGAGGGAGTTTAAATTCTTGAAGAAAATCTTGTTTAACTTGATCCATGGTGGGGTTTGGATTCAAGTCAAACCATTTAATGAACCATCACATAGAACAATATTGCAAATTCATTTGAAACTTAATGAGCTTAGTTGTTTTAGGAGTTTTTCTTCCCCTCCAAACTGCTTCACATAGGTACCAATGTTTCTCAACATCTTCAACATCCCATCCTGAAAACTTTGGGTAACGGGTAAGTGATCCAGTGATATTTTTTGCCATAGTTATTTTCCCTAATTGAACTATTACAATCCTTGGAACCAGGCTAAGAATAACAGCTTGAACTTGACTGAAAACTACTACCAGAACTATTTGCTCCACCAAAACCACCAGTTTCATACCTAAAGTGCACTTGTTGAATTTTAAAGTCTTACACCATTTAGAAAAGAAATTATCAGGATCTTGATACAGTACCAGGGGAAGGTTAGGGAGAGGATTGTTTTCACTCCCAACTTGTGAACTATTACTTAGAGGGACTGAGTCATCCTTAAAGAATATCTCCTCATTAAAAAATGCATGTCATTTTCTACTAGAGTATGCTCACCACTCATTCTAATGATATGTTTGACTGGTTTAGGCATATGAAATACTCTTAACTCCGGGTGGGGTCCATCTCTTCCATTTGAACTTCCCTCAACACTTCCTCTAGGGCCTCCTATTCTACCAGAAGGAGGTCCTTCACTTTCTAATTTCCCTAGCAAACCTCAACTATCCATTCCTTCTTTCCGCAACAGTCGACTCATCACCACTTCTCATATCCTTTGCAGTTCTCTTCTTCTAACCCTAATTTACCGCAACTTTCTCTTCCTCCACTTGTCATCTATTTGTGCCCTATGTATCACTCTAAATTCTCAATCCTTCTTCAACTCCTCTTGATCCATCACAACAACCCCTCATATTTCACAACTGCACAACGTTCCTCTCCCTAGATCCGACCCTCAACACTGAGGGTTTTAAGTGACTCTTCTATTTTCTTGGAATGCCAACAGGTTTTCTTTGACCAACAAAATTTTGATCCACATAAAAATTTCCTTCAACGATATTCCCTACAATTCGTATTTAAATACGTCTTTAACATTAGAAAAATATTTATGTTTTTTAATCGCAAACTCAATAATATACCCTTATATGGCTACATTAACCATCAACAACTCTTGTTAGTTAGGTATCTAACCAATGCAGCTCAGCCAAATTGGCCGTAGTCCAATCTCTCTGAAGCCTGAGGTGATTCCCTTCTTCGGATTTAACTTGTAGCCTCCTCAACCAATTCTATAGCTCGTCAGAGAACTTGCACTAGAAGTTTTCTTATTGATTGCAAGCAGGTTCTACATACAAAATCTCTTCCTTAACCTAATCTAAATTCTTTTTTCGTAGTTAATCTTGTTGTAGAATAAAGTGATCAATATTTTCATGCCACCAATCTTGGATATCTCTGCCAAGAATCCTTGACACCATGATCTATATCCCTTTTGAAACTTTCACAGACCCCGGAAACATGACCATTTTTTGGTGTAAAATTTAATTATTAGAGACATAGGGTTCAACCTCATATTTCCAACAAAAAACATCATTGTAGTCTAGCTTATCATCGACATTTTCACTGGACCTCTTTATGGAAAAAGAAGCATTGCATCTTATGTTATAAAATTATATATTACAGAGCAATGCAACACATAAAACCAGAGAGACACAGATATACGTGGTTCACCCAGTTTTGGCTACGTCCACCCCGAACAGGCAGTCCTTCCTTTCTATTATCCATCGAAATGAAGAGACACAACCTACAACAGATCCGTTGTAATATCCTCTGTTATCTCTCATAGTCTCCCTATTTGTTTCTCACTCTGAGAATGCACATACAATACATAGTTGCAATACAATACCCTCATACAATGTGATGGGTTGCCTTCTGGGGCAAAAAACCATAAAATAAACATAATTTCTACCATTAAATCATCCGCCTAATGAATGACCTAGATTGACTAGAAATTACTATACTTTTACAAGGAAATTGGCGGCTACGTTTAATTACAGGTGGCGTTTCCACCCCATTTAGGTACAGGGGTCCAACGCTGTGATACAAAATAAACAAGATAATTAGGCTCCACACCCAACACCATAGGCATGTCATAACAACAAGAGATAAGGGATCTAAAATGGTGGTAAAGAAGTTTTATTCATCATTTTGTACATGCTTTCCGAACATTCCATTAACCATCACAAAAAAGATGAAATGGAGTTTAATTATTCATATCTAAACACAATATAATAACCATGCAAATATAATTAAAATTTAAAATAGGGCACACAATATTCAACCATCAATTCACAATTCATTCCCATAAAAACTCTTGTATTCATAGGCCATATCATTACACCATAAATTCATGCATGCTATGAGATATTAATATTATGGACTGCATTGCTTAGAGGAACATAACAGAACTTCAAAGAAAGAAAATAATTAGAATCAAACAATTTGTTACACAACGAAGAACTAACAAGACTTCGAATCTTCTGCTAACTACAACTCAATCTACAACTAACGACTAACAACTAATAGCAGCCCGATTTGTTCATATTTGACCCTTTTTATAGATTGTGCTAGCTTGGTCTGGTCTAACATGCAACTTCCTTGATCCCAATCTCGACCGGGTCCACTTTGATGAGTTAATAATGATTTTTTCCTTATCATCTTTGATACTTTCAAAATATGGCCCGTGATTCCTTCTTTCGTGGCTTTGCAAATTCCAACATAACTAAATTTTCACTTCTTTGTCGTTTCCCCATTTTTGGTGGCTGCTTCTGATAAATCTAACCATTTCTTCTCTGCAACTATTTTTAAATCATATTCTTCAAAAAATGAAGGACCCAAGATGTATCCACTTGGGTGAATTGCTAAATGTCCTATGGCTCAATTTCACAAAACGCCCGACTAGTCAACACTTCTCCTATCCTATGCAATTCTATTCTTCTAACCCTAATTTCCCGCAACTTTATCTTCCTCCACTCTTCATCTATTTGTTCCCTATGTATCACTCTAAATTCTCAATCCTTCTGCAACTCATATTGATCCATCACAACAACCCCTCATCTTTCACAACTGTACAACATTCCTCCCCTATATCCGACTCCCAACACTAAGGGTTTTAAGCGACCATTCTATTTTCTTGGAATGAAAACAAGTTTTCTTTGACCAACAAAATTTTTATCCACATTATAATTTCCTTCAACAATATTCCCCACAACCCCTATTTAAATACTTCTTTAGCATTAGAAAAAGAGTGATGTTTTTTAACCACAAACACAATAATGTACCCTTTTGTGGATGCATTAACCCTCAAAAACTCTTGTTAGTTCAATATCTAACAAATGCAGCTCATCCAAATCAGTTGTAGTCCAATCTCTGTGAAGCCTGAGGTGATTCCCTTCTTTGGCTTTAACTTGTAGCCTCCTCAACCAATTCTACAGTTCTTCAGAGAACTTGCACTAGAATTTTTCATATTGATCGCAAGAAGGTTCTACATACAAAATCTCTTTTTTTAACCTATTCTAAATTCATTTTTCGTAGTTAAGCATGTTGAAAAATAAAGTGATCAATATTCTCGTGCCACCAATCTTGAATATATCTGCTAAGAATCCTTGACACCATGATCTAGATCCCTTTTGAAGCTTTCACAGACCCCAACAACAGAACCATTTTTTTGCATAAAATTTAATTATTAGAGACCCAGGGTTCAACCTTAGGTTTCCAACAAAAAACATCATTGCATTCTAGCTTATCATCGACATTTTCATTGTACCTCCTTGTGGAAAAAGGAGCATCCCACCTTAGGCATGCTAGAAAAACAAGAGATAAGGGATCTAGAATGGTGGTGAAGAAGTTTTATTCATCATTTTATACATTCATTCTGAACATTGCATTAACCATCACAACAAAGATGAAATGGAGTTTAAGTATTCATAACTAAACACAATAGAATAAACATGCAAAGATAATTAAAATTTAAAAGGGGGCACACAATCGTCGACCATCAATTCACAATTTATTCCCGTAACAACTCCTTTATTCATAGACCAGATCATTACACCATAAACTCGTGAATGCAACGAGATATTAATATTATGGTTTGCATTGCTCAGAGGAACATAACAAAAATTTAGAGAAAGAAAAGACTTAGACACTAACAAGTTGTTACACAGTGAAGAACTAACAAGACTTCGAATCTTCCACTAACTACAACTCAATCTACGACTAAGAACTAATAGCAGCTCGATTTTTTCATCTTTGGCCCTTTTTATAGATTGTGCTTACTTGGTCTGGTCTAACATGCAACTTCCTTGATCCCAGTCTCAATCGAGTCCACTTTGACGAGTTTTGATGCTTTTATCATTATCAAATTTGATACTTTCAAAATATGGCTCGTGCTTCCTTCTTTCGTGACTTTGGAAATCCCAACATAACTAAATTTTCACTTCTTTGTCGTTTCCCCATTTTCGGTGGCCGCTTCCGACAAATCTAACCATTTCTTCTCTGCAACTATTTCTCAATCATCTTCTTCAAAAAATGAAGGACCCAACATGTATCCACTTGTGTGAATTGCTAAATGTCGCATGGCTCAATTTCACCTATATCCATATAGTTTGTTGGATCTTATGATAAATTCAAATTTGGAATATAACTAGGCTCTCCCCTACAACATTTATAAACCAAGTGTTTATCCTCAGTCATTGTTGATAACATGTACATACCCACAAAAATTGCATTGTTTGTGTTATTAATTTTTTTGATTGGTGGGTTAATATAATCAATTATGTCATTTTTTTTAAGGCATGCATAAAATTTTGTTGTAAAAGAAAATATGCACATAGGAGAAAATATCATGTTATAAAAAAATATTAAAAAAAAAACACTTCACAATGCAATTCAACTCAAATGGTGACATCCTTACATGTGTCACATTTTGTATCATGTAAAATTTATTAATTTACAAATATGTTACAATACAAGGTGATGCTACAACCATATATTATGGTAGTGAAAAATAAAAAGAACCAATTGTTGGGTCGAGAAGAAGGTACGTTTCATCCTATATTTACCACGAATTGTTATGTACTTCTATGAATTTTTCCCTCATATTAGCAATAAAGAAAAGGGAATTAACGTAAATTCAAGACAAAAGGAACTGATGATAAAAGGAATGTTTAACAATGGAAAATTGACTCGTTGTATCTTTATTGATAGGGAAGCAAAGCAACTTAACTGCTAATAACTGAAAGACAACTGACAAGAGAGGCAAACAAGATCATGATGACTCTTATGGACTGGCAGGAGATGGAAAGGCACATCCACGCTGGGAGGACTCAAACGACAGCCACAAGCAGTAGGATTTCATATGGAAAGGACCCATTACTACTTTTGAATTCGCCTTTAAAAGGCTGAAGACCAACGAGATAGATATATCTGCACAGAGATTTTCCTCTCTAATAGACGTATCGCGATAGAACTGTCAAGTCGTATTAATGTATTAATGTCCAGCTTAATAAATATTTTGGCATTTTTGGAATAGTCAATCTCTAATTTTTCCATAGCAGTAGACTTCTGGTGGCTTTGGGCCCAAGCCTGGGAGTTTCTCTGTTACTTCTGTGCTATACGTTTAATTAAAGAACTTGCGTCTCCAGTCATCTAATGCATTTCATAAGATATCATTTAATTGGTTAATTGTGAACATAAGATGCTACGGTTTCCTCTTTCATTAGTATAGTTCACCATTCATGCTTTCTTGCTTAGAATCAATGTTTCTATAATTTTTTCGATGCTTTCATCATTTCCCAATGCTTTTATAGTTGTTTGATTAGTTTTAGCATAACTGCTGTTCAATTATGCATATAGTTAATGTTAGATAGTTTCATTATCATTGTGAAGCGTCTGGCTGCTATTTGATTCAGAGGGATGTCATTCATTGATTTAAAAGAGAATTCCATTGCAAAATTTAGATAAAAAAATTTTGTTCAATTTATTAGAGTTGTTGTTCAATTTATTAGGATTATTGTTCAATTCGTCGCAGTATGTTGTTCAATTGTAGTTTTATCTTTTTAGCCGAGATAGTCATTTTTGCATATACTTAGAACATAGTAGTCAAAATCATTCTATAATTCCCTTCCAATTTGATTGAACTTCAAGAATTAGATAGTCTTCCTTTTGATAATTTAGAGTAGTTTCCCTTTGGTATCACTTGCATATACTGTGCTTACACTCTTGAAATAAAAAGACTTACCCTGGGTTGATAATTAAATGAGAAGCATTGAAGCTGCCTGTAACATTCACCTTTATGACCCAACATTTTTGGCGTTGTTGTTTGGGAGATTGTTTGAGAGTGATGTCCTTTATTTATTTTCCCTTTTGCTGCAAAAAATTGGGTATTGAAAACGAGAGGTAAGAACCTGTGTACCGGCAAGCAAAACGCTTGCTCTCCAACCTTGTTTTTTAGAAATTGTGTATAGCTTAGTAGGATAGGTGCTCTTGTTTTATGACTAGGAAGAAAAAGATAGGAAAAAATCAAAATCCTCCACTTAAATCCACAAAACCCAAAGGACTGGTGATCCTTGGCAGAACAACACATATAGACGAAATCATTAAGAAGGTTGAATCCCAGGCATTCGTAGGACCCAAAACCATTCCTACTTAGATTCATAATAAAATCCCTCAGGTAGCAGCCTCACCATCTACAGCCCACGCCGAGATTCATAGTGAAACAGAAGGGTTTGAACAAAGCCTTCAGACTGTTGATCACATAATCCCTGACCCTTTGAGAGAGGGAGGTTCTTGCAATTTACAGGAAGGAGAAGGAGAAACCAACAGTGTAGTACAGGTAAAATCTCCAGAGACTGGATCCCCTGAGAGAGTGGTTGAAACACAGACACTCGGCATCCCAGTCGGGGAAGTCCTGTAAGGCTTCCTCCGTGCCCACTCCCTAATTGCACTGAGATTATTCCTCCAGAGCAAGAAATCCCCGAATATTATTGGCATATCTTTGATCAAATGGAAAACAAATAGAACCAGAACTAGATTTAGATATCAACATTGGAGTGTCCCATTCTTGATCCTACTGCAAATGCCCCTATGAAATCCATTCCATTGCAAAACATCCCCACTTTCCATGGGTTGAACTTGGAAGATCCTGATGCATTCTTATTTGAATTCGATGTCTTATGTAGGGGATATGAATACACCACTGACCCTCATAAAATGAAATTATTCCCCTCTACCTTGAAGGGAACAACATTACGTTGGTTCATGGGGCTTGGTGGAGGAACCATTAATAGCTGGGACCAGATGAAAAATTCTTTTCTTAATAAATATCAAGACTCCTGCCGGACTCGAGAACTAAAAGATGAAATCTTCAATATGTATGCAAAAGACAATGAGACATTGGAAGAATACATCGAAAGATTTCAATATAACTTGTAAAGGTCTCCATATACTACACTGTCTAAAGATATCTTAAAAGCAACAATGGTTAAGGGAATGAAAGAAGAATGGGTTGAAACACTTAACATAATGGGGAAAGGGTACATCTACCAAGAAGAATATGATGATATTATTTCACTGTGTATTAGGTGTTCTCGGGGTAGTACGCAAAGTAGGCCAACTGGGCGAGACTTAGCTACAAGGAATCCTAAGCAGTCCGGTGGCAACGTGACCAGAGTAGAATTTGGGAATCTGTTAGAAGATTTCAAAACTGATATCTTGGGCACCCTGACAATGCATCTAGATGTCCTACAAGCCAGGAAAAATCAGGCTATAACAGAACAAAACATAGCTATATTTTTCCCACGCTGTTGGAAGAAGCACAACTAGCGGGAATGTCCATTAGACATGGTCCAGACATGTGCTCTTTGTACCAAGGAAGATGCCACATACCATTTCCCTTGAATTACAGGGCTGAAATCGGTTTTTAAAGAGGCAGAAGAAGAGAAAAAAATGATCTATCTAATGAACCAGCATTGACAATGGCACAACCAGGTATGCCACAAGACCTGCCCCAGTTCTTTTCTTCTCCACAGTTTAACCAGCAGAACCCTACAACAGCTTGGCAGAACCAATCACCTTTCTCTACTTGGCCATCTCAATCATTTCTTATGCCTCCTTGGCCAACACAACCCTCTTCAGGTAATAATTGGCCAAGTTTTACTTGTTCTCCCCCTTACTAGAAAAACAATCCCTATCAGTCCCAATGGCCTGCCTCCCCTTCAAAAACCACAAATTGGCCTCAAAACTAGCAGCGAGCTCTCAGAATGACCAACCTATTGATAGGGATAGGGGTTCAGAATAAACCTACATTACCAGCTCCATACCCAGTCCAGGACAACCCTTAGCATATCATATGGCCTCAACTGTCGGCTCAACCCAATCCTAATCCTAACAACAGGTCAGTTCAGATAATTCATATTGTTGAAAACCTAAACCCAAAAATTGAACAGAAGCAATGCAATGATCTGAGGCTGAGATTAGGATGTGTTATCCCACCAAAAGAAGATACGACCCTGCTACAACTTGAATCTGGAACTCCGATAGAGCCTAGACAAACAACTATGATTGAAACAGAGGTAGAGCAGGGGAGGGAAACATTTGACCAAGGGAGACTTGAAAACCTTATGATTTCTCCCCCTCCATTCCCTGAAAGATTAACTCTACTTAGACTGATAGCCTCTCCAGATTTTGACATCCTAGGGGACTTAAAGAACCTTTGCATTAAAATTCCTCTTTTACAGGCTATACAAGATATTCCTATATATGCCAAGACAATTAAAGAGCTGTGCGGAAAGAAACAAGTGAGGAAAGGAAAAACTGCACCTACTATTCATGTAGCAGGGGCACTATCAGACTTACTTTTGGGTAAGGAAACACCTGTGAAATATGAGGATCCAGGGAACCCCATAGTAACTATGAAAATCTCTGTCCACTCTTTCCTAAACACATTGATTGACTTAGGGGCGGACATCAACATCTTAACTATAGAGACCTGCGATAAGTTAGGCATAACAATGTTAGAACCCACAGCTACCTTGCTGAAACTTGCTGACAGATCTGTTATCAGACCAGAAGGAATATTACAAGACATCCTAGTTTCTGTGGACTCATGGGATTATCCAGCCAATGTTTTAGTTATTAACCCAAAGAGTAGGATGGATGGACACCCCTTGATAGTAGGTCTACCTTGGTTAGCAACATCCGATGCTTACATAGGCTTTCGGACAAGCAGCATGAGCATTGCTAGAGGTGATTCCATAAAAAAATTTATCATTTACCCACCTGCCAAACCAAGACTACCCATGGTAAAAATTCATAGGCATCCACATACATACTGGGAACAAAATATTCGTTCACCACTAACAATAATTGAAGCTCTCAAAGATAAAACTGAAGACGATGTAATCAATAAAATCATGAATCAACCATATGTACCTAGAAACTTAAAATCCCAAATGTTAAGAACAGTTCTTGATGATGAGACATGGGGAGACCCCTTAGCAGACATTGATAATCAGCGTATACCCACGACTACTATTCGCAATAGCATACCAATTGAAATTGGGCCAGGGAAGATTCTAAATATCAATGGTATTCTAGACAGTAACCAAAAGAAAGATCTCATAAAGGTTTTATAGAAATATCAGGGAGAATTTGCTTGGGACTACCCAAACATGAAGGCTATAGATCCTCAACTATGCACACATCACATTTATACTAACAAGGAAGCTTGACCTATTTGATAGCCTCAACAGAGGCTAAAACTGCATCTAAAAGACATTGTAAAAGATGAATTGCAAAAGATGCTAGACGTAAACTTCATTTATCCTATCTCGGACAGAAAATGGGTCTCTCCTTTAGTAGTCGTTCCTAAGAAGAATGGCAAGTGGAGAATCTGTGTGGATTACATAAAACTGAATAAAGCAACACAAAAGGACCACTTCCCCCTTCCTTTTATTGACAAAGTTTGTAGAAATTATATGCACTAAGCATGCATATGTCCAAGATCCACCTGATCTCATACTATTTAACTTTATGAAAGATACTGAATCTATTCCACTTGCTAATATTTTGCGGAAAAATTAATTGCACACACATGTGAAGCAGAAACAAAAATTATCAATCGCACATAACACAACTTTTTTAGCCGGGAAAGTGTGAAGCTGAAAACCCCAACTATATATTATATAACATGGAGATCATATGATAATCTCATACAAACATACAAAGCTTATCACAAGCTCTCAATACAGTACAATCATCATACACTAATCAGGCCCAATCTTGCAAATCCATGCACCGATTTTTTCCACCTGCTAGCCTGCCTCCACTGCGCAATCTCTGCTGAATAATAGCTCTGAATGAATTCAAATTACTCCATCCTTTACTGCGCAATCCTCATTGGCATCTCCACTGAGTGTGTGATGCAATAAATGCATCACTATAGTCATAACAGATAGTCTATCTTGCCCTTTCACCTATCTCTCCACTGGTCTCCACTAAAACTGCCCTGCACTGTAGTTAACTGCTGTATTGTTCAGTTGATTAATGAGTTATTATTTTTGAATTAATTAACTAATTAATTCACTCCACTCTCACTAGTGTATCAATCAATTAGACTAGATACAACTAGCTCAACTGAGTCTAACTGAGTTAAACTGAATACAACTCCATAACTACTTCTTCCAACTGTGTCATAACTCTGCCACTTGAGTTCTAATTGAGTCCTCCATGCATTAGCTCCATTAAACCCTTGGGAATTGCGTAATTCCATCAGTCAGCTGATGTGCCACATCTGTGCACTGAACTGAAGTGCTCCAAGAGAATAAGTTGTTGTTTAGTGTCTAATTATCATTAAGAGATAATAATAATCGACATGCATCTAATTTTAGATCAGCGATCTATAAATAGACTTCGCCCAATATTCTAAAAATAGAATTTCATCTATTTTTCCAAATTGATCAACCATCCACAAATAGCATCCTGCAACTTCTGAAATATGATCATCATGTCTAAAAATAGACATAGTCTAAAAATAGACTTGCGCCAAAAAATAGCCTGCGGGCCCACTTAGTGAAGGCGACTCTTTTCACTAAGCTCATCATCTTGTTGAATCTCAACACTCCCTCTCAACAAGATAGGGATTATCCTTCACCTTGATCCTGCCTCTATGGTATTCAAATTTTCTCCTGGTGAGCGCCTTCATCAGAATATCTGCATCTTGATCCTCCGTAGGAATGTACTGAAGCAACATGATCTTCCACTACACACAATCTCCAATATGATGATACCGATATCAATATGTTTAGATCTATCATGAAACACAGGATTAACCGAGATTTTAATGCAACTCTGATTATCATAGTGAATCACCGTGGGATATAAATGTGAATCGAAAAAACCAACTAGAATCTTCCTCATCCAGATAGCCTCACATGCAGCTAAACTTGCTGCCATGTATTCCGCTTTCGCTGAACTGAGTGCCACGAATATTTGTTTCCTAATGTACCAAGAAACTACCGTAGATACGATACTGAAAATCCCTCCTGATGTGCTCTTTCTGTTTGTTGGGCTTCCTGCCTAATCTGCATCCATGAAGTCATGCAACTTCACCTCATCCATCTGTCTATACCATAAACCATACTTAGATGTGACCCTGAGATATCTTAGGACATGCTTACCTGCCTTCCAAAAGAGCTTGGTAGGCTTAACCATCGCTTGTGAAAGTTGGTTCACCACATAGCATATGTCCAGTCTTGTATTGACTAAATACATGAGTGAACCCACCAACTGTCGATAAACAGTGGCATCCACTACCTCTGCCGATGTAGCATCCTCTTTGTTCCAATTTCCTGGAAGAGGAGTGTCGATAGGCTTGCAGCCTTGCATGTGAAACTTCTCCAGTATCTCACAGGCATACCTGCCTTGAGACACAAAAAGTTCACCTTCCCACTGCCATATTTCCAATCCAAGGAAATAATGAAGGAGGCCTAAATCCTTCATCTCAAACTCCTTTGCAAGATCTGCCTTGCATGAGTGTATCAAATTCTCATCACCTGTTAGTATTAAATCATCAACATAAAGTACAATGATTAAAAGCTTACCCTCCACCACAATCTGGTACAGTTTTGCATCCACCTTACTCTTAGTGAAGCCAAGTCCAGTGAAATAGTTGTCGATCTGAGTGTACCAAGCATGGGGTGCTTGTTTCAGCCCATTCAACGCTCTTTTGAGCCTTCACACATGCGACTCACTGCTGAAGATCTCAAATCCTTCAAGCTGCTCAATGTACACCTCTTCCTCAATGATCCCATTAAGGAGCATAGTCTTCACATCCATCTGATGAATGTGCCAACCCATCTACGCTGAGAGAGCAAGGATGGTCTGTATGGAAGAATACCATGCGACAAGTGAAAAGGTTTCTTCATATTCAATCCCCTCAATCTGTGAGAAGCCCCGGGCAACAAATCTTGCCTTATACTTCTCGACACTCCCATCAGCAGCTTGCTTTACCTTGTAGATCCATCTTGATCCTACAACTGATTTTCCCACCAGCCTTGGAACAATCTCCCAAGCACTGTTTCTGACAATGGAGTCATACTTCTCCACCATGGCATCTACCCCTGTGGGCTCCTACATTACTTCTTCGAAAGAAGATGGCTCTTTCACAATACACTTGCTCATAACAGCCATGTATCCAGTATATCGGTTAGGTGACTATCTCTGTCTGTGCTGTGATGTAGGTGTTATCACTCAGATTTTCCTTGAAGTTGTTGGAAGAGGAAAGGGGTCTGAGGTAACCACAAACCAATCTTTTAGGTACAGAATCTAGCCAATCTGTACCCAGAGAGGGCTCTCTCTATAAAATTTAGCTTTGTTTTTAGAATATATTAGGCTAGTTGTAAAGTTCAGGGGTTTTGTTTGAAATTTGGGTGGTGGAATTCGATAGCAGAGGGAAAAATTGAGAAGTTTAGTCCATTGGGCTATGGAGTCAAAAATATGGCTTCACTGGATTAAGTTTCTAGACAAAAGATGGTTTTACAGGGCAAGATAATCAAACAGAGAACAATTTTAGATCTAAAGTAAATGGAATGGATTTAAATGGATGAAAGGAAACTAAGAATCTTTCAACACATTCATAAGAGGGAAAATTGAGTGATTATTAACAAAGAGCAATGAAGTATTCTTTATTAAATAACCAAAATGCTTAAACTAGAAAAAACAAGAGCAATTAAGAATTCCTTGTTTAAACCAGTTTAGAAGAAAACATTTAGAATAATCAATGATTAAAATCAGATTACACTTAAGTACTTTATGATTTACTCCTTTTCATTTATCATTAAGAAATGAAACACAGTGACATAATAAACAGATATAAAGACTTTAAAACACAAGAGAAAGATAAACTTATTGATCCGTAGTCTAAAGCATGAATCCTGTAAAAGGTCTTTCGCTTTAATTCATCATCCAACTTAGCCACAAATAAATTTCTCCAAAGCACTTTTATTCCAAAATAGTCATTTTTATAGCAATGTCTAAGAATCCACACTCAATACTCCGATTGAGGGAGTATTTATACAAAAATTTACAAAAAATATCTCATAACAACTCGAGATATTATCCAGGATGACTCATAAGTAAATTACAATAAAATAGAGACAGATGGTCTCGTAGATAAGAAAGAATAGTAACAGATGTTGTGTTTTTTCCTTCTTTTGAGAATGTGCTAGAGGCAGGCCCTATGATTTGGCTTGATGCTGTCCTCTTCAGTAATTCTGTGCTGGATGTTTCGTTTAACTGATACTCTTTGACTTCTCTGATACACTTTGACTTTTGTTCATCTTTCTATCATTTTTATCCTAATATTCTGTGGTAAAATAGGCAAAATTTTATGTAAAGATAAATTTTACAAAAGTTCCATCATTTCTTCCCACCATTGAGGCTCTGGTATTTTAGTCCTTTGAAGTTTTCTAATAGTTTCATCAACCTCAATGTATCTGTAGAAAGTAGGCTGAACTGGGAATAGATGCTTTACTTCATGTTCAAGATAAAATAAATTCTCCAATCTGTTATGAAGATTTCTTCATGTGGGCAATGCTGCTGTTGATGAACTGGTTGAGGAATTAGCCTGATTATCAGCATATTTTTCCAATTTTTCAACATAACTATCAAGGTCCATTAAATTATCTTCTGAAACCATAGGACTAGGCAATCCTCTGTTTAACAAAATATTCAATCTTTCTCTGAAGGAAATGATTTCTTCTTTCATATCTGAGCAACTTTTTTCTAAATTCTGTACCAGAGTCCTTTTAGTAAAAACTCTCTTTATTTCCAAATTTTTTCCGGTTCTGTCCTGAATACCAAATTCTGCAAATTGATCCTTAGTCTGAGTATTCAAAAAATGTATAAGTCTATTGGCTTCTTCTAGCATTTTTCCCAACTCTTCTCTTACTCTCTCAGCCTCATCCAGAGCCAATTTAACTAAGTCATTCTGTTCATACATTATTTGAATTGAGGACTAGACGTCCTTTACTGATTGAATGATATTATCCCAAATAATTTCATTTATTTCTCTTAAAGGCTTCTCCAATGTGAGATCCTTTTCTAATGCCTTAACCAATTTTTCTAATTTGTTCACTTCCCTTGTTTTATCGGCAACATTCATTTTTGAAAGATCATATTTGTGTTCTAGAGTGGCCAATTGTTCCTTTGCTTTGAAGAGCTCTATGGCCTGAAGTTTCATTTCTTCCATTGACTTTGTTAATTCATCAGTTTTCAGATTTGTAGTGTTGCCCTGTGGCAATTCTGCTGGTTGACCTGTTGTTGTTGTACCTGTCACTACTCCTGCTGTAGATGCTGGAATATTAGATTGCTTATCTTTCAATGCATTCTCAAGCTCTTTTTCAGTTGCAGTAAGTTGCTCATTCAATTTTAAGAGAAAATCCATTAGTTCTTCCTCAGAATTTTTCTTGATGATTTCTGCAGTCTGTGGATGTCTTGAGGGTGGTAACTTTAGTTGTTTTCTCAGAGCTGCAATATCATCATCCTTTCTCTTGATCAAAGTTTCAATATCTTTTACATCTTTAGGATTATGACCCAGACCAATGATTATTTCTTCTAAAGTTTTGATTCTATTATCCTTAGCTTGGGATGAAGCTTTTTCAAGCTGCAACTGTGTATTAGTGTTATCCAAAGAATCCTGCAACTTGTGGACCATCATTGATTTATCCGTCAGAGTAGAATAAATCATCTCACCTGTTTGTTTGTGTAGCTAAATTTGATCTAAAGGATGGATATCCTTTGCTAAGACTTCAAAATTATTTTTAATGTAATCTGCAGCTGTCTGAGGCTGCTGCACCTTGGGCTTGAAGTGGCTCATTATCATCTTACCGTGTTGGATGTCATAGGCTGACATCAGTGTTTCTTGATTTTTAGGAGCCATTTTAAAATATTGGTTGTACACTTTAAGTCTAAGTGGATCATTCCTGGCCTTTATATTGATGAATGTATTTTTTATGTCTCAGACATCTTTTATTGGAGGTTTGAAAGAAGATATCTCTGTACTTTGTTGTCTCTGTAGTTCCTTTCTTTGAAAATTAGCAGAAGTCCCACTACCTGCACCTGTTTGCTGACTGTCTTCTTTTCCCTGGCTATCAGGGATTTCCTGAACTAATTCAACATCTAGAAGAGGAGTTAATTTTTTCCTTTTAATACTTTGTTGTTCAGAGGAGCCACTAACAGGAGTAGTTGCTTTAGCCTCTCTCTTTTTTCCCTTTTCTATTTTCAGGGGAGTTTGTAAAATAGAAATTTCTGGCTCATTTACCTGAGTAGGAGGAATATGTACTTGCTCTTGTCCTTTAGAAGTCTGAGGTTGTTTTGTCATTGTGAATGTTTCAATTACTTGTATATCAGGCTCCTTTTCTTTTCCTTTAGATTATACTGCCACTGTACTAATCTCCTGTAATTTTCGCTGTGAAGTTCCTGCTGAAGAAGATCCTAGTATCTGCACCTGCCCAAAAGAGTCTAGGTCAAGTATCTTTTCAAGATCTTTCATCACATTTTCCACATTGGCTTGCTCACTATCTTTTTCAACCAAAGTCCCTTCCACCCATTCATCCTTATTGGCATATTATTCTATTTCTGGAATTCTTTGATGGATGTATGGTGATAGCTTATTTTTCATTCTTCTATCACAGATAAAGTTGTTTGGATCATAAGGCACCAAGTAGAAGCTCTTTTGTACTATGAGATAATCTTCTAAAATTCTTTTGGCTTCTTTTCCAGCTTCCCTAGAGTTACAAATAAAGGGACCTAGTTGGCTCTTGATCTTGAGTTGAGCCTTATTCTTTGCATTACAAAAATGAACTATATCTTAATTATTCATCTGCCTAAAATACTCTAATGCAAAGAGTCTCATTGGGACATATTTAGGCAACTTAAATGGGCACAACTCACATCCATATATTCTGATCTCTGTGTGGTTTTGATATAGGTACCAGTCACCTATCTTGTACTGCTTTGAGAGCTGAAGGATTTTCCTGATTTCATTGTTAACCCTAGGAGGAGAGACTCCTGTGAGCAAGGTAGTTGCAGGATGGAAAAAAAGGTCAAAAAACTCATTATAGGAATAAGGAGAATCAATGGAATTGTGAGTAATAGTAGACCAAAAGATGACTGACCTGGGATTCCCCCTGGCATCAAGTTTCTTAACATAAAAAGGAAAACTTTCTAATTGAAAGTAAATCATGAGGTGATATATGACAGAAGAATACTTGAACACTCTTTCATTGCCAAATCTCATGAACTGATCATGGATTTTGTCAGCAATATAAGATGAAAAATCATACTTGACAGCAGGAGGCTGTCCAGGGGTAAAAATAGATAACAATACTAGGGTTAATTGATCAACATACTCACTAGTATTGAAACCCATTATGAAAGATATCATGTTCAAAATAAGTCTACCTTCTTCAGTGAAAAAAGTATACCCATAAGGGGGAGAGATTTTGGGCTGATGCTCAGGTAACATGAAGGTTTGGCATAGGCGGTTTAACTCTTCATGGGATAGATTGGTAGATTTCTCAAGTAATTCAGCCATGGACAGGGGGGTGAGGGCTTGACCAGGTTGGAATCGTAGCATTTCATTTATGGACTGAGTGGTTATTGGGAATAGGACACTTTGGCTTGGGGATAAAACTTCTCGCTGGTTAGGATCATAATTTTCATGGCAGTAATGGATTAACTCAGGAAAAATGTGGATCGAGGGGAGAAGGTACATGGGAAGATTTGATTCCCAAAGTCCAAAGATGTCAGAACCATTCAAATAATTGTCTCTGCAGTGGCAAAAAATTCGAAGAGGATTCTCACTAAGTTGAAGGTCCTTAATTTGAAAATCCATATCGGCTAAAGGCAAATAATCCAAGTCCTTGTGAGGAGAATTGAGGGGTGCGACATTCAGAGCTACCGGAACTTCCATCTCTGGTTCTTGTGGATTCAGAAATAGAAATTCGAGGTTTTTATAGAAAAGGGGCACAATTACCAGTTTTGGGAATATAATTGCAGTTCTGTGAACTAAAACAGATCAAATTGTAGTTCTTTTCAGACCTTAGTGCGAAATTAAAACCAGAATCAGGACTTTTTAACAGAGTTCAGTGGGAATTTGGAGTAAATACCTGTTTATGGGAAATTAACAGTGGTTAAACAGGTACTGGTTATGGTGAATGAATTCTGGAGTATTCGGCTTCAATTTCCTTCAGCAAAACAATGGTCGGCAGTCTTCAATGGTTGATTTTTGAAATTTCGTTGCATGGGAGACTGGTTGGCACAGGAAATAATGAAAATGATGTGGGCACAATTTGTTTTATTTACAAACTCAAAAGGGCGGCGGGTTTTTATTGATGATGTTAGCAGGTACGGTGGACACATCACAGAGGATAGGCAGTAAGCGGTTTCCATCGCACCGCTTTTGGGACAGGGCGGTTTTGAGTGGAGGGGCAACGATTCCATACAACAAACGATGCGTGGCTCTATACGGTTTGGAAAACCACTTGGCCATCACGCGTTATCGTTTGGACGCAGATGGCTAGCAATATCGTTAATGGCTGTTGATCTTGGATCAGTCGATCGGACGGTGGTCGGAGTGTAGAGATGAGAGGGACTTAACAGGCCGGCCCGACGCGATTATTTTTTAATTAATCTCATCGGGAGCGTTTTCATTGGCGGGGGAGGTTATTAATTAATCGTGAGGATTAATTAATCCCTTTTTACGATGAGGGTTGGGGATGAAAAATGCACGAGGGATGGGTTGTTTCGAAGTTTGGTTTGAATTAAACTTCGGGTTTATTTTTTGTTTTAAACATATAAATCATATGTTCAAAGGTTTTTGATATATTTTTATTATATGGTAATTTAAACCAATGCGATTCATTTACCATAGGGGGTGGAGTAATTATATAAATATATATTTATCCAAAGGGAATTATAAAGTGGGTATTTTATTTGAACACGTGGGATTTATAAACTTTGGCTAAAACTATATAAGTGAATTTTTGGGTTACTACATAAAAGGAGTTATATACCATAGGAAAAGGTTATTTCAATAGGGATTTAAATAATAAATTAAAATTTAATATGACAAATGAGCTAAGCGCTAAGTATAAAACATCAGAATAATGTATTTAACCTATGCTTGCATGAAAAAGGGTTTTTATGGAAAATTGCATGAATTTCCTAAGTAAAATGGGATTTTACTTAGGAAAAGATTTTTTATAAATGAATGAGTGTGATGATGAATGTTTTTAAATACTTAGGTTTTTCCAATTATTGGGCCGAGGGTCCGGTCCCTCCAAAAGTCAAGGAAATGCCTTGAGCCCCTTTAATATTCAAATACCTTAGTACTTAGGGGAAATTAGTGAAATGTTTAGGGAAAATGAGAGGGGAAGTTAATAATTTTGCTTCGCCTTGCTTTCCATTCTTCCAATGTATTATCTGCCTATGAACTTGTGATGAAAGTTAAAATTTCAACCATCAAAAGCCATCATTCACCATAGGTAATTCAGCAACATCATCTACCTACCCTACCTACTTTACTCTACCATTTTTTCTTCTTTATTAGGGTGCACTAAGACTGGCAAACCCTTATCACACTTTTCTTTTACATATGAAAATCTATCTAGCTCTAACCTTATTACATCCAAGGGCTCAGATTAAACTGTTGAGCTCCTCTTATTTACTCTACCTATCTACTTATCTACCAAGATTAAACAGTTTGGTCAGATTTTATTCTCTATCTCTAAAACTGAAAATTGAAAAATGAACTAGCCAAGCTTAAATTGTTTGACTGTTCATGAATTGTGGCATAAAATACAAGTTGCACACAATTTGATTATTACAAAAGATCAAAAAGTAGTGGCATTTGGACTTGCACACTTTCCTTGGCCTTTCTTTTGGTGGGGTTCATTTTCTTTAACTTTTTTGGCCATTTTATTTTTTCACCCTTTGATTTTTCTTTTAGGGTATACCCTCTTTACATTTTTTAAATTTTTTGATTTTTTTCAAGAATATGGAACACCTTTGCAACAAGAAAAAGGTTTGAACATATTACATAATTCATCAAGACAATGATGAAATATGACTCCTATTGGTATAGGAGACTAACAGTAGGGACTCTACATTCTGTACTGCATCAAGCTTCAGTCTCTCAGCTTCTGTGGTACACTTTCTGCCTTATCTGATGTTTGGTTCTGCATGAGTGGACTCCCCCACTCCATGAATCTCCTCCTGTGTCTGATCCACATCCAGAGGTTCATCATTGGGAACAAGAAGTTCCTCCTCCGCATGCAAGTATAACTCCCTCTCAAGTGACAACTTCATGGCTTTCACCTCATTGAATTTTATATCCCGTCGCATAACAGTCGTCTGACTATCTAGAAAATACACACAATAATTATGGGGTGTTTCTGTGTACCCCACAAATATCCCAACTTCTGCAATTGGCTCCAACTTATTCCTGGCGTCCTTCATCACATGAATGTAAACAGGTGAGCCAAAAATCTTCAAATGAGAAATATCAGGCTTATTACTAGTAAAAGCTTCTTCAGGTGTACTCATGCCAAGTACTCTATGAGGACAACAGTTTTGCACATAAACCGCAGTGTTGCATGCTTTTTCCCACAAGTGTATCGGTAGGCCCTGGTCATGCAGCATTGCTCATTTAGTACCCACGATCGTTCTATTCTTTCTCTCCGCGACCCCATTCTATTGTGGGTTATGAGGCGCTATGAGTTCTCTTCGAATTCCTTCTTTTCTACAAAAGTATTTGAATTCTCCTGAGATGTATTCACCATCATTATTGTTCCATAGAGCTTTCACTTTCTTCCCTGACTCCTTCTCCACCAATGCCTTGAACTCACAAAACTTTGAGAAAGTTTCACTCTTCCTCTGCATGAAGAAGATCCCTCATCTACGAGAATAATCATCAACAAATATCACATAATACCTGTGTTTTTCTGTTGAAGCAACCGAGAATGGTCCACACATGTCTGCGTGAATTATCTCCAGGATCACCAAAGCACAGTTCTCCTTCTCATGAAAGGTGGTCTTCAAAAAATTACCCATTGTACATCCTTTGCACTGATCTGATTGCGCAAGAGTACCCTTGGGAAGTCCAGTAGAAATTTGCTACAAAATCTTCAAATTTCCATGGTGAAGATGGCCCAATCTCTTGTGCCATAATTTTCCCTCATCCCGGCTCACCACTTCTTCTGCTTTTCCCACCATTGCAGTGCAACCATCTACCTACAGCTTGTAGATATTCTTAATTCAAACCCTTATCTTCTTGGTTTGACCCATTGTTTTATGTTGAATGAAGTATTTTCCCTCACTGAAAACAACATCATAACCCTTGTCTTCCAGCATTGCGACTGAGACCAACTTCTTCTTCAGACCTGGAACATGCATGACATTCTTCAACAAGAATGGATTACCAGACTCCCTCTCAAAGGTAATGGTCCCAATGCTAGTTGCACTATACGGACCATCATCACCCATCTCTATATGCATCTGGAGGTCCTTCTCCTCCAAGTCACTAAACATCTATTTGTCTCCCTTCATATGGAAAGATGCACCACTGTCAAGATACCACACTGATCCCATGCAGCTTGAAACTAAGCATGCGATCAAGGAAAAATCCAGCTCAAATTGCGAGGCTAAGGCCTCTCCAGCTACAGATCCAGCAGCCTGCTTATTCTTCTTCTTCTGTGGATAGTTAGTGGTGAAATGTCCATGCTTGTGACAGTGAAAACACTTCACTTTGGACAAGTCCTGCTTCTTGCCTTTAGCACCGGATTTTGAAGAAGATTTCTTCCCCTTCCCTTTCTTTGCTTTGGCAGCCAAATTTCAATTCTCTTCATCTTCATTCTTCGATGAGGATCCATCCCTGGTACCTCGCCTTATCTCCTCCTGCACAAGATCTGACCAAAGTCGCTCCCATCCCAACAGTTTCTCCTGTCCATTGACAGAGTCTTCGTAGCTATGCCAACTCTTCGGAAGCCCAAGGAGAGCCAAGCTCACCAAGTATTCATCATCAACAGTAATCCCCACACTTCCTAGTTCATCCTTGCAGTGGACAAACTTCGTGAGGTATTTTGGAATACTGTTGCCTTTCTCCATTTTTATTTTTCTGAGCTTGTCTTTAAGCGCCAACTTCCTCTGGTCACTTCTGCTTTGGAACAAGTCTGTCAAAGCCTTCCACATTAATAATGGAGTGGCTTTCTTGTGAAGGCTGGACACTATATGGTCCTTCACACCTTCCAACATAATCCTCCTTGTCTTTGCAGTCTTCTTTTTCCATGCATCAAGTAATGCAGCATTGCTAGATCCCGGCTTACGAACATCGCTATCGATGAACTCCTTTAGCCCATTATCCTCTAGCACTGCCTCCATCCTATCCTTTCGGGCTATGTAATTCAAGCTCCCATCAAGGGCATACTCCAATCTCAACCCGTTGAAAGACATTTCAATGTATACTCGATTTTTGCACTAAGAATCTTCTGTAGCAAATTCAAATTGTCCACCAGCACAAACTCACTTCACAATTGCAATATTCAATCAACAATGCTCTGATACCATGTAGAAATTATATGCACTAAGCATGCATATCTCCAAGATCCACCTTATCTCACACTATTTAACTTTATGCAAGATATTGAATCTATTCCACTTGTTAATCTTTTGCGGAAAAATTAATTGCACACACATGTGAAGCATAAACAAAAATTATCAATCGCACATAACACAGTTTTTTTAACCCGGAAATCCTGAAGCTAAAAACCCAAAATATATATTATGTAACATGGAGATCATATGAAAATCTCATACAAACATACAAATCTTATCACAAGCTCTCAGTACAGTACAATCGTCATACACTAATCAGGCTCAATCTTGCAAGTCCATGCACTGATCTTTGCCACCTGCTAGCTTGCCTCCACTGCGAAATATTTGCTGAAGAATAGCTCTGAATGAATTTGAATTACCCCATCCTATACTACGCAATCCTCATTGGCATCTCCATTGAGTGTGTGATGCAATCAATGCATCACTATAGTCACAACAGATAGTATATCTTTCCCTTTCACATATCTCTCCACTAGTCTCGACTGAAACTTCCATGCACTGTAGTTAGCTATTGTATTGTTCATTTGATTAATGAGTTATTATTTTTGAATTAATTAACTAATTAATTCACTCCACTCTCACTAGTGTATCAATCAGTTAGACTAGATACAACTAGCTCAATTGAGTCTAACTGAGTTAAACTGAATACAACTCCATAACTACTTCTTCCAACTGTGTCATAACTCTTCCACTTGAGTTCTAACTGAGTCCTCCATGCATTAGCTCTAGTAAACCCTTAGGAATAGTGTAATTCCTTTTGTCAGCTGTTGTGCCACATCTGTGCACTGAAATGAAGTGCCCCAAGAGAATAAGTTGTTGTTTAGAGTTTGATTATTATTAAGAGCTAATAATAATTGACATGCATCTATTTTTAGATTGATGATCTATAAATAGACTTCGCCCAATGTTCTAAAAATATAATTTCATCTATTTTTCCAACTTGATCAACCATCCACAAATAGCATCCTGAAACTTCTGAAATATAATCATCATGTCTAAAAATAGACATAGTCTAAAAATAGACTTGCGCCAAAAATAGCCTGCGGGCCCACTTAGTGAAGGCGACTCTTTTCACTAAGCTCATAATCTTGTTGAATCTCAACAAAGTTCTTGATACATTGGCAGGAAAGCGGTTCTTTTCCTTTCTTGATGGGTTTAGCGGTTACAATAAAATTCAGATAGCCCCCGAAGACTAGGATAAAACAACCTTTACCTGCCCATGGGGTACATTTTCCTACAGGGTATTACCATTTGGATTATGCAATGCCCCAACAACCTTCCAAAGAGCCATACTTCACATTTTTTCTGATTTAATAAATGAGGGACTTGAAATTTACATGGACGAGGTTACCCCATACAAAGATGATTTTGATCAAGCACTAGAAACACTAGAAAAGGTATTGGAACGATGTATTGCTACCAGATTGTGTTTAAGCAATGAAAAATTCCACATGACGATGACTGAAGGAGTAATCCTAAGACACTACATCTTTGCAGCTGGAATACAGGTAGACCCAACAAAAATAGAAGTAATCCTTTTATTAGCCACACCTTGTATGAAAACAGAGGTACGCAGTTTTCTTGGATATCCAGGGTATTATCGCAGGTTTATAAAGAAATTTTCACAAATTGCTGTGCCCTTGTATGCATTAACTAGAAATGTTGAATTCCATTGGTCTGATAAATGTGACACTGCTTTTACAGATTTAAAGAAACTGGTCTCGATAGCACTGATCTTATGCGGTCCTAACTCAAAGCTGCCCTTTCACATTTCTTCAGATGCATCCGACATAACGATAGGGGCAGTTCTCGGTCAAGAAGAAGATAAAAAACCCTATGCTATTTATTATATTAGCAAGAATATCACTCCTACCAAATTAAACTATACAGTGATTGAAAAAGAGTTATTGGCTGTCATTTATGCTATCAATAAATTTAGACATTATATAACTAGCTATCAAGTACTCCTTTATATTGATCACTTTTCCATTAGATATATAGCCAATAAACCAATTACAAATGGGAGAATAACTCGTTGGTTGCTTTTGTTGCAGGAATACGACATAAATATAAAAGACCATCCAGGGAAGGAGAACGTGGTTGCAAACTTCCTATCTAGATTTCCCAGATCAGATGACACACTAGCGGTGGATGATCAGTTTCCTGACGAACATCTATTCACTGTAGTAGTGAAAACACCATGGTACACAGATGTAGAAAAATACCTGGCAGTAGGAAAGCTTCCTAGACATTTGACATCAAGGGAATAGAAGCTAATTGTTTAGTGCAATGCTAGATTCTCCTGGATCGATAGATACCTCTTCCATACAGGAGCTGATATGCATATACGCAGATGCATCTGGGAAGATGAGATTTATGAAATTCTATGAGCTTGTCATGATGAACCTTGTGGTGGCCATTTTGTAGATCGCAGAATGGGGCACAAAGTGTTGCAAATGGGTTATTATCGGCCTACGATTTTTAAATATGCCAAGAAATATGTCTGAGCCTATGATAGTTGCCAAAGAATGGGCTGCTAGCCAAGCTGATGAAATGCCATTATAACCATAATTTGTAGTAGAACCATTTGAATGGTTGGCACTGGACTTCATTGGACCATTCAACCCACCATCAAACCATAATATCTACATACTAGTTACCACAGGTTACGTAACAAAGTGGGTAGAAATAGTGGCTTTATCAAGAGCTATGGAGGAATATGCGATTGATTTTATTTTTGAGCTATTTGTGTGATATGGCTTACCACAAGAAGTGATAACTGATGGGGGGGCATCGTTTGTGGGAAATAAGATTACGGCCACCTTGAAGAACCACCATATCATCCATAGAGTCACATCTCCCTACCACTCGTAGGAAAACGGGAAGGTTGAAAGTACCAACAAAGTCCTGGAGGCAATTCTCACCAAAGCAGTATCAACACATCACTAGGATTGGGCTACTAGACTGCCAGAGGTCTTGTGGGCTTACCACACAACATGTTGAAACACCACTAGATATTTTTCGTACCATCTGGTATTTGGAAGAGAACCAATTTTTCGTATCGAATTCAAAATAAAGACTCTAAGGACAACCTAGGAGGTGGTGCTGGACTTGAAAGAGGCCCAGATTAGAAGAATCCAGCAAATAAATGAACTAGATGAAATACGGCTACTAGCTCTACAGCACACTGTGATCATCCAACAACAACGAGCTAAGTGGCATGAAAACATCATAAAAAAGAAGACATTCCAGAAAGGAGATTGGGCACTTCTCTACGACTCCAGATTCCAAGACTTTTCGGGAAAGTTGCAAACAAGATGGCTCGGTCCATATGAAATTAAGGAAGTACACAGCAATGATACCCTCACCTTGACCACCATAGATGGATCAGGTTCTACATTCTGATTCAATGGGCACAGAGTGTGCCTCTATCACAAACCACTTACAAGGGAGTCTTTCTGCCAACAGGTACGCAATGATCCCACCATCCATATTTTAGCAGCAGGGGGTACTAGCCCCACAACTTTAAATGCATAAAATCTTGATACTTCCTCTTGTAAATATTGTATATAATTTCCCTACAATTTATAGTTTTCTCATTTTATGATACATTCTTCATACCCACAGTTGTATCCTTTTCCTCCATCATTCCTTTATTTGTTTATTTTTTCTGTTAAAATCTTTGAGTGACTACTATTCAATCCAATTGAATAGTTGTTGAACAATTGGATTGAACAATTGTGTCATTTTGCGTGTTTATTTTTCCTGTTCGAATAATTGAACGACTGTTGTTCAATCCAATTGAACAACTGTTGTTCAATTGGATTGAACAACGACGTCCTTTTACATGTTTATTTTTTCTGGTCAAATCTTTGAACGACTGCTATTCATCCAATTGAACAACTGCTATTCAATCGGATTGAACAGCCGTGTCCTTTTGTGTGTTTATTTTTGTTGTTCAAATATTTGAATTACTGTTGTTCAATCCAATTGAATAACTATTGTTCAATCGGATTGAATAGTCGTGTCCTTTTGCGTGTCTATTTTCATTGTTCAAATATTTGAATGGCTGTTGTTCAATCCAATTGAACAACTGTTGTTCAATCGGATTGAACAGCTGTTAGCTTGAAGGCTCCTGACCCAGGTTCAGAGGTTAAGGTTGCCCAAGAAACTCCTATACTACTGGCCCTTTCGGTAATGACCTACTTTCACAGGCCAAGGTATCACTCGAAGTAGTATGGGAGGGTGATGGAACTAGGTTTTCGCACCCTGGGAGAGAGTAGGTAATTAAGGCAGATCTACGTTCACAACTTATCATATTCACACAGAGCAAGTCTATTCATAGGCTTTCAATAGTATAATCAGTTATTAACCATAAAAAAGCTATTATCATTCACATATCTAGTTATTACCTTCGCATCCACGTGTGTTCCCGTAGTTAACAACACATAATATCATAAGCACATCTATAATAGATCACAGATATACTCCATATCATAACACAAATATATTCAAAGCATAAAGAGATAGAGGTATTCACAGCACCAATCATATATTAACAGTAACACGATAGATAACACAGAGACACTTTAGCTATATCTGCATATATTAACATTCAAAACCCTGTTACAACCCAAAACACAACCTGCACACATAGCTAGCAGGGTCCACACACAACAGGACTGGGGATCTCCGTGCACATAGGCAACAGGAGTCCTTACCCAAAAAAACCTAAAAAATATCTAACAGTTCACACATAGCATCAATCCCAATTCATGACTACCTTTAGACTCTAGCTATTCATCTATTTATATCAATGTAGCCTACGCTATTCTGTGGTCCGCAAACCATGGTTTGCAGGCTCTATGTCTACCCTTGATCCATTACAATGCGTTCGGGGCTTTGATCCACCCCGAAACCCCTACGTTAGACTAATTACTACAAAAATATCCAAAATTTGCAGCTTAGGGAGCCCCGCTGCAACAAGCCCCCAACAAAATCCTGTGACTCGTCCCGAGTCACAGCTTGGGTGGAATCTTCATTCGTTCTTTGATCTACTCCAGGGAAGTAAATAGTGGTGGAAATACTTGAAGGTTCTTCTCGGTGACCATATGTGTAATTTCCACCAGTTTCTATGATTGAGGTCCTTCTAAGGCAGTGGTGATCCTTTCAAGAGCCTGGTTCAATCGTTGGACCGCCCCATCTATGTCTTACGAGAGCTTCAGGGCATCCTCCGACCAGGGTGTCAAATGGCCACTGAGGATTTGCTTCTTGTGTTGCAGCCCAACAATGTCACTACGAAGCGTATGGCTGGTTTGGAGTCGTGCAAAGTGCTGAGCTAGAACAAGGGTAGACATTGTGGCTTCTTGTTGTTCGAAATCCTACTCCTTCTGAGTTAATTCCTGATTGATCTCACGGATGAGAGGTTCGTGCTGTACCTGGGACCAAATTTCCATGGATTTCTCCAGCAGTGCGACACTCTGACTTACTTGCGTCGACATAGTAGCAGTGGCCTCTACAATTAGTGTAGCCCGCTGGGCACGTTCCTCTAGGGGGGTCCTAGGCTGGAGCTTGGCCTACAACGACACAATCTGAAGCTCAAAGTCGGCTTTGACAGTGGATACCTCAGCCCTGGAGGCCTTCAGGGCAGCGACCAGACCCTCAACCTTGGCTTGGGGTTTAGCAGATGCAGTAATGATCCCAGGCATATCATCGCACAGTCGATCAAGTAGCTATTCCAAGGTAGCCTACTGAATGAGGAGGGCAACATGCGCAACCTGGATCTGCGTAGCTTCAACAACATGGGTCACAACATCCTGCTTGGATGTGCTGAGGTGTTGCTGTGCACGGAGTTTGTGGTGTTGTACTTCACTAACGAGGGTCATAAGTAGCTCACGCAACTGCTCGCTAGGTAGTCGACTAACATCAAAGGTGACTAGACCTCACTGGACTTGTCAGCAGAGGTCGACGAGATCCATTGTAAGGGCGGCACCTAGGAGCTGGCAGGGTTGGCTAGCCGTAGTGGATGGTAATGCAGTAATGGGGCCCTACTAACCCAACGACCCTGCGTGATTCTTGCTTGTTGAATTCTTCCTCTCTTGCTCGCTACTTATCGAAGGCTACCTTGCTTGATCAACGCTCGCGTGAAGGCTATCTGATGTGAGCCGAAGGGCTCGCAGTTCTGTCTGCAATTGATCCAACGCAGGCTTGTTCTGATCTTCCCAAGTGAGCCAATGATCAGTAGCCATGGTGGTGACAACATCAACAATCTTATCCAAGTCATCCTCTGTCAAGGTGTTAGCCACCTATAAATTCTGATATACCAAATGGTGGCTAAGTATGTTTTCAAGCCTTCAAGAGATATATTGCCTTTGAAAATCTATCATCCTTGAAGTCTTATGTTTGTTCCATCCTGGAGGTTCATCTTCACTACTATTTCCATCTTAAAGCCATGTTGTTTCACCAAAGAAATTTGTTCCAAAGGCCACTGAAACTGCCTATTTTCACTTATTTCCCTTCATTTTCATAAAGACTTCTTTCATCTTTCAACCCTCCATATAACCTATAAAGGCCTAAAATCCCCTTCAAGCCTTGTGAAAACCCCTTTACAAAGTTTGAAACCCCATTTTTACCCCTACCAGAACATCCAAAACCCTCAAAAAAACCCTCCAAAATCCTTGAAAATCTTCATTTTCGCACTAAGGCCTTAAGCCCCTTTCGACCTTGGCCCTAGCCCCTTTTCCGCACATGACTGGAGCCATAACCAGGCGCTATCCCTTAATCACTAATTTTAATCGAAACTTTATTTTCGGTCTTTTCCCTTTGTTCTTCATAATTTTCCGATGCGATAATTTTTTCCCCTCCCATCGCTGATGCAATCTGGACCGTTGATCTCTCCTGATCCAACGACCAGCGCTTAATCGCATCGCGAAAATATAGTCTTCCCTTTTTATTTTCCTCGATGGATGACTCCCCGATTTAATCCTGGCTGTTGAATCCACAAGAACTAACGGCCGAGATTGCATCGTGCTCCGCTCACGAGCCCATCACTCAATCCCACTGATTTGATCTGGACTGTTGAATCCACAAGAACCAACGGTCAGGATTTAATCGTGCTCCATACATAGACCTCCGTCTGTTCCACTCCAAGTCAATCCAAATAATTGATCTTTCCCGATCCGACGGCCAGCACTTAATCACGCATCGCAAATCCAAAGTACCGTTCACTTTTCCCCTCCGATGCCAATCCTGCGATTTAATCTCAGCCATTGAATCGACAAGAACCAACGACCAAGATTTGATCGCACTTTGTTTGCAGCCCCCCCTCATCGCATCCGCCGATTATATTTGGACCATTTAATCCACAAGAACCAACGGCTAGGATCTCATAGCACTCCATCCATGACCCTTCACCATCCCGACCTCCGATTAAATATCCATTGTTGATCAAGTTAGATCGGACAGTCTGCATTGCTTCTGACCGTCAAACCCCTCCCTTCTCATTTCTCTCAACTCGGCAGATATTGACCGTTCGTTCCCAAGATCCAATGGTCAGTATTTATTCCGCCTTTGACCCTACCCATATGGTCTGCCTGTGCATCTTACCGCCGATCGTGTGCAACCCGCACCGTTCGATCTAACCCTCCAGATCCAACGGCTTAAGCCGTGTTTCGCATTTTTTTTGCACTCGAGAGATAAAGTTTCAAAAAAACGTGAAATGGGCGGTATTGGGAGGGACAAGTGTCAGCAAGTGAATGATATCGTGTTTTTTTTGGGCAAAATATTAAACCACTTGGACGCTGCATGAAAACCATTTCGGTTTTCTGCCTTACTGCCCTCTGCAGCTTAACTTCCCTTTAATCGCAATTGTTGATTTCTCTGATCTAACGGCCCACATCATAGCATAACCCCATTCATTTGTTATTCACCAGATATTTCATATGATCCCAATGAAATATCTCCACCGTTGATTGCTCTAATCTAACGGCCCACATTTTATCACATGTTCATTTCATTCTCCATCCGTCTAACCTCTCCAATGAATTCATCAGAAAATCTCCACCGTAGATCATCCTGATCTAACGGTCCCAGTTTATCCTTGCACCCAAACCTCCAAAGCACCTGGTTAGCTTCTCTGCCAGTTTTTTTTCCCATTCTTTCGCTGTAATCACATTCTTCCTCACTGCTCCTCCGCCACACCAGAGCCTCTGCAAGCAGTACAAACCAAGCCCGCAGGATTTCATAACATGTTTTCATGTGTTTGTAGGTTTTTTCATGGACGATGAAGGAATTAATGTGTTACATTCACAGAGGTGACACACAGGCTCAGATAACAGTCTTAGGACTAGGAAACAAAGTCAAAAGGACCAGAAAATGAAGGCGAGGGCGTGTCAATCAATAGATCATATCCATGAACCATCAGTGACCCTCCAGCTCAGCAAAATCCTCCACCTGTACACAAAACACTCAGAAAATATGATGATCACATTTCCAATGGCAGGATACATAGCATATAAGACCAGCATCAGTACATAAGCATTGCGAGCATTCAGCAAAATAAAATCATAAATAGAGTTGATATAGGTTTAAGTTCAAAGAGACAGAGCAGTTAGTGATGCAGAACGATGACTGACACATACATGACCTTTACCCATGCACACAAGTCTGCCTAGCAGTTATTGCACCAGGGAAGCTACTACAAATTATCAGAAGTAGTTATTTAGAAGTATGGGAATCCTCATAGCCCATTCTTCACTTAACTCACACCGAGAAGATAACAGTACCAATCCAGATGATTTTCTTCTCAAGGACACCCTGTGGGTGATTTCTGTCATATCAAAATGGTATCAAACAAGCTACAAAGTTATCGATCATGTCTGGAATTCAATGAAATATTTAAGACACAGAGTGTAGCATTCAAAATACCTTCTCCTATCCCTGATGTTCATTAAAACTATCCCCACCCACTTTTCTCATTTTCCCTATAAAGACTCTTCGAAGTCTCATTGTAAAGGGTTGGCATTTTGTGATTTCTAAAGTAATACATATTGCTGCTTTGAAGAAGCTTTGGTGTTCTAAAAGAGTGTGAAGATCTGTGTTTTTCTATTGATGAAGGAGGCAGGACCATTGGATCCCTGAGCCTGGTTTTGGTGAAGTACTTCTTATTTTTAATGTTATTTCCTATTTTTCCACTTTGTTCCATCATGCTTTGATTACAGTAGGATAAAAAGTTTAGGCAGACAAATGTATCTTAGAAGCACCTCTGACCTATTTATCCTTCATTGTTTATATGTTTTCTGCTACTAAATGTGACGGGGTAGTTAATAGCTCTCTTTATATTCAGTTTGTTTTATTTTGGAAATAGTTAACTCAGTTGTGCTAAAGACTGCCTAGGCGTTCCCTCTTTCTTTTCCACTGAATTCTGTATTTGAAATCTCCCTTTGATTATTAATATTTGCAGTTTGACAGAGAGGCTTGTTTCAATCATACCCTCTGTTCATTATTGTAACTATTGTGTTAAAGGTCCCTATAATTGCAGTCCTAGATGTCTAAGGTATTCCCTCTTCTTTGAATGCGATTATATGTCTTTGTTGGTTAAGCTCTCAAAGGTGAACTTATAGGAGGAAATAGGGCATTCCACGAATCCTATAATTCATTTAGAAGGTTTAGGCTGCATTTATCCTTTCTTTGAGTGTTTATATTGATTAAATCTAAAGCAGTGAGCTTATTGGAGGAAATGGGGCGTTCCCCGAATCCTTTATGTCATTGTGAAAGGGTTTAGTTTATTTTTCACTCTTAGTCCTTAATGTTCATCCCATTTCACTTATATTATTCAACATATCCTAGACCAAGTTATATTTTCCCTTTGGTGTCCCTTCCTTTTCTGTTAGAACTATTTGGACTTCACATGACTCCATTTCCCAATGGCTTGTAGATTCCCATGCTCTATCTATACCACATGAAACATATATGTCTAACCAAAAAAAAACGAACAACCTTGCACTTCATAACTAGCCTAAAATAAACTTCTAAACCTTTCAAGATACATCTTTATAAACATATTGAGAGATACCTCTCTGAGACTAGGAGGGCTAGATCCTAGAGCTCTAAAGTTTGGTTTGTATGTTGCCTTGTCTTTTGGTAAGCCAATCTATCAAAACACAGGACCCCAAGATAATGGTGATCATGATGGGACGTACTGAGTATATGATAGTCTAGCAAACTCTTGTAGACTCAATAAGTCCTTAAATAACCATATAAACTCAGAAAAACCCAAAAAAAATTCAGATTGGCTTCATAATAAACATGGTGGTGGAACCATAATACTCTTTACCTTCACAAAAAGCTGAAGATTTTCCACCTAGCGACTCCACAGTTCCTAAAAGACCAAAAGACTCCACTGGGAGACCAGTTTCATCACCACATCATCCATACTTAAGGAAGCTCTGAGGATTAAGTTTCTTTGTTTAAGGATAGTTTTCCTCTTAAAGATTGTCATATCTGGCTAGCTTTCCCTTTTATTGGATCTGAGACTTAATATACTGGCTTCAACAAAAATCCATACCAGAGCTTATCCTGATCCAAATCCTCCTGAAATAGTTGACAATCTAGAAAGCATTCTTCAGAAGCCTCTCACATCTAGGGATCCAACTATTGTCAGAACCATTTATAGAGCTAACTCAGCACCTGAAAACCTTGCAGCTCTATCAGATACCCAAGTTGATTTAGACTTACCAAGTAATTTGCCTAGAACTAAGTCATTCAGTGGTACATAGCAGATAGATTTTGAGCTTCCAAGCTCACCACCACATAGTGGTCAACATATTAGTGACAGAGAAACCCCTCCATCAACACCTCCCGATATCCACTTCATTCATAACTTGGGTCTCTCTCACCCTAGATCTTCTCAACAGTTTGTTGCCAGACCAAGCAGTTTTTCCATCCATACACCTGCTGCTCAAGCTAATCCTTTACCTCCACAAAACACTGCCATGGCAGCATGGTATGCCCCATTAGTGTTACCACAACCTTAGGTTCCCTTGCCAAATGACTATCAATCTAAAATTCCCCATTTCACTGGAAAAGAATCTACCACAGCTCAAAAATATGTAGATGGAATGGGAGATGAATTTGATTACATGGATATAGATGATGAGACCGTTAAAATGAGAATATTTGCTCAAATTTTAGGAGGAGAAATAAAGAAGTGGTTTAAAGGCTTAACTCCTAATATCATCCAAGACCTTCCCTCATTACATCAAACATTCATAAACAAATGGGAAGTCAAAAGAAACCCTCTCCAAATACTAGCAGAGTATCAGAGCCTTAAAAGGAATCAGGGAGAGAGTGTCCATGATTACTCCACCAGGTTTTACAGTGTCTACAATGCCCTTCCACCATACATGAAACCTCCCCAAGGCATGGCCTTGGTAAAATATCCTGAGGGCTTCGATGCTGATATGGCCTATCAGCTGAGGGAAAGAGATTATGCAACTCTAGAAGACATGCAGAAGGGAGCAGTGAGTGTGGAAGCAAACTTAATTGAAAAAAGAGCTAGGCTAAGATCAGAGAAGAGGGTAACTTACAAATATGATTACGCACCCTCAACCTCATCCTCTGATACCAAAATTGACAACCTAGTGAAGGTGATGGAGAGAATTCTTGAGAAGATAAAATTGAATGATAGAGTGCCACCAAGAGAACCTCAAAACAATCTCCCAAATAGAAATAGAAACCAAAACTTTAGAAGAGAAAACAATCAAGATAGACAACGAGATAATGACCAGCAAATTAAATCTCCCTTCCAACAAAACTACGTAGATCAAGAGGAAGAAAGAGAGATTGAAAATTTGGGAGAAAACCATGTGAACTTGATTGGATTAGACAGTGGGGATGATGTTTTCCTCACTGAAGAAGAACAAGGTTTCTTCTCTTCAGAACCAAAGGAAGATACACATGAAGAGTCTGAAGATTATAGACTGGGGTTCGAAAATAAAATCATGGAGGTACACAAACATTATTATCTAAGAAGAAAAGGGAACATAGATAGTCCAAATGACAAAAACACTAGCTCTTCTATTAGGAAAAGTACAGAAAATCAGACTAAAAAGATAACAAACAAAACTATCACAATAGCCAAAAGGGCTGATTTAAACAAAGAGAAAGGCAGCCAGCCAAATGTTGAAGAAAGTTGCCCTAGTACCTCTGCTAGTGGCCCTATTAAAATAGCTCAGGTAGAAAATCCTAATAAAACCCAACAAGTCAAAATTGCTGAAAGAAACATAAACGAGAAAATAGATGTAAATACAAAAAAATCAATAGTTCCTTTCAGCCTTGAGGGAGAGATTTCAAAGATTAAAATTAACATACCTTTGACTGAATTAGTAGCCCAGGAAGTGTACCGAGACCAGGTCCTAAAAGCTCTGAATATACATGTTGATGCAACTACTTTGAACTTGACAGATGACAAGACAGAGCTGTTGTTTGGAGATAAAGTTGAAGGAAAATATCAAGAAGGGGATGTGCCTCGCTTCTATGTCACTCTAAACATACATGAAAAAGTTTTACACAATGCCATGCTGGATTCAGGAGCATCACACAACCTTATGCCTAAAGAAGTAATGGAAAGCTTAGGCTTAGATATTACTAGACCCTACAAATACTTGTACTCCTTTGATTCCAGAAAGGTCAAATGCTTGGGATTAATTAAAGATTTGTGTGTTAACCTGTCTCAAATTCCAACCAAGAATCTTGTAATGGACGTGGTAGTAGCTAACATTCCCCCAAAATATGGCATGCTTTTTTCTAGATCATGGGGAGCTAAGATTTAGGGCACCCTTCAAATGGATATGTCTTATGCCACCATACCAGTATTTGGTCAAACCAGAAGATTATATAGGGAAACTCTCATGAAATACATGGTGAGCAGCAAGGACAAACCTCACAACGCTCATGTTTATTCCACCCATTCAGATCTGGTTTCCTTTATTTTATACAACGAAGATGAAGTAACCCAAACAGAGAAAGAAAATGAGTAGGACATTAGTGCAACAGAGCATTCAGAATTGTCTTCCTCTCAACCTCTAGATATCTCAACTTCCAGCAGCCTAGAGCAACACAAAACAGATGGGAATGAAACAGAAACACTTTGGAGAATGAGCTTTGATGGCTCTTGCAACAAAATTAGTGTAGGGGCTGGTGTATGGATACACAACACAAACAAAGGACATGGCCTGCAAATTAGATTTTTCATGCACCAACAACATTGCAGAATATGAAGCCCTTCTCCTAGGTTTGCACATACTTAAAGATTTAAAGGCCAAAAGGATATCAGTACAGGGAGATTCTGAGTTAATAATCAGACAAATTAAAGGGGAATATTCAACCAAAAACCCCAGACTCAGAGAAAATGGGAACACTGTTTTAGACCTCCTGAAAACTTTCGAAAAATATGAGCTTATGTTCATACCAAGAGCCAAAAATCACCTGGAAAACGAACTTGCTTTCGCTGCTAGTATTGCTAGATACCACAAATCGATGAACAGTTCATTATAAAGGTAAAAAACAAACCAGCCGTGCCTGATAACGAATATCATTGGTAGGTTTTTAACAATGATAAACATATAGAGGATTTCCTGCAATTAAAAAATGAGTTTACCACAGCATCACCAAGTTGCAACCATGAAAAGGAATGGTCAGATGGGGAAAAAATTCCTGAAATAGAGCCCCCCTCTCCTACTGATATAAATCAGTTTCATAATCTTTTCAAAGCAAATTTATCTAATGATCCCGACCAAAGGGACCTTGAAGTTCTAGAGTGTAAAGGTGATACCATACCCAAAGGCCTTGCGCCATTAGAACAACTCTTTGATTTCAACGATGTGGCTAAAGAACCAAAAACAGAAGCCGAGGAAACTAATGTGGAAGAGCACAATATAGGAAGCCCAACTGAGCCTAAAATGATTAAATTATCTAGCACCCTTCCTGCCCACATCAAACAACAATACCTAGCACTCTTCAAAGAGTTCATAGATGTTTTTGCATGGGAGTATAAATATTTGAAATCATATGACACCAACATCATTCAGCACAAGATTCCTCTGAAGGAAAATCAGAGACCTTTTAGACATAAATTAAGGAGGATAAAACTTGTCTTATTGCCTGTAGTAGAAAAATAAATTAGGAAGATGTATGATGCAGGGATCATTGTTCCTGTCAGATACTCAGAATGGGTCTCCAATTTTGTATCTGTCAGGAAGAAGATAGGGGAGATTAGGCTGTGTATTGACTTTAGACACCTGAATAGAGCCTCTTTGAAAGATAACTACCCCTTTCCAAAAATGGACCACATTCTTCAGAGGCTAGTTGGGTCAAAAAGGATATCATTAATGGATGGGTTCTTAGGTTATAACCAAGTGTTAGTCCTCCCAAGTGATCAGCATAAGATAGCCTTTACCACACCTTGGGGGACATTCATGTATGTCAAAATGCCATTTGGTTTGATGAATGTAGAAGCCAACCTCCATAGGGCCATGGAAATAGCCTTCTCAGAAGACATAGGCTATTTTATAATCATTTACCTTGATGACATTACCGTTTTCTCCAAAACTGATGTAGAACATTTGGAACATTTAAGGAAGGTTTTTGAGAAATGCAGAAGATTTGGCTTGTCATTAAATCCCAAAAAGACCCTCTTTGGCCTCCAAGAAGGGAATCTTCTTGGTCACATAATATCTGAAGAAGGGATCAAGATAGATCCTAAAAGAATTGATGGCATACTGAATATCAGCCACCCTAGAAATCTCAAGGAATTACATTCTTTCATTGGAAAGATTAATTTTCTGAGGAGGTTCATCCCCAACCTTGCTGAGCTATTAAGAAACATCACTAACATGCTCAGGAAAGAAGTAGGTGTTAAATGGACAATGCAAGCTAAACAATCATTCGAACTGGTAAGCAAGCCCTTACTCAAGCACTAGTCCTCATCAGTCCCGATTTCACCAAATATTTCTACATTTTTTCCTTTGCATATGAGCATACAATAGCTGCAGTGTTGCTACAAAAGAATAACTTGGGGAAAGAACAACCTATCTCCTTCTTCAGCAAAGCCTTAAGAGATGCTGCACTCAAATACAACATCATGGAAAAGCAAGCCTTGGCATTGGTAAAAGCTTTAAAGGATTTTAGAGTGTACATCTTACATTCACATATCATTTCCTTTATGCCACACACCATAGTCAAAGATATTCTACGTCAGGACCCCGATGGTAAAAGGGGAAAGTGGATTGCCACTATTCTGGAATATGACTTAGAAATCAGGCCTACTAAACTCATCAAGGGGCAAGGATTAGCAAAGCTTATGGCCGAGTCTAATTTCAAAGTTCTGGATATGAATATGGTTGATGCCTTAGAATAAATAGAAGAGTTCCCAGCACCATTTACTGAAGAAACAATCACGAACTCTCCATGGTATGTTGATATTATTTATGTGCTGCTTTACTTAAATTCTCCTCCTTTTATATCGAAAACAAAGGCCATATTTTTAAAATAGAAAGCTTTAAATTATTGCATGAGAGATGGAGTATTATATTGGAAAAATTCCGTTGGGATACTACTAAAATGTTTACTTGATAATGATGCAGGAAAAATCATGCATGAAATGCATGAAAGAGAATGTGGAGGGCACCTAAATTGGAAGACCACAACAAACAAGATCCTCAGATCTGGTTATTACTGGCCCACCCTTTTTCCAGAGACCCACAAGCTAGTAATGTCTTGCCACGAGTGCCAAATCTTTGATGGTAGAAGAAAGCTCATGCCCTTACCTTTGAAGCCTATTAGTGTTGAAACACCCTTCCAACAGTGGGTTTTGGACTTCATAGGGGAAATCCATCCACCCTCCTTAGCCCAGCACAAATGGATCCTCACAGCCACAGACTATTTTACTAAATGGATAGAGGCCATACCCACTAGGAATGTTGCTGACTATGTCATTATTAAATTCCTTGAGACCAACATATTGTCCAGATTTGGCTGTCCTAGGAAAATAATCACAGACAATGCTGCTGCCTTTAAATCCAAGAAGATGGTTGAGTTCTGCCATAAATATTAGATCACCTTGGGCCACTCTATTGCCTATTACCCCCAAGGAAATGGACTCACTGAATATTCCAACAAGATCCTAATCAACATCATAAAAAAGCTGTTAGAGTAGAACCAGAAAGCATGGCATGGTAAAATTGTTCATGCCTTGTGGGCTGATAGGTTAACCACCAAAAATTCAATCAACACATCCCCCTATCAGCTGGTCTATGGCATGGACGTTGTTTTCCCAACGTCCTTAGGAGTTCCAGTCATGAAACTCCTTCAAGAAGTCCAAGTTGAGGAAAATGATATGCAGATAAGGATCAATCAGACCATCCATTTGCAGCAGACCAGAGAGGAAGTTTACTAGAGAACTCAAGCAGTCCAAGAAAACATTAAAAGGAAATTTGACAAAAGGACTAAAGCAAATGACCTCCAAGTTGGAAATGTGGTTCTCAAATGGGATTCAAGAAGGGAAGAGAAAGGAAAACATGGTAAGTTTGAAAATCTGTGGAAAGGACCCTATATTATTCATTCCTTAAGAGGGCATAATGCATTTTTCCTGCAAGAACTGAATGGTGTAGAAGTGTTAGGAGGTCCTGTCAATGGCAGGATGCTTAAACACTACTTCTGTCAAGAGTCTTAGGTTTCAGAGTTTTTCATCCATTGTACATACCATTTTCATCAAGAAAAAGAAAGAAAATACAAAAACAATAAAAAACAGTAAAGAGGGCAGAAATAAAAAAAGAAAGGTATAGCCCCATACCGAAAAGAGAGGTTCAAACATGCTGAAAATTTGAACCCAGAAGCATAAGGAAATATGGCTCTAATTATCTCAAAACTTGAGCTGAAAGAAGAAGAAGCAGGACTGGTTCTAACATATTCAAAACTTGAACTAGCAAAGAAAAGGATACAGCTCTAACAAGATCAAAACCAGAGCAGAAATGAAGGAAAAGATGACTCTAAAAAGCTCAAAATCTGAGTCAGGAAAGATGTTTTCAGTTTTCAAAACTTCAAGCCTTCCCAATTTTGTTGTAATTTTTGCTAATTTTCAATTCATGAGCAGCTGTTTTTATGCCATGGACCCATAGAAAACCAGACAGTCTAATCCTAGTTTGACTGTATTTTCAATTTCTGTCTTACAATATAGAGAATGAAAACTTGTCAGACTGTTTAATCCTGATAGGTATTAGATTAGGTAGAGAATTAAGAGTCCAACCGTTTAACCTGGGCTCTTGGAAGAAATCAGGGTAGCATTAGATAGTTTTATTTTTCTGTTTACGAAATAAAATGTTGAAAAAGAGTTTGCCAGTCCAAGTGCACTCAAAAGAAGAAAAAATGCTAGGACAGTAGGAATGGGTAGGTAGAAATGTTGTTTTGCAGAATAATAGTTTTTTCAGGCTGCTGTAAAGGTTATCAGATCAAAAGAAGACCAATCAAGGAAAGAAAAATACTACCCAATAGGAAGGCACTGGTCTGCCAAATACAAATATTTCTGAGGCTCTGGACACCTAAAGAGCAAGTTGTCCTCCCCAAGTGGAGCCACTGTTAACCACCTATAAATTCTGATATACCAAATGGTGCCTAAGTTTTTTTTCAAGCCTTCAAGAGATACATTGCCTTTGAAAATATATCATCCTTGAAGTCTTACCTTTGTTCCATCCAAGAGGTTCATCTTCACTGCTGTTTCCATCTTAAAGCCATGTTGTTTCACCAAAGAAATTTGTTCCAAAGGCCACTGAAACTGCCTATTTTCACTTATTTCCCTTCATTTTCATAAAGCCTTCTTTCATCTTTCAACCCTCCATATAACCTCTAAAGGCCTTAAATCCCCTTCAAGCCTTGTGAAAACCCCTTTACAAAGTTTGAAACCCCATTTTTACCCCTACCGGAACCTCCAAAACCCTCAAAAAAACCCTCCAAAATCCTTGAAAATCTTCATTTTCGCACTAAGGCCTTAAGCCCCTTTCGTCCTTGGCCCTAGCCCCTTTTCCGCACATGACCAGAGCCATAACTAGGCGCTAGCCCTTAATCACTAATCACAATCGGAACTTTCTTTTCAGTCTTTTCCCCTTGTTCGTCATAATTTTCTGATGCGGTGAGTTTTTTCCCCTCCGATCGCCGATGCGATCTGGACCATTGATCTCTCCCAATCCAATGACCAACGCTTAATCGCATCGTGCAAATCCAGTCTTCCCTTTTTCTTCTCCCCAATGGCCAACTCCCTGATTTAATCCTGGCTGTTGAATCCACAAGAACCAACGACCGAGATTGCGTCGCGCTCCTCTCACGAGCCCATCACCCGATCCCGTCGATTTGATCTGGATTGTTGAATCCACAAGAACCAACAGTCATGATTTAATCATGCTCCATACATAGACCTCCGTCTATTCCCTTCAGATTTAATCCAGACCGTTGATCTTTCTCGATCCGACGGCCAACGCTTAATCATGCATCGCAAATCCAAAGTCCCGTTCACTTTTCCCTCCGATGTCGATCCTGTGATTTAATCTCAGCCGTTGAATCCATAAGAACTAACGACCAGGATTCGATCACACTTTGTTCGCAGCCCCCATCATCGCATCCGCCAATTAGATCTGGACCGTTGAATCCACAAGAACCAACAACCAAGATCTCATCACGCTCCGTCCATGACCCTTCACCATCCTGAACTCCGATTAAATCTCCACCGTTGATCAAGTTAGATCGGATGGTCCACATTGCTTCTAATCATCAATCCCCGCCCTTCTCATTTCTCTCCCATCGGCAGATCTTGACCATCCATTCCTGAGATCCAACGGTCAAGATTTATTCCACCTTTGACCCTACCCATATGGTCCGCCCGTGCATCTTACCACCGATTGCATGCAACCCGCACCATTCGATTTAACCCTCCTGATCCAACGGCTTAAGCTGTTTTTCGCGTTTTTTCTACGCCACAGAGTTAAAGTTTCAAAAAAATGTGAAATGGGCGGTATTGGGAGGGACAGGTGTCAACAAGTGAATGATATCACGTTTTTTTTGGCCAAAATCTTAAACCACTTGACTGCTGCGCAAAAAACCATTTCGATTTTCCACCTTACCGCCCTCTGCAGCTTAACTTCCCTTTAATCGCAGCCATTGATTGCTCTAATCTAATGGCCCACATCATATCATAACCCCGTTCATTTTTTATTCACCCGATCTTTCATATGATCCCATCGAAATATCTCCATCGTTGATTGCTCTAATCTAACGGCCCACATTATATCGTATGTTCATTTCATTCTCCATCCGTCTAACCTCTCCAATGACTTCATCGGACAATCTCCACCGTAGATCATCCTGATCTAACGGTCCCAGTTTATCCTCGTACCCAAACCTCCAAAGAACTTGGTTAGCTGATCTGCCAGTGTTTTTTTCCATTCTTCTGCTGCAATCGCATTCTTCCTTACTGCTCCTCCGCCACCCTAGAGCCTCTGCAAGCAGTCCAAACCAAGCCCGCAGGATTTCATAACATGTTTTCGTGTGTTTGCAGGTTTTTTCATGGCCGATGAAGGAATTAATGTGTAACAGTCATAGAGGTGACACATAGGCTCAGACAGTAGTCTTAGGACCAGGAAACAAAGTCAAAAGGACTAGAAACAGAAGGCGAGGGCATTTCAATCAACATATCATATCCATGAACCATCAGTGACCCTCCAGCTCAACGAAATCCTCCACCTGTACACAAAACACTCAGAAAATATGATGATCACATTTTCAATGACAGGATACATAGCATATAAGATCAACATCAGTACATAAGCATTGCGAGCAGTCAGCAAAAGAAAAGCATAAACAGAGCTGATACAGGTTTAAGTACAAAGAGATAGAGCAGTTAGTGATGCAGAACGATGACTGACACAGACATGACCTTTACCCATGCACACAAGTCTACCAAGTAGTTATTGCACCAGGGAAGCTACTACAAATTGTCAGAAGCAATTATTTAGAAGTATGGGAATCCTCATAGCCCATTCTTCACTTAACTCACACCGAGAAGATAACAGTACCACTCCAGATGATTTTCTTCTCAAGGACACCCTGTGGGTGATTTTTGTCATATCAAAATGGTCTCAAGAAGGCTACAAAGTTATTGATCCTATTTGGAATTCAAAGAAATATTTAAGGCACAAAGTGTAGCATTCAAAATACTTTCTCCTATCCCTGATGTTCATTAAAACTATCCCCACCTACTTTTCTCATTTTCCCTATAAAGACTCTTCGAAGTCTCATTGTAAAGCATTGGCATTTTGTGATTTCTAAAGTAATACATATTGCTGCTTTGAAGAAGCTTTGGTGTTCTGAAAGAGTGTGAAGATCTGTGTTTTTCTATTGATGAAGGAGGTAGGACCATTGGATCCCTGAGCCTAGTTTTGGTGAAGTACTTCTTATTGTTAATGTTATTTCCTGTTTTTCCACATTGTTCCATCATGCTTTGATTATAGTAGGATACAAATTTTAGGCAGAGAAATGTATCTTAGAAGAACCTCTGACCTGTTTATCCTTCATTGTTTATATGTTTTCTGCTACTGAATGTGACGGGGTAGTCTAATAGCTCTCTTTATATTCAGTTTGTTTTATTTCGGAAATGGATAACTCAGTTGTGCTAAAGACTACCTAGGTGTTCCCTCTTTCTTTGCCACTGAATTTTGTATCTGAAATCTCCCTTTGATTATTAATATTTGAAGTTTAACAGAGAGGCTTGTTTCAATCATACCCTCTATCCATTATTGTAACTATTGTGTTAAAGGTCCCTATAATTACAGTCCTAGATGTCTAAGGCGTTCCCTCTTCTTTGAATGCGATTGTATGTCTTTGTTGGTTAAGCTATCAAAGGTGAAATTATAGGAGGAAATAGGGTGTTCCCCGAATCTTATAATTCATTTACAAGGTTTAGTCTGCATTTCTCCTTTCTTTCAGTGTTTATATTGATTAAGTCTAAAGAAGTGAGCTTATTGGAGGAAATAGGGCGTTCCCTGAATCCTTTAAGTCATTTTGAAAGGGTTTAGTTTATTTTTCATTCTTAGTCCTTAATGTTCATCCCATTTCACCTATATTATTCAACAGATCCTAGAACAAGTTAGATTTTCCCTTTGGTGTCCCTTCCTTTTTTGTCAGAACTATTTGGACTTCACATGACTCCATTGCCCAATGGCTTGTAGATTCCCATGTTCTATCTATACCACATGAAACATATCTGTCCAACCAAAAAAAATGAACAACCTTGCACTGCATAACTAGCCTAAAATCAACTTCTGAACTTTTCAAGATACATCTTTATAAACATATTGAGAGATCCCTCTCTAAGACTAGGAGGGCTAGATCCTAGAGCTCTAAAGTTTGGTTTGTATGTTGCCTTGTCTTTTGGTAAGCCAATGTATCAAAACATAGGACCCCAACACAAGGTACTATCCACACTGGTACAAGCCTTAATTTCCTTGCGCTTATTGTGAGGTCCTTGGGATGATTCAAAAGCACGTTTGAGAGTTGTGGGGTCCGATGTATCTACCAATTATTCATCAGTGAAGGTCTGGTCTGGCTGGGATTCTGGTTTTGGCGGTATAGTAGTACTGCTAGGAGTTGTTCATGGTGGAATTTTTGGTTCTATTACTGAGTTGAGCAGAATGGAGTGCTTGGGTACTACAGGGGTACTGGACATACCAGCTGCATTGACAGTGGGAGGTGGGGCGGCTACCTTCCACTCTGCCGGCCAAGTATCGACAACCCGTTGAATGTTAGCCCCAGTCACTATGTATGGTAGATTAAGCCAAGTACGTGCCCTATCAACCCAAATTTACACCTCATGCATGGTAACCTGGAAGGCAGCAATGTGCCTGTACCTATCGTAGAATGTCTGGGAGAGGCGTGGCTGGGAATCAATGGTTGCGGTGATGTTGCCCTCGTAGAGTAGCCAGAAGGTCTTGTTTTCTTCAATACACTGGGGGTCCTTGGAATCCCAGAAATTGGAAAATCATGCTCCTTCATGCATGCCCTTCTCTAGGGGGGAAAGGTCACATCTTTTGGGAGTTCCCAGGCAACTAACACAATTTGTAAGATCGACCACGAGTAGTAGAATGCTTTGCCTCGCTCTTGGGCCTCAAGTACATTGTCAATGAATTCTTCTACCAGATATTGGGACCAGTTATAACAGACGCCCTTTGCACACTGACCCGCTACCTGAATGGCATGAACAGGGGTGGAGGTGGCATGACATTTCCGCATCATCTTGCAGGCGAGGATCTTAGTGCCCAAACGGGTGCCAGGGTCCGAAATTGTATCAATCTGGAAGCCCCTTTTGTTACGCTTGACCCCGTATGTATCTCGGAAGGTTTTAGAGAGGTGATGCTCATATTTATTTCCTGTTCCATCTCGCGGACAAACCCCTATACTACTAGCCCTTTCAGCAATGACCTACTTTCGCAAGCCAAGGTCTCACCCGAAGTAGTATGGGAGGGTGCTGGAACTAGGTTTCCTCACCTTGGGAGAGAGTAGGTAATTAAGGAATATCTGTGTTCACAACTTATCATATTTTCTCAGAGCAAGTCTATTCGCAGGCTTTCAACAATATAATCAGTTATTAACCATAACAGAGCTATTATCATTCGCAGATCTAGTCAGTACCTTCGCATCCACGTGTGTTCCCGCAGTTAACAACACATAATATCATAAGCACATCTATAATAGATAGAAAATATACTTTATATCATAACACAAAGATATTCACAGCATAAAGAGATAGAGGCATTCGCAGCATCAAGCATATATCAACAGTAACACGAAAGATCCAGATAACATAGAGATACTTCAGCTATATCCACATATATTAACATTCAAAACCCAGTTACAACCCAAAACACAGCCTATGCACACAGCTGTTAGAAAATTATATATTACAGAGTAATGCAACACATAAAATATGCGGAAAACACAAGCACACAAAACACATAAAACCAGAGAGACACAGATATGTGTGGTTCACCCAGTTTGGGCTACGTCCACCCTAAACAACCAGTCCTTCATTTCTATTATCCATCAAAATGAAGAGACACAACCTACAACAAATCTTACGTAATATCCTCTGTTCTCTCTCATAATATCTCTATTAGTTTCTTGCTCAGGGAATACACCTACAATACACAGCCGCAATACAATACCCTCAAACAAAGCGAGGGGTTGCCTTCTAGGGAAAAAAACCCTTAACTAAACATAACTTCTACCGTCAGATCATCTGCCCCCCCTGGAACCCCCAGGTAACGTTTAATTACAGGCAGCGTTGCTGCCCCATTAAGGTATAGGGGTTCAACTATGTGATACAAAATAAACAAGATAATCAGGCTCCACACCCAACAAAAGCCAGCAGGGTTCGCACATAGCAGGACTAGGGATCTCCACGCACACAACCAGCAGGAGTCCTTACCAAAAACAACCCAAAATATATCTAACAATTCACATGTAGCATTAGTCCCAATTCATGCCTACCTTTAGACTATAACTATTCATCTATTTATATCAATGTAGCCTACACTATCCTGTGGTATGAAAACCGTGGTTTGCGGCCTCTAGGTCTACCCTTGACCCATTACAATGCGTTCGGGGCTTTGACCCACCCCAAAACTCCTACGTTAGACTAATTACTACAAAAATATCCAAAATTCACAGCTTAGGGAGCCTCGCTCCAACAAGAGCCGTGTGTTGTTTTTTCTATTCAATCGGATTGAACAACTAATTTTTTTTCCCTTTCTAAGCATGATCTTTCTTTATTTTTTATGATTGCTTATTGAATATCTACTCCTCATTTCACACACTGGCTGTAAAAGACATTTCTGGACAAGAATTGACACTTGAAAAGGTAAAAAAGCAGTAATGTTACTAATATGATGATCCTTTGGAACTTTGATGGAAATCTCTACTCCAGAAGTTGACACAATTTATCTATGCAATGAAAGTCTAAGACATCTCTTGCTCAAACATGTTATCATACAATTCATAGTCTTGTAACAGTATATCTTTCTACACTCTCGAGTAGTATTTCCCCTTGACATATAGGAATAAGGAGTATTAATTGTATTGGAATTCTTTTTACTTCTCACACCATCCCTAACTCTTAAGGATTTAATGAGTCTCCTTTCATGTATAAAGAATAAGAAATATTATATGCAATTTTTTAAGGGATAATAGGGGGTCTCATCATGAGCCAGCCTACCATGATCATATGGATTTAACAAGTGACATGCCCACAATGGCCAACGCACCAGGGTAATGACCTTCTTGATAGCTCAAACTGCTTGAAGGATAGGAGGTCTCATCATGAGCTGGACTGATCACTTTGTTACAATCCCAGTGAATGGCATTGTGACTATCTGGCCACCACACTAGCACAGTTGTCTCTTCATAAAAAAAAAGAAAAATGCTTACTTTTCAAAAAGAAATATTATGTTTATATGAAAAATTTTAGAGAGAATAGGGGGTCTCATCATGAGCCAGACTACTATGATCATAAAGGTTTAACAAGTGACATGCCCACAATGGCCAACACACTAGGGTAGTGACCTTCTTGATAGCTCCAATTGTTTGAAGGACAATAGGTCTCATCATGAGCCGGCCTAATCACTCTGTTACAACTCCAGTGAGTGGCACCTTGAATATCTGGCCACCACACCAACATGGTGATATCTCCATAAAATTGGAAAAATATCTACTTTTACATAGAGGATTCTGGCTCATTTTTCGGGTTAAAATAGCAACCCTGTTGAGGCTATGAACGCTTGCTAGAAGTAGTGGCTCTGCTTGTGGTATGAGAGTAATTTTTTTTAAAAAATAGCCAATTGCATTTTTATATGCCTTATTTCCTATTTTCATCCATTTCTGAGATAAATGCACTACTCGAATAAGTGATAATACTATTTACCTGCATAATTAACTATGAATTATCCTTTCATGTTTGAATTAAGGGATGACATAACCAATAATTATCCATCACTGTCATGCTTCCATCATGTGATACCATTAAATAAGAACATCCTATCATAGTAATTGTTATATCACTTTCTTCCCTTCTTCGGTCATTTCCACCTGATATACACTCGTGATAATTACCAATCCTAACCTTTGCATCACATGCATTCATGATTGTTGCAATCTCTCCTCTTTTCTTGAGCTCCAAGGCCACGAATGCCCTTCTCTCGTACAAACCGTGATTACTGATTTCTGACATTTTCCCCCATATGCATTCATGATTTCTCCAATCTCTCTTGTACTTAAGGACATGGACACCCTTATTCCAAGAGAGGGGGTGTAAATATCCATAAATAATAAGAATGTGAATTCCCTGCTCAAATTCCTTTGGATACGCTGATGGGACAAAAAGATCATTGCATTTACAATATGAAGTTACATACATTTATGACATAAGGTTGAAATTTATTTTTCCTCTCACATGTAGTGTTTGTTCTAACCAACAGGGCCGGAAGAAATGTAGGCAGAGGGAGAAATTAGTTCAGATAACACATCAGCCATGGGAGGAAATTCTCCCCGAAATGAACCCACAACCTTCCAAATCTTAGACGCAACCCGCACCATTCTCCAGCAAGTTGGCTAGTTTCCATACCTACACAATCTGCAAGGGTTTGACACAAAAATAGCAGTTTAATTCCTGCAGAACCTACAGGAGGGACATACCAGACTCAGAGGAAGGATTATACCGGTCACATAGGATATGATCGCTGAGGTCTCTGGAATACCAGCAGAGGGAGAAAGATGGACCGAGAAACATATCCTCCTACGTGGAGCAGTATTAGCATACCAGGACCTAGAAGAACCATTAGAACGGAAAGGAAAGGGGATTAACCCTGCTTCCCTACAAAAACCTTGGAAAGAATTGGTAGTGTTCATTCAAGGATACATCACATGCGATGGACGCCAAGACGTGGTAAAACCCCGCCAACTTAAACTGTTAGCTGTTCTTAAATGAAAATTTTTGGTTAATCTTCCTTCTTTCTTGAATTCTGTATTGCACGACACTGTTGTTTGAATTAGAAAGGCCAAAAACCCCCAAGCAGTCATGAAACACCATGGCTTAATCAAGTTAATTAGCATTCATGAGCTAAGAAAACAACAAACATCTTGGGACAACTTTGTTGATCTTGCCTCGCATGACCCTGAGGAAAACCCTGTCGAAACAGAAATTGAGCTTCCTAGAATAAACATACCTAGGAGAGTAAGAGGGAAAAAGGCCCGTGCTTCGACCTCAGAACCAGGGAAATGAAGACATTCCGAAAGACTGCAATTATGGCAAGACACCTCGAAATTTCCAGATGAGGCAGGGCCATCCCATACACCATCTTCAAGCCCTCATAACATGCCCTTACAAGACTATGAAGAAGAAATGGCTCGAGTCCTGGAGAAAATGAGGGCATACCGTGAAATTAGAATCCCATTTGGACAAGATGAGGAGCAAGGGGAACCGTTGAATCAATCTTCCACCGCCAACAACTCTGACCGCATTGAAATATTACCCCACTAGGATGAATCACAGGATTTTAGGGCCTTATATTCTCCCGAGAGTGATTGGGTGAATAAGTAAGACTAGGCAGAAGGGATATCCAAATCTAAAAATCAGTCAGGGGACACTATCCCATTAGATCAAAATGCAAGCACGGAGACAGTCCCCATAACACCTGAAGGGAAAAATATCTCACCTAGTCGGGACATTAATACAGAAATAAACTCTGGAGTGCAAGAAGGAAATATCATCACTGATAACCTTAAAACTGACATCACCATTCCTGAAAACGAAGCTGCTACTCCTCCATCCCTTGCTAAAACCTTGCTAGAAGATAAGTCAGCTAAAAAGAAGCTAAGGAAAATGAGCAGGACCTACAAGAGGTTAAGAAAGATGATAAAACATCTAAAGAAACAGTTGAAGGAAGTGAGCAAGGCTCAGAAGCCTAAGAAGGAATTGGCTACCATAGAAACCCAAACAGAGTTTGTCACCCAATTGATAGACACTGTTGAGATTGAGGTACAAACTGACCGAGTGGACACTGCTGAGATCGAGGTACAAACTGACCTAGTGGACACTGCTGAAGCTTCTATGCAGACTAGGCTGGAACTTACAGAAGAAAAGGAAACTCAAACGGAGGAGACACCTGCCTACACTCCCATAGTAGAAAAGGCTGCCAATAAAAAATTGCATAACGAATTAATTCAAACCCAACATGAATTAGCACAATACAGAAAGGAAGCAGTTTCTGCACAAGAACATCAGGCACTATTGAAGAAATTCAAAGACCTTTTTGCAACCGAGGATGAGACATTTGCACAACTCAGAGAAGAAAAGGTGAAAGTAAAGAAAGCACAAGATCAGGTGGAACAAGCTAAGAAGCAAATCAATATGGTTTTCTCTCTTTACTCTGATGTACTAACGTGCAGGGCACCAGCCACCAACTATGCTCTATTCTTGGTAGAACGGTATTTATTACTGAAAATCAAGGCTGTTAGGGAAAGGAAGCCCATGAATTTTAAAACCGTTGAGGAATTCGTCCAATGTTGCAATGAGTAGAATGAGCAGGTCTAATATCTTTTGTGTGAATTATACTTACACAATTTATTTCTAGAAGAGGACAGGGATAGCAATCCCAACCCCTTTATAGGGGACGTTCATTTTCAGGCTTTCCTATCTTTTTCCAAGAACCAGAGTCGGTGGGCTAAAGCCTACAACACCTTCCAAAAGAGGGAGCATGGCCTAGACCTACGGGTTATGGGGGAGCCTACTAAACCCCTGTACCTGTTCACCCAACATAATAAATTCATGCAGAGGAAGGGAGTGATCTCCAAGCTAGGGCCTATTCATAGGGATATAGTGTAGCATGGGCAGGAGTACTTCCAGGACATTCAGGGAGAAGAATTGGCAAAAGCCAAATAGAGATGGCTAGCCTCCACAAACAATGTGAAAAACAGAGAGGGATTTGGTTATAGAAACTTCAAAGCAGCTACTTCCAGATTTCTTTTATATAAAAATCTAATCTTAAACATGAACCCTACATGGATAGGGTGTAGATACATGTGGCCTCTCATCTGGTACCCCCCTGAGGGTCATCATCACGATTATGAGCTGCCAGAGGGGCACACAAACTCCACCTTTGCAAAGATCAGACAAAGACATGGCTTCAAAATCTATAAAGAAGAGGTCTACCCTGCATATTCTCTAACCCAGTTACACCTCAACCATTTTTTTGCACGAGGACCAGCAAATAGGTAAGTAGGAGAGTATGTTGGGCTGAGAAGAAGGTACGTTTCATCCTATCTTTACCACGAATTGTTATGTAATTCTATGAATTTTCCCCTCATATTAGCAATAAAGAAAAGGGAATTAACGTAAAGTCAAGACAAAAGGAAATGATGATAAAAGGAATGTTTAACAACGGAAAATTGACTCGTTGTATCTTTATTGATAGTGAAGCAAAGCAGCTGAAATGTTGACAATCGAAAGACAACTAACAAGAGATGCAAACGGGATCATGATGGCTCTTATGAACCAACGGGAGATGGGAATGCACATCCACACTGGGAGGACTCAAACGACAACCACGAGCAGCAGGATCTCGTATGGAAAGGACCCATTACTACTTTTGAATTCGCCTTTAAAAGGCCAAAGACCAATGAGATAAACAGATCTGCATAGATATTTTCCTCTGTAATAGACGTATTAGGACAAATTTGTGAAGTTGTATTAATGTATTTATCTCCAACTTAATAAACATTTTGGCATTTTTGGAATACTCAATCTCTGAGTTTTCCTTAGCAGTAGACTTCTGGTGACTTTGGGCCTAGCCCTGGGAGTTTCTCTGCTACTTCTGTGCTATACGTTTAATTATAGAACTTGCATCTCCAGTCATCTAATGCATTTCATAAGATATCATTTAATTGGTTAATTGTGAACATAAGATGCTATGACTTCCTCTTTCATTAGTATAGTTAATCATTCATGCTTTCTTGCTTACAATCAATGTTTCCATAATTCTTTCGATGCTTTCATCATTTCCCGATGCTTTTACAGTTGTTTGATTAGTTTTAGCATGACCGATGTTCAATTCTGCATATAGTTAATGTTGGATCTTTTCATTATCATTATGAAGCGTCTGGTTGTTGTTCGATTCAGAGGGATGTCATTCATTGGTTTAAAAGAGGATTCCATTGCAAAATTTAGATAAACAATTATTGTTCAATTTATTAGAGTTGTTGTTCAATTTATTAGGATTGTTGTTCAATTCATCACAATATGTTGTTCAATCGTAGTTTTCTCTTTTCAGTCGGGATAGTCATTTCTGCATATACTTAGAACGGAGTAGTCAAAAGCATTCTATAATTCCCTTCCAATTTGATTGAACTTTGAGAATTAGATAATCTTCCTTTTGATAATTTAGAGTAGTTATCCTTTGGTATCACTTGCATATACTGTACTTACACTCTTGAAATAACAAGACTTGCCCTGGGTTGATAATTAAATGAGAAGAATTGAAGCTGCCTGTAACAATCACCTTTATGACTCAACACCAATATATAAGGTTGTTGTATATCACCATCCATTCCACTAAGAGAAATAATACTCATTAGGGGCCATGAGCATTAACAATGTTACTATGTACTAACATTGGTTCAGAGTAGAAAGTCACTTAACATAGATATAAAAAATAAAATAATGAGTGAAAATATTGTAATAGCACAACACAATAAGGAATTGAATGAGAAACAATAGATAATGTAGAGGTGGTAGGGAAAACATTGGACCCCATGTTTGAATATCACTAAAATGGATAGATATTTGTTGTTGATACTAATTGATTACATTACCTAAGATATCATGTTATATGGTGCAAAATCTTGTTTCAAACCAAGTGAATGCAGATTTTGGATAAAATCAACAAAACCAATCGAAAACAGTGAGTTTGCAATAAGACCCCAATGTGAATAGCCAATCAATACCCTGGGAAAATTAATTAAATAATTTAAATTATCAATTTTTGTTCAAGACTTTGGCATTTGATATTTAAAAAATCAAACAAATTTAATTCAAGATCAAAATAATACTATCCAGAAGTATAATAAAAAATATGTGAAAAGAAATGCAATGTAATGTACAACTAAGGAGGATAATCAATTTAATGTTAGGTGTCATTAATTAACATACCCATATTCATGAATTGAGGATCATTAAATTGTTGGTGTGATTTGCATAATTAATATGATAAGTCATACTCATAAAATAAACCCACCAGGTCAATAATAAATATAATGAGAAAGAGTTGTTGATTTAGACCCTAGACCCATGATCCATGACCCATGCTTGTGAGAAAGAATATTCATAGGTATATCTTTGTATGGAATAAGGTGAATGATATATTATAATAAAGAGAAATTGGAAAGTGATTGAGATGATAAAAAGTAATTATAATTTTATCTAGGATCTACAAATTAATTCTTTATGAATATAATTTTTATTTTGAATTTAAAAAAAAATATTTTTATTTATTAAAAATTTCAATGTATATCTTAAATTCTATAAATACTTGAATTTTTATTTAATTTAATTAATAATTTTTTACTTTTTATTTTTTAAGTTTTGTAGTGATGAAGTTACATGAGAGCCATGTTCAATAATAACACTCAAATAAAATAGGGGATTGAAATTAACCTAATGATTTATAGGAGTGGTTTAACAAGACACTAAATCAAGGTCTATCAAGGAGGCGGACTAATAATTTTTTTGTTTCTAAAATTGAATTAAATTCAATAATCTAGACATTTCCATCGAGTAGGTGGACTAATAATTTTTTTTTTTCTAAACTGGAATTAAACTCAATAATCTAAACATTTCCACCAAATAAATAGACTAGTAATTTTTTACTTCTAAAATTGAATTAAACTCAATAGTCTAGACATTTCCATCAAGTAAGTGGACTCATAAATTTTTGTTTCTAAAATTAAATTAAACTCAATAATCCAGACATTTCGTTATCACATTCGTACTCAGAAATACATATTTTCCATCAATCCCGTGTCATCATTCGAGAAATCAAGATACAGTGCTCACCACCACATGGGTGTTTGTCAAACTAAATTTTGTGGGCTCGATCGATTCATCATTACATTACGAATACAGACACATCCCATCTCCTCATACTACGCATCAGAATGATTCTGTGGATAAGATTCAAAGAGCGAGGGCCCTCCAAAAAAGCACAAAAGAACCCCAAAGTTAAATCAGCCAATGGCATAACTGGGGATTGCGCCGATGATAATAGATTCTCTCCCTAGCGTGTCCTATCAATACAAAGCATCCACGTGACAGGCCAACTTTATTTTGTAACAAAGTCTGATCTGTCATGTTCTGGCATCCACTTTCCTATTCATAATTCAAAAAGAAAAAGAACCGAGTACCACCCTGCATTCCCAGTAGATAATATTCCTGTGAAAAAAAAATATTGATCTTGAAGGCCACTATAAGGAGTCTGGTTTCTATCAAAGTTTTGCTTCAACCCTGCATGGCAATAGGTCTCTGAATGTTATATCATTCTATTCCTTTCTTGTTTGGTTTTGTTGGGTCTATTGTTGCTAGTCTAGATCTGTATTTTGTAATTTCTGTTATGTATTTTTAGAGTAGGCCAAGCTTTCATTGGTTGGTATTGGAGACTCATAACAATTTTAGAAATTGTAGCAGTTCAAGTTCGGAGAAATATCAGAAATATTATCTGGGTTCAAACCAGATTTTGCTAAGAAATTTCAGAGATTTCAGTTTATAATTTAGAGGAAGAATGAAGTTTTTAACTCAGTGTCCCTGCTGCTCCTGCTTCTGCTTTTTCCGAGTGAAGAAGAAGAAATCTGACCAACATGAGTCTGCAAAGACTGCACCTGCTCCTGAAGGAGGATGAATGTGAGCTATAGTTTTTATTATTTTATGTGCTTCATAGAAACAATGAACTCTTCTCATGACAGATCAATATTTTGCTTTTAATCTGTTCTTCTCCTTACTGTTTCTATGAAGGAATTGAAAAGTTGTTTCTTTTCTCAAATGTGTGATATGAATAATGGGTGAGAGCAGGAAGGTTTACTAATTTGTCTGTTATATTTTGTTGTGAATGAATGTCAAAGTTGTGCAAACAGGAGCATTAGACACATCCCGTGATACTTTGCTACAGTAATATATCTGTAATGTATCTGTGGTATCTTCAATCTCCATATGCTTAGGATATTAAACTTGTAGAAAGTTAAAAAGGATATATTCAAATTTTTAGCTTATATATTTTTTAGTTTAGTGGTATCTTTCTTTTACATAAATTTGAATGAATAAAAAGATAACAAATGAGTATAAATTTTATTACAAGTTTTATTTATTTTTTATTATTTAACAAAAATCTGATAATAAAATTGATAGTTTTTTTTGTATTATCTTAAATGAAGGTTATATAGACTAATTTTTTTTTTGTTATTGGTTTGTTGGAAGGGAAACCAGACTAGCAACACAAATTTAGAGTTTTGAGGTTGTTAAGACCTAATAGAACTAGAGCATCTTGTAATAAAAAAAAGTTGGTTGTGTCAGATCTTGACATACATCTACATAAGAAGACAAATAATACTACCAAACTACAAACACAAATCCAGTAAATCTTAACAATTGTTGACCAAAATCTCCAAGCATGTGCACTCACTAGTTACTATCATCGTCCAAGGAGAAGGAGATGTTGGCTCTTTTGGCTAGAATAGTCAATTTGTGGTCTATATTGTCAATTTATTCCTCCATCCCCCTATACCTCCCTATACTGCCTACAATATTCAACCTTGTCTTGATTTCAAATGACTTTTGACCTTGCTTCATAGCATGATCAATAAAGTGATTAGAGTACATACAATGCCCCAAATATAATAGGAGCTACAACCCCATTGTGTGAATTGCCCTTATATCAAAGCCAGAAAAAATCCACCCTTAAACACCCTCAGAAAAACAAATATAGGTTTGTATTCTTTAATTGTATAAATTTATATTATTTATTATCATTTATTTCCTTAAATATATTATACTATATAATATATATATTATAATAAAATTAAAATTTATAACTTTTCTAAAAACATCTGATTAAGTTATTTTTTTCCCTCAAAATAAAATGAATAACAAATTTAAAATAAAATGGACGATAAGCCGACGAAATAAGCTCTACTTTTTCATGTTATGAATAATTAAGTTCTACTTGGTCTTGTTCTTGTTATATCGTACTGTGCAGATATGAAAATTCTCCATGAATTATGTAGATCATATATTAAATATATTTCAAAATTGATTCAATATGGATATTTGAATTTTTTAAATCTAAATATAATTAGGTTAGTAAGTGCAATAGGCTTTACTTTGTCGTGGTGTTGTTATATTATAGTAATGTTGTTCTTGTTTTATGTTATATTTAATTATGTAGATATGAATCTTTTTCATGGATGCTCTAGAATTATGTATGCAATATGAATATTTTAATTTTTATAAGCAAGTTCTATATTTAGTAATTATTTATAAGATTAATTTATTATTAGTAATTTATAAGTTTGATTTTTTGGTTTTATTTAAATGATATTTTTATGTTATGTAATTTATTTGAGAGTGTGGTAAAGAAGATTGTAAAAATGTTAATGAGTTTATCAATGATATAATAAGGTTTAGTCATTTTTAATGGACACAATTTATATTGGGTAAACCAAGTAATAATTTTATATACTGTGAATTTGTAATGATTTGTATTTATTTTTATATTTATTAACTTTTTATTTATCTCTCTTTTTTAATTATGCCTTTATAATGGTCAAAAAAATCTTCTTACAATGGATTCAACAAACCTTTAAATAAGTTGCATAATATTAAATGACATGGGAAAAACCACAAATTGCTAAAACTTTGAATGCATAAACCACCAATAATGAATTAACTTTGTAATCAAGTCAAAGTTTACTCTAACTATCCTAACAATATATTTATAGACCTATTAATGTTATACATGTTTTATTATATCATATATATATTTATTTAAACTTTAACTTGAATTAAAGAGATAATAAATTATTATTTAGCATAATTGTATATGGTTAAAATATTTGATATATTTTTAATAACAAAATATTTTTATATTTATGAAGCCAACTCATTTATAGTTATCTTGGAGCTTAGATTATTTTTTTCTTTTTTTTCTTGAAGTTGGATAAGTTGCATTACTCTTAATAAAAGTTAATCATCATCATCACCATCATCATTAATTCTTTTATATTTATTATAAAATGTACAAAGTTAGAATTTCTTTTAATATTAAAATTATATAAATAAATTAAAATATTTACACATATATAATTAATATTTTTACTATTTATAAAATGAAAAATAATCACTAATAAATTTTCAAAATAAAAAATTATATTTATATATTGTCACTCAATAAATTTCCAAAAGCAAAAAGTATATTTATATTATAATAATCTTGATACCTATTATAAATGGATTAGGTTGATATTTATATTATAATAAACTTAGTTTTATTATATTGTTAGTTTTTTATAATAATAAAAAAAGTGTCAATGAATTTTCTATGAAAAATACTTTTCCAAATTAAATTAAAAAAAAAATATTTTACTTTAAATAAAACTATTTTATATCACATATAAATAAATTAACATAACATTAATAAAAAGCATTTAAAACTTTTTAAACAAACAATATATTGAAATTTATCAAATATGATAAATCTTTAACATAAATGCATAAAATTATGCAAATAAATTATAATTCTGTACGTTTTTGTACTTTCATTTTTTGGTTAAGAATGAGCTATAAAAATATAAGTTTATTATATTTTTATTATTAAAAAATATTAAATTAAATTATATATTTTTAACTATCTATATATATTATGTTTTTTTTTTTTTTTAACTTAACTTTTCTAAAATTACATTGTGTAGAAATATGTCAAGCATATTTTCAACCAGTTTAATAAAGATCTATAACCTATGAAATTTGTAACTTTTTGATCTGTAGTGGTTTGGACTATTATTGTCCAAGGAATAATTACACAAAATTATTTTTTTCCCAAAGTGTGTAGGGAAAAATACTGAAAGCGTGTTGAGAAAAATACTAAGAGGTGGGGTGAATCAGTTTTTACAATAATCATAATCTTTTCTTTTCACTTTATTGATTTCTATATGCACTTTTAATTAGTCCAACTAGTGTATGCACACGACTTTTGTAAAGGAAACATGCATATACATAGATAACTTTAATGTTCAAATAAAGCTTTAGAAACTTTACTTAGCCGAAATCATCAGTTATGCATGTGTAGTAATAACAAAGTAAATCATCACACATGAACACCAAGATTTAAGGTGGAAATCCAAGTGGAGAGAAAACCACCATTGTTATCGTCTCTATTTTCAATATTTATTATATAGAAAATTGCTTACAATGTTGTATTGATGCAGACTCATACCAATACGCAGCCAGGCACCTGTAGAAGGGTGCAACTTCCTCTGGTTTTCTAGCTGCTACTGGAGGGAGCTCAAACTCCCTGATCTTGTTTACTAGTCACTATTGGAAGGGAGCTTCAACCCCCTAAACTGATCACCAACTTCTACTTGCAGGAAGCTTTGACTTCCACACTGAAGGCTTCAACTCTCAGAACCACTGTAGACCATGTCTCATAAATTTTCACAGTGGATCCAATAACTTTATTAAAAATTCAAGGTATACCTTAAATTTTATAAATACTTGAATTTTTATTTAATTTAATTAATGTTTTTTACTTTTTATTTTAATTTTTAATTTTTGTAGTGACCAAGTTACATGAGGACTATGTTCAATAATAACACTCAAATAAAATAGCGAATTGAAATTGACCTAATGATTTAACTTATAGGAGTGGTTTAACAAGATACTAAATCAAGGTCTATCAAGGAGATGGACTAATACATTTTTTGTTTCTAAAATTGAATTAAATTCAATAATCTAGACATTTCCATCCTGTAGGTGAACTAATAATTTTTTTTCCTAAAATGGAATTAAACTCAATAATCTAAACATTTCCACCAAATAAATAGACTAATAATTTTTCACTTCTAAAATTGAATTAAACTCAGTAATCTAGACATTCCCATCAAGTAAGTGGACTCATAAATTTTTGTTTCTAAAATTAAATTAAACTCAATAATCCAGACATTTCGTTATCACATTCGTACTCAGAAATACATATTTTCCATCAATCCCGTGTCATCATTCGAGAAATCAAGATACAGTGCTCAGCACCACATGGGTGTTTGTCAAACTAAATTTTGTGGGCTCGATCGATTCATCATTACATTACGAATAGACACATCCCATCTCCTCATACTACGCATCAGAATGATTATGTGGATAAGTTTCAAAGAGCGAGGGCCCTCCCAAAAAGCACAAAAGAGCCCCAAAGTTAAATCAGCCAATGGCATAACTGGGGAGTGCGCCGATGATAATAGATTCTCTCCCTAGCATGTCCTATCAATACAAAGCATCCACGTGACAGGCCAACTTTATTTTGTAACAAAGTCTGATCTGTCATATTCTGGCAACCACTTTCCTATTCATAATTCAAAAAGAAAAAGAATTGAGTAACACCCTGCACAATTCCCAGTAGATAATATTCCTGTGAAAAAAAAAATATTCCTGTTGAAGGCCACTATAAGGGGTCTGGTTTCTATCAAAGTTTTGCTTCAACCCTGCATGGCAATAGATCTCTGAATGCTATATCATTCTATTCCTTTCTTGTTTGGTTTTGTTGGGTCTCTTGTTGCTAGTCTAGATCTGCACTTTGTAATTTCTGTTATGTATTTTTAGAGTTGGCCAAGCTTGCTTTGGTTGGTATTGGAGACAACAATTTTAGAAATTGTAGCTGTCGGAGAAATATCAAAAATATTATCTGCGTTCAAACCAGATTTTGCTGAGAAATTTCAGAGATTTTAGTTTATAATTTAGAGGAAGAATGAAGTTTTTGACTGAGTGTCCCTGCTGCTCCTGCTTCTGCTTTTTCCGGGTGAAGAAGAAGAAATCTGACCAACATGAGTCTGCAAAGACTGCACCTGCTCCTGAAGAAGGATGAATGTGAGTTATAGTTTTTATTATTTTATGTGCTTCATAGAAACAATGAACTCGTCTCATGACAGATCAATATTTTGCTTTTAATCTGTTCCTCTCCTTTCTGTTGCTATGAAGGAATTGAAAAGTTGTTTCTTTTCTCAAATGTGTGATATGAATAATGGGTGAGAGCAGGAAGGTTTACCTGGTCTCTTATATTTTTTTTGAATGAATGTCAAAGTTGTGCAAACAGGAGCATTAGATACATCCCTTGATACTTTGGTACAGTGGTATATCTGTAATGTATTTGTGGTATCTACAATCTCCACAAGCTTAGGATATTAAACTTGTAGAAAGTTAAAAAGGATATATTCAAATTTTTAGCTTATATATTTTAGTTGAGTGGTATCTCTCTTTTACATAAATGTGAATGAATGAAAAGATAACAAATGAGTATAAATTTTATTACAAATTTTATTTATTTTTCATTATTTAACAAAAAATTGATAATAAAATTGGTAGTTTTGTATTATTTTAAATGAAGGTTATATAGATTAATTCTTTTTTGTTATTGGCTTGTTGGAAAGGAAACCATACTAGCAACACAAGTTTAGAGTCTTGAGGTTGTTAAGACCTAGTAAAACTAGAGCATCTTGTAATAAAAACAAGTTGGTTGTGTCAGATCTTGACATACATCTACATAAGAAGACAAATAATACTACCAAACTAAAAAAACACAAGTCCAGTAAGTCTTAACAATTGTTGGCCAAAATCTCCAAGCATGTGCAGTCACTAGTTATTATCATCGTCCAAGGAGAAGGAGATGTTGGCTCTTTTGGCTAGAATGGTCAATTTGTGGTCTATATTGTCAATTTTTTCCTCCATCACTGTCAATCTAATATCCTGTTAAGTCCTCCTATACCTCCCTATACTACCTACAATATTCAAATGGCCGTTAACCTTGTCTTGACTTCAAATGACTTTTAACCTTGCTTCATAGCATGATCGATAAAGTAATTAGAGTGCATGCAATGCCCCAAATATAATAAGAGCTGCAACCCCTTTGTGTGAATTGCCTTTATATCAAAGCCAGAGAAAATCCACCCTTAAACACCCTCAGAAAAACAAATATAAGTTTGTATTCTTTAATTATATAAATTTATATTATTTATTATCATTTATTTCCTTAAATATATTATACTATATATATATATATTCTAATAAAATTAAAATTTATAACTTTTCTAAAATACATCTGATTAAGTTATTTTTTTCCCTCAAAATAAAATGAATAACAAATTTAAAATAAAATGGATGATAAGCCGACAAAATAAGCTCTGCTTTTTCCTATTATGAATAATTAAGTTCTACTTGGTCTTGTTCTTGTTATATCCTACTGTGCAGATATGAAAATTCTCCATGAATTATGTAGATCATATATTAAATATATTTCTAAATTAATTCAATATTGATATTTGAATTTTTTAAATCTAAATATAATTAGGTAAGTAAGTGCAATAGGCTTTACTTTGTCGTGGTGTTGTTATATTATACTAATGTTGTTCTTGTTTTATGTTATATTTAATTATGTAGATATGACTCTTTTTCATGGACGTTGTAGAATTATGTATGCAATATGAATATTTTAATTTTTATTAGCAAGTTCTATATATAGTAATTATTTATAAGATTAATTTATTATTAATAATTTGGAAGTTTGATGTTTTGGTTTTATTTAAATGATATTTTTATGTTATGTAATTTATTTTAGAGTGTGGTAAAGAAGATTGTAAAAATGTTAATGAGTTTATCAATGATATAATAAGGTTTAGTCATTTTTAATGGACATAATTTATATTGGATAAACCAAGTAATAATTTTATATACTGTGAATTTGTAATTATTTGTATTTATTTTTATATTTATTAATTTTTTATTTATATCTCTTTTTTAATTATGCCTTTATAATGGCCAAAAAGAACTTCTTACAATGGATTCAGCAAACCTTTAAATAAGTTGCATAACATTAAATGACATGGGAAAAATCACAAATCGCTAAAACTTTGAACGCATAAACCACCAATAATGAATTAACTTTATAATCAAGTCAAAGTTTACTCTAACTATCCTAACAATATATTTATAGACCTATTAATGTTATATATGTTTTATTATATCATATATTTTTTTATTTAAACTTTAACTTGAATTAAGAAGATAATAAATTATTATTTAGCATAATTGTATATGGTTAAAATATTTGATATATTTTTAATAACAAAATATTTTTATATTTATGAAGATTACTTTTCTCTTTCTTTTCTTGAGGTTTGATAAGTTGCATTGCTCTTAATAAAAAATTATCATCATCATCACTATCATTATTAATTATTTTATATTTAATATACAATATAAAAAATTAAATTTTTATTTTAATATTAAAATTATATAAATAAATTAAAATATTTACGCATATATAATTAATATTTTTACTATTTATAAACTAAAAAATATCACCAATAAATTTCCAAAATCAAAAATTATATTTATATATTATCACTCAATAAATTTCCAAAAACAAAAAGTATATTTATATTATAATAATCTTGATACCTATTATAAATGGATTAGGTTGATATTTATATTATAATAATCTTAGTTTTATTATATTGTTAGTTTTTTATAATAATAATAAAAGTGTTAATGAATTTTCTATGAAAAATACTTTTCCAAATTAAATTAAAAAAAAAATTATTCTACTTTAAGTAAAACTATTTTATATCACATATAAATAAATTAACATAATATTAATAAAAAACATTTAAAACTTTTTAAACAAACAATATATTGAAATTTATTAAATATGATAAATATTTAAGATAAATGCATAAAATTATGCAAATAAATTATAATTCTGTAGGTTTTTGTACTTTCATTTTTTGGTTAAGAATTAGCTAAAAAAAATAGGTTTATTATATTTTTATTATTAAAAAAAATATTAAATTAAATTATAATTTTTTAACTATTTATATATATAATATGTTTTTTTTTAAACTTAACTTTATAAATAATTGAGGAAATGATTTTAAAATTACATTTTGTAGAAATATGTCAAGCATATTTTCAACAAGTTTAATAAAGATCTATAACCTATGAAATTTGTAACTTTTTGATCAGTAGTGGTTTGGACTATTATTGTCCAGTGAATAATTACACAAAATTATTTTTTTTCCGAAAGTGTGTAAGGAAAAATACTGAAAGCCTGTTGGGAAAAATACCGAGAGGTGGGGTGAATCAATATTTACAATAATCACAATCTTTTCTTTTCACTTTATTGATTTCTATATGCGCTTCTAATTAGTCCAACTAGTGTATGCACACGGCTTTTGTAAAGGAAACATGCATATACACAAATAACTTTAATGTTCAAATAAATCTTTAGAAACTTTACTTAGCCGAGATCATCAGTTATGCATCAGATATTTAAGCAATAGATATGTGTAGTAATAACAGAGTAAATCATCACACATGAACACCAAGATTTAAGGTGGAAACCCAATTTAGGAGAAAACCACCGCTGTTATCGTCTCTCTCTTCAATATTTATTATATTGAAAATTGCTTGCAATGTTGTACTGATGCAAACTCATACCAATACGCAGGCATGCACCTGCAGAAGGCTGCAACGTCCTCTCGTTTTCTAGCTGCTACTGGAAGGGAGCTCAAACCCCCTGATATCGTTTACCAGTCACTAATGGAAGGGAGCTTCAACCCCCTGAACTGATCACCAACTTCTATTGGAAGGAAGCTTCGACTTCCACACTGAAGGCTTCAACCCTCAAAACCACTATAGACCATGTCTCATAAATTTTCACACTGGATCCAATAGCTTCAACACAACACCATTTGTAGAACAATGCTAATAACCATCAACCAATATTCAAACAAAACAGTGAGATCACTGTAACGAGATCACATCATTAATCCCAGACTTCTGTATTAACATGCAAAATCAACTTCAAGCCTCATCATTCATAAAAAAATTGTATACGTTAATTTACTTATGGTAACCTGCGTGTATATGCGCTTTTCTGCGGAGAAACCTACGTATAGATATTTATATATTGAAATTAGAGATTTGAATGTAGAAATTTTAATACAAATATGTATTGCTTGGATTCTCCTGATCTAACAATTATATGCCACTGTTAAATACAGAATTGATTCTACAAAAATTCTTTGCGGAAATTTAAAACATGATCGCCAATTGCAAACACATGAAGAAAGATCATTCACACATAACAAATATGTTTACCGGGAAAGCATAAAGCTAAAAACCCCACTATCATATATTATGTATATATCATGGATCATGAAACAATCTCATACAAAACTCTACTCCAAGAGCTCTCAGTACAATATACAATTGTCTCACACTGTCATGCAGAAATTTGGCAAATGCATTAGCCAATTTTCTGCCTCACAACAACCTGCCTCCATTGCGCAATCCAAGTTGATTACAAAGAGAAATTCAATGCAATCAGGCCCTCCTTGACTGCGCAATCCTCATGAGCATATCCAATGTGTGTTTGGCTTGCAAGAGTGCAATCCAGTATATTTCAACTGATAGTCAATTGTCCCTTTCACCTATCTCTCAACAGGGTCTCCACTGGATCTGATATGCATGTAGTTAACAGTAGTAAATCTTCAGTTGCATGTGAGATCACTCCATGTGAGTTAATTTAATATTTAATTCACTGATCTATCACTAGTGTATCTTTAGTTACAACTAGAACAACTGAATTTAACTCACTTAACTGAGTTAAACTACTTTACAACTCACATAACTACACATCCAACTTTGTTACAACTTCGAATCGCTCAGTTACAACTAAGTCCACTTGCATGTCCCACCAACCAACCTTTGAACTTAAAAATCCTTTAGCTAACTGGTTTGCCACTTCAATTTATTGATTTCAAGTGCTCCATGAGAACAGATTAATATTTATTGTCCAACTACTATTAAGGGATAATAATAGTCGACATGCATCTATAAATAGACATGTGATCTATAAATAGACTTCGCACATACATCTAAAAATAGAACATCATCTATAAATGGAATTTTCTCAATATCTATAAATAGACTTCCACCATAAATAGAATTTTCTCATCCATTCTAAAAATAGACATACACCTAAAAATAGCCTGTGGGCCCCACATAATGTAGGTGCTTAATTTTCACTACGATCATCATCTTGTTGAATCTCAACACTCCCTCTAAACAGGAAAGGGATTATCCTTCACCCTGATCCTGGCTCTATGGCATTCGAATTTTCTCCTGGTGAATGCCTTCGTTAGAATATCTGCATCCTAATCCTTTGTAGGAATGTACTAAAGCAACATGATCTTACGCTACACACAATCTCTGATATGATGATACCAGATATCTATATGCTTATATCTATCATGAAACATGAGATTAATTGATAGTTTAATGCAACTCTGATTATCACAATGAATCACTGTAGGATCTAAATGAGAACCAAAAAAACCAACCAGGATCTTTCTCATCCAGATAGCCTCACATGCAACTTGAATTGCTGCCATTTATTCCACTTCCGCTGAACTGAGTGCCACGGATCTCTGTTTCCTGCTGTACCAAGAAACAACTGTAGATCTGATATTGAATACCCCTCCTAATGTGCTCTTTCTTTCCGTTGGGATGCCCACCCAATCTGCATCCGTGAAGCCATGCAACTTCACCTCATCCATCTGTCTGTACCACAAGCCATACTCAGATGTGCCTCTCATGTATCTCAAGACATGCTTTCCTGCCTTCCAAAAGAGCTTGGTAGGCTTAACCATTGCTTGACTAAGCTGGTTCACCGCATAGCATATGTCCAGTCTTGTATTCACTAAATAAATTAGCGAACCCACTAACTGTCGATAGACACTAGCATCCACTACTTATCTAGATGTAGCATCCTCTTTTCTCCAGTTTCCTGGAAGAGGAGTATCCATGGGTTTGTAGCCCTCCATGTGAAACTTACCCAGTATCTCCCTTGCATACTTGCCTTGAGACATAAAATTTCACTATCTCGTTGCCATATTTCCAATCCAAGTAAATAATGAAGGAGGCCCATATCCTTCATCTCAAACTCCTTTGCAAGGTCCTCCTTTCATGAGTGTATCAACTTCTCATCACCAGTCAATATTAAATCATTAACATAAAGAAAAATGATTAAAATCTTACCCTCCACCACAATCTGGTATAGGTTTGCATCCGCCTCACTCTTGGTGAAGCCAAGTCCAGTGAAATAGCTGTCGATCCAAGTGTACCAAGCACGGGGTACTTTCTTCAGCCCATACAATGCTCTTTTGAGTCTACACACATGTTAATTGCTACTGAAGATCTCAAATCATTTAGCCTACTCAATGCACACTTCTTCCTCAATGATCCCATTAAGGAACGCATCCTTTACATCCATTTGATGAATGTGCCAACCCATCTGCACTAAGAGAGCAAGGATGGTCCTTATGGAAGAATATTGTGTGAAAAGTGCAAAGGTTTCTTCATAATCAATTCCCTCGATCTCTGAGAAGCCCCAGGCCACAAATCTGGCCTTTTATTTCTCAACGCTCCCATCATCAACTTGCTTTACCTTGTAGATCCATCTTGAAACTACGACTGATTTATCAACCGACCTTGGAACAATTTCCCAAGCATTGTTTCTGACAATGAAGTCATACTCCTCCACCATTGCCTCTACCCATGTGGGCTCTTGCACTTATTCCTGAAAGGAAGATGGCTTAGTCACAATACATTTTCTCATGAGATCCATGTATCCAGTGAATTAGCCAGGAGACTGTCTTTGTCTGCGCTGTGAAGTAGGAACTCCCACATTCTGTGCTGCATCAAGTTTCAACCTATCAGCTTCTGTGGTACGCCTTTTGCGAGTTATGATGCTTGGCTCTGCGTGAGTGGACTCCTCCACTCCATCAACCTCCTCCTGTGGTTGATCCACATCTAGAGACTCATCTTTGGGAACCAACAATTCCTCTTCTGCATGCAAGTCCATCTCCCTCTCAAGCAACAACCGCATGGCTTTCCCCTCATTGAATTTTATATCCCAGCACATAACATCATCTTACTGTTAGGAAAATACACACGATAATTATGGGGTGTTTCTGTGTACCCCCCCAAATATCCCAACTTCAGCATTCGGCTCTAGTTTCTTCCTGGCGTTCTTGGTCACATGCACATAAATAGATGAGCCAAAAATCTTAAAGTGAGAAACATCTGGTTTCTTACCAGTAAAATATTCTTCAGGTGTACTCATGCCAAGTACTCTATGAGGACAACGGCTTTGAACATAAATCACAGTGTTGCATGCTTCCACCCACAAATACATTGGTAGGCCCTGATCATGCAACATTGCTCGTGCCGCACTCACGATCGTTCTATTCTTCCTCTCCGCGACCCCATTTTTTTGTGGGTTATGAGGCACTAATGGTTCTCTTCGAATTTCTTCTTTTCTACAGAAGATTTTGAATTCATTCAAGATGTATTTTCCACCATTATCACTCCGTAGAGCCTTCACTTTCTTCCCCGAATCTTTCTCAACCAATGCCTTAAACTCACAAAACTTTGAGAATGTTTGATCATTATTTTGCATGAAGAAGATCCAGCATTTATGAGAAAATTCATCAACAAAAATAACATAATACTTGTTTTTTGTTGTTGAAGCAACCGATAATGGTCCACACATGTCTGTGTGAACTCTCTCCAGGATCGCCGAAGTATGGTTCTCCTTTTCATGAAAGGTGGACTTTACATACTTCCCCGTGGTGCAACCCTTGCACTAATCTAATTGAGCAAGTGTTCCCCTTGGAAGTCCAACAGGTATTTTTTTCATGACTTTCAAGGCTCCATGATGAAGATGGCCCAATCGCCTGTGCCATAATTCGCCCTCATCCCGTCTCACCACTTTTTCCACCTTGCCCATCATGGCAACGCAACCTTATATCTCCAGCTTGTAGATATTCTTAACTTGAATCCCTATCCTCTTGGCTTGACCTGTTGTTTTATGTCATAGGAAAGATTTTCCATCACTGAAAACAACTTCATAGCCTCTGTCCTCCAACATCACGACTGAGACCAATTTTTTTTTCAGACCTCGAACATGCATAACATATTTCAATTGAAATGGATTACCTGACCCCCTCTCAAAGGTAATGGTACCAATGTTGGCCACACTGTATCATCCATTTTCACCCATCTATATATGCATATGGAGATCTTTGTCCTCCAAGTCACTAAAAAGCTCCTTATCTCTTGTCATGTGGAAGGAAGCACCACTATCAAGATACCACACTGATCCCATTGCGCTTGATACCAAGAATGCGATCTAAGAGAAATCAAGTTCAAATTGCGAGGCAAGGGCCTCACCAACTATAGCTCCAACAACCTTATTGTTCTTATTTTTTTTGGGTAGTTAGTGGTGAGATGCCCGTGTTCGTGACAGTGAAAACACTTCACCTTGGAAAAATCTAGCTTCTTGCCTTTAGACTCAGATTTTGAGTGGAATTTATTCCCATTCCCTTTCCTTGCCTTGGCAACCAAAGTACAATCGTCTTCATCATTATGCTTTGATGAAGAGCCATCTCTGGTGTTCCCCTGAACTCCTCTTGCACTAGATCCGACCATAGTTGTTCCCAATCCGACAGTTTTTCCCATCCGTTGACAGAGTCTTGATAACTGCGCCAACTCTTAGGAAGACCCAAGAGAGCCAAGCTCACCAAATCATCATTGGAAACAGTGATTCCCACACTCCCTAGTTCATCTCGACATTGGAAAAAATTTGTGAGATACTTTGGAATATTGTTGCCCTTTTCCATCTTGATCTTTCTGAGTTTATCCTTTAGCGCCAATTTCCTATGGTCGTTGTTGCTTTGGAAAAGATCCGTTAAAGCCTTCCACATAGCATATGGAGTGGCTTTCCCATGAAGGCTTGAGACAATATGGTCTCGTACACCTTCCAACAAAATCCTTCTCGTCTTCGCTACTTTCTTTTACCATGCCCTCTAGTAATGCAACATCCGTTGAAGTGGGCTTAGGAACATCAATGTCGATGAATTCCTTCAAGACATTATCTTCAAGCACTGCCTCCATCTTGTCCTTCCAGGAAATGTAGTTCGAGTTGCCCTCGAGTGCATAATCTAGTCGAAAACCATTGAAATCCATTTCGATGTTTACTCAACTGTCGCACCAAGAAATTCTTGTAGCAAATTCGAAAGTTTTCCACCAAAAAACTTAGCTACTGCTTCAAAATTGCAATCTTATGTGCTCCGATACCATGTAGAAATTTTAATAAAAATATGTATTACCTGGATTCTCCTGATCTAACAATTATATGCCACTATTAAATACATAATCGCTTCTACAAAAATTCTTTGCGGAAATTTAAAACAAGACCGCCAATTGCAAACACATGAAGAAATATCATTCACACATAACACAGATGTTTACCGGGAAAGCATAAAGCTAAAAACCCCACTATCATATATTATGTTTATATCATGGATCATGAAACAATCTCATACAAAGCTCTACTCCAAGAGCTCTCAGTATAATATACAATTGTCTCACACTGTCTTGCAAAAATTTGGCAAATTCCTTACCCAATTTTCTTCCTCACAATAGCCTGCCTCCACTGCGCAATCCAAGTTTATTACAAAGACCAATTTGATGCAATAAGGCCCTCATTGATTGTGTAATCCTCATGATTATATCCAATGTGTGTTTGTATTTCAAGAGTGAAATCCAATATAGTACAACTGATAGTCAATTGTCCCTTTCACCTATCTCTCAACTGGGTCTCCACTGGATCTGACATGCATGTAGTTAACAGTAGTAAATATTCAGTTACATGTGAGATCAATCCATGTGAATTAATTTAATATTTAATTCACTTATATTTCACTAGTGTATCTTTAGTTACAACTAGTTATAACTAGCACAATTGAGTTTAACTCACTTAACTGAGCTAAACTACTTTACAACTCATATAACTACACATTCAACTCTGTTACAACTTCGAATCAGTCAATTAAAACTAGTTCCACTTGCATGTCCCACCAACCAACCCTTGAACTCGAAATTCCTTCAGCTAACTGGTTTTCCACTTCAGTTAACTAATTTCAAGTGCTCCATGAGAATATATTAATATTTGTTGTCAAACTATTATTAAGGGATAATAATAGTCGACATGCATCTATAAATATACATGTGATCTATAAATAGACTTCGCACATACATCTAAAAATATAACATCATCTATAAATATAATTTTCTCAACATTTATAAATAGACTTCTGCTATAAATATAATTTTCTCATCCATTCTAAAAATAGACATACACCTAAAAATAGCCCGTGGGCCCCACCTAGTGTAGGTGCTTAATTTTCACTAGGATCATCATCTTGTTGAATCTCAACATTGAACAAAATCAGAACAGATTAGAGATATTCAGACACACTTTATCTGTTTTACATAACCCTTATTCAGTCAACAGCTTCCATATTTCTCAATCAACTAGACACTAATCATCTTTATACATAATCAATTAGCAGTATAAACAATATTCAAACAATATAGATCTATATAAAGACTTCATTGACAGCCAACAGAAGCACAACATAAATGATCAGACATTTTCTTCAGCAATATTTAGAAAAACCCTAACTTCCATACGTACCTTTGTTGAATCAAACCAGTGGTTATACATGCTTTCACCGTGATGAACCAGCATATAGATCTATAAATATTACAGGACTACACAAGACTTCAAAGAAAACAAAGTGCTCAGATCATATCATTTACTTCAGCAATTATGCACTAGACACCGATCTAAAAAACTCATAAATAGATCATGCAAATACGTAATCATTTCAGCTCTAAAGATCCTGATCCATTATTGTATTCATGAGTGCATCAAAATATCATATCTATCTATTGCATATATCCCAATCCATGTAGATATACTTCATACTGAAGTATTCATTCAATTCTCATTCACATGCCCACACTTTCACTATGATATTCTCCTCCTTTTATAGTTTGAGCCTTAGCCAATACCATGAGCCAAAAACCACACAAGTGTCGGTGGTATTCTTGGATGGGATCGAATAGTTGTTACTGTGCTCAATATTGTGGGCTAAGACCATAATAAAGACCCTTGGTATTGTTAAAATTAGTGTGCCAACTCGTATGCGATTTTTCTTCTTTGTACTCGCATGTACACGTGACTTTTCTTCACAAAAAATGCGTATACACAAATTCTGGATACATACACGACTTGGCTTCATTGAACCTGTGGGTATATGCTGGTTCCCTTCATCAAACCTACATATATTTCTTGAAACTTTACCTTCATCATTCCTCTGTAACTGACTGCAATTCATTTCTATGTCACATATGAACTGGCCTGTAGATACATCAAGTTTACATCTTCAACAAATAGGTTGCCATCAAGGACAACATATTACATCATAATGCCAACAATCTCCCCCTTTGGACTTGATGGAAACCATGTTGGTGTTTGATCACCACAACTTGTAGATACCTGATAGACACATCAATCATAAGCATTATTCAAACACCAAGTTACTCTCCCCCTTTGACATCAAGGGAAAAGGGTGACCCGATACAAGAATGTTGAGATCCGCGCTGCACTATACGAACCATACTCCCCATGAACACGTGCTGCAGCTTCAAAATTGATGTGTAATATTCTATAACCTTTCCTATCACCAAGGAAACATACAAACATCAATTACCCAACCAAGTCGAGTTACATATTTGACTCAACTACCCAACCAATTGGGCCTAAATTTTTTACTCAAGCACCCAACCAAGTGCGTTTACAAATTTGAAAAAGTACTACATGGCTGAATATGAAAATCTTTACATCATAGTTCTCAACATGAACCTTACATCAAATTATAGATATTACTTTTATAACCAAGACCAAAAGACCTCAAATAGAGAGAGATCATTGAACACACTTTAGTAACCAAAAAAATGTCAATAATTCATTATATCTAGCAAGGATAATTCTCCCCCTAAACCTGTGCATCCTAAAAAAATTCAACAACTAATTCATCAAAGAATCTTCATCAATCAAATATTAAATAAGAGAATGCAGCTTGAAAAATCATAATCGCAGTTGTACCCATCAACACTAAATCATATCAGTCAGAAACTTGATGAAGAATGATCTTGAAGGATAACCCGCCTATTTTATGACAGAAGGATCCATACACTACTGTATGGAGAGAAAATCATGTATATACACGACTATATGTCACAAAACCTACGTACTGAATTTAATATTTTGAAATCAAACAATTCAGATAAGTGAGGCAAAGAAAACTCCTAGCTTCTTTATGAGATATTGAAATGCTTCGCTGGGAAGAGGTTTAGTAAATATGTGAGAAACTTATTATTTGGAGGGAACATACTCCATTGTAACCTTTTTCTCAAGCACTTGTTTTTGTAAAAAATGATACTTGATAGGAATGTGCTTGGTTTTGGAATGCATAACAAGATTTTTTAAGATACCAATGCCACTTGTATTATGACATAGGATGGAGACGGGAGGAGAGAATTTAATTTTAATATATTGTAATGTCTGCATCATCCAAAGAAGGTGTGTGCAACATGATTCAGTTACCACATATTCTTCTTATGTTGTAGATAAGACAATGGAACTTTGTTTCTTGTTGAACTAGGATACTAATCGAGGCCCCATATAAAATGAACCTCCACTAGTGCTTTTCTGATCATCAACATTTCTAGCCCAATCTGCATCTGTGTAAGCATGAAGAGTAAGATAAATATTCTTGGGATACCATAGACCAAAATATTGAGTTCCTTGTAGATATTTGAATATTATTTTTACGTCTTGAAGATGTGACTCCTTTGGATTGGCTTGGAATCGTCATACAATACCAACTACATGCATGATATCCGGTCTAGTCCCTCTTAGATAAAGCAGACTTCCAATCATATATCTATAATTTGGTTGGGAGAATCATCATGAGAACTAAGTTACATTCGGTCACCATTTGAGTGCTCACAGGTTTGCAATATTCCATCCCATACTTCTTCAGAATCTACTTGAGATATTTTTCTTGTGAGAGAAAGATGCCATCTTTTTCTTGTTGCACTTATAAGCCAATAAAATATGTTAGTTCCCCAAGTAAAGACATTTCAAATTCCTGTTGCATAACAGAAGAAAATTTCTGACTCATGGATTCTTCATTACTCCCAAAAATGATGTCATCAACATAAGCAACAATAATTAACAGTTTATCATCCTCAATTTTTGTGTATAAGTTATTGTCTACAGATCCTTTCTTGAAACCTTGTTGTTCAAAATATTTGTAAAGATGATAGTAGCATGCTTGTGGGGATTTTTTAGACCATATAGGAATTTTTAAGTTTGCAAACAAGTTTTTCATCATTTCCCAGAATGAATCCTTTTTTTTTCTATATACACTTCTTCTAGTTCATCATTAGGGAAAGCAATTTTTACATCCATTTGATAAAACTTGAATTGTTGAAAACTTGAAAATGCAAGAAACATTCTTCTGCCTTCAAGTCTGGCTACTGGTGCAAATGTTTCTTCAAAGTCTATACCTACTTGTTGAGGATACCTTTTACAAACAAGTCTAGCTTTGTTTCTAATTACATCTCCATTTTCATTTAACTTATTTTTGAATATCCACTTTGTTCCAATAACATTTTTATCGTGAGGTCTTGGAAACAATTCCCAAGTATTATTATTTTCAATTTGGTCGAGTTCTTCATTCATGGCGTTAATCAAACATTCATATTTAATAGCTTTATTTACATTCTCTCATTCAATTGTGGAAAATAGTTCTAAATAACTACGAGATCCTAAAAGTGGTCTTCTTGTTTGTACCCCTGATTCCTTTTCTCCCAAAATTTGAGATTTTGGATGATTCTTTTGAACATACCTAGATGGAGCCTTTTCTCTTTCTGATGTATCTTCTTATGATGCTTCATTAGGTTCTTCTTCTATATTATTGTGATTGATGAGGGAAAACATTCATCATCATCATCATCGTTTGTTTTTATTTGCCTTTTGGGAGCTGTGGGAGATTCATTAATCACAACATCAATACATTCAACAATATTTCAATGTATCTTATTGTATAATTTGTTTGCTTTACTTCTAGAAGAGTAACCAATAATTATTCCTTCATCTTCTCTAGGTTGAAAATTACCAAGTTTTTCGTCATTATTTTTTATATAAAATTTCCTTCCAAAAGCTTTAAAGTGCTTCACAGTGGGAGTATTACCATACCAGAGTTCATAAGGATTTTTATCACTATTTACATGAACATGAGACTTGTTGAGAATATTTACTGTAGTATGAGCAACTTCACCCCAAAAGGTGTCAGGAGTCCTAGATTCATCAAGCATAGCATGAGCCATTTGTTGAAATGTTCTATTCATTCTTTCTGCCACGCCATTTTGTTGCTGAGTTATAGCTACAGAAAACTGTCTTTTTATGCCATATTGTTCACAGAAATCAAATAATTCATCTAATCCTTGATTATATCTAAGACATTTGATTTTTACATCTAATTCATTTTCAACTAGAGCTTTAAAGACCTTAAATTTTTCAAATGCTTCATCTTTATGTTTTAATAAACCGATCCAACAAATTCTAGAAAATTCATCAATGAATAAGATATAGTATTGTTCTCCACAAGGTGAATTTTTCGTTACACGTCCACACAAATCATTATGTATAAGTTCAAGAGGCTTACTTGTTGATTCTTCTTTGGCATTAAATTGAACCCTAGTTTTCTTATCGAATTGGCATGACTTGCATATGGTACTTTTTGGTAAAGTAATGTTTGGTAGATCACAAACAACTTTGAGATTTCTTGGTTTTCTTATTTGAGAAAAGCTCAGATGTCCCAATATTTTGTGGCATAACCAATTTTTTGCAGATTTCCCTAGATAACATTGATCTTAGCCACCTTTCAATATATACATATTTCTTGGTTTTCTTGTTCATTTTATTATGATTTTTCCGGTGTCAATTTCACGTACCACACACTCCTTTGATCGGAAGACAACTTCATTTCCTTGGTCACACATTTGACTAACACTCAAAAAGTTATGATTTAATCCATAAACATACATAACGTTGTTAGCTTTAAACTTTTCTTTTAGAAAAACAGATCCTTTACCCTTAACGATAGCAGGAGAGTCATTTACAAAAGTAACATTATTTTCCTTTTCTAATGAATTGTATGAAATAAGTTTATCTTTATCACTTGTCATGTGTTTTGAACATCTGGTATCAATATACCATTTATTTTCTTCTCCTTCTGCAAATAAATCTATGCCACAAATTTCTAACTATAATTCCTTCCTTCTCCATACCTTGGAACTTGTGAATATTTTTTTTTTTGGCTGAAGTTTGCTCCTGCATTCAGATTCCTCATGTCCAAAGTTATTGCAAAATGAACATTCAATTTCATCTTGAAGAGCAGAAAATTTGTTATAAGTATTCTTATTTAATGTTGTCTCATTTCTTTGCTTTCTTGCTTCTATGGTCATGATGGTTTTGTATGCAACACATTGAGCTTCTTTGTGACCAAAATTGTGACATGAGAAACATTGTCCATTAAGAATAAATTTCTACGATCATAGAACCTTCTAGTGTTTTTTACCTTTTGACTCATATTTTTGTTATTGTTCATCCTTGAATTTGAATGATCATGCTTTACCTGAGCATTGTCTTTATTATTTTGCTGAGTGATGAAGCTTTGCTGGATAGCTATTGCTACATTTAGATAGCTTGTAGCTGAGGATTTTTCTAACTGGGAAGATTCACCAATACATCCAAGATCTTTCTTCACAAGAGGAGAGCGTTGAACCTTGATAATTTCATCTAATGTTTTAGATCCTTTATCAAATCTAAGGTTTATAGTTTTTATTGTCTCAAGTTCCTTTCTTAGACTTACTATTTCACATTATAATTTCTCATTGCACTTGTCCTTTTCTATGAGTTGATTCTTTAGAGTATCTATGGCTATTTTTTTTTCTTCCAAGCATATTTTTATTTGAGTGATTTCTTCAAGAAAATAATTTACTTCTAAAGCATCCATAAATGTATCTTTAGCCTCACTAGTGTCTTTTTCAAATGCCATGAGAAGTCTAATATCTTGATCAGATTCTCCTTCTTCACTATTTGACAAGCCATCACTATATTTGTGAGTATAGTAGCTTTTTCTATTGACAAATCGTCTCCTATTTCCTTTTGCTAAATCCTTTCCCTTATCTTGATTATCTTTACGATGACATTTATTAGCATAATGACCCACTCTTCCACAAGAAAAACATTTGAAAGGAAGCTTACCTCTGAACCTTCCAGTGCTAAGTTGAAGTTTCTTTAAAAAATTTACCTTATTGTCTTCTAATACATACCCTGATTCTTTTTTTCTTCCTTGTCCTTTCCTTTTGCAGTAGCTCTAAAAGAAGATTCTTTGACTTCAAACAAAGCTCCTTTTCTCATTTCAAAAGCAGTCAGGATCCCATGAAGCTGAACAACAGTAAGAGTCTGTAGATCCTGCTTCTCTTCAATAACAGACACTTTTGACTCGAATTTAGGGGTTAAAGATATTAATATTTTCTCTACTAAAGTTGTTTCTCTTATGTATTCACTCAAATTTTTCATACGATTTATGATCTCATCTAGACGCAAAAAGAAACTAGCAATAGTTTCATCATTATGCATTTTGAGATTTTCGTATTGAATTCTAAGAGATTGGAGCTTAGCACTTTTTACCTTGGCATCACCTTCATAGCTCTAAATGATTTTTTCCCATATATCCTTTGTTGTATTTAACTGCATAATTTTGACAAATTCTGATTCAGTTAGACTTCCCAATAATGCATTGAAATTTTTTGCATTGGTTTCATAGTTCTTCCTTGCTGCTGGATTTGTTGGAATTGTACCTTGGTAATCGCCTTGTTGAGGAGGTAAATCCCCTCTGCAGACAGAGGTGATCCCACTAGCCCAGATTGGGTCTAGCAACAATCAAGTCACACAATGACGTTGGTTCCTAGTTACAAAAATACAAAGATCGTGATGAGTAGCCTACCTCAAATCCTACACAGTTGTTGTTGGAGAAAAGATGATGTTTCTCGTCCCTCGCTTGACAGATCACAATCCTTCTGTTCAACACGTCCGGATACTTGTACACATGCAAGGAAATGATGACATACAACGTAACATCTAAAGCATGTAACTATATATTAGTTAGAGTGGATATAATTTATTGCATTACATAAAGAAATGAACACATGAATGGAACCAAAATCAGAGTCACTTATATTATAAATGACAAAAGGGAGATAACAAACAAATGCTCTGACGCTATGATATTCCTTCGACGGGGCTTGCAGCGGAGCGTGTCTCACCAAAGCCTGTCGGGATTCTGGACAAAGCTCTCTCTCTTGTTAGGTATCTGTAATCAGCAAGATTGGCAAAGTATGATCATAGAAAGAACATCGTTTCAACCACTTTGGGATTCTAGGATCTAGCCCTCCTGAATCCAGAGAGGGATCTCTCCAATAAGTGCAAAGATGGATTTGTCTTTGAAGTCTTGGGTAATGATATTAGGCTAGTTATGAAGGCGGAGGGTTTGTTTTGTTTTTTGGATGGTTGAGCATGATTACTGTTTGAGGTGGAAAGTTCCAAATGCAAAGAGTTTCAAAGGTGAGAAGTTGCAAGCACATAGAACAAGCTTTGGCCAAGAAGATAGATAATTGTAGGTTTTAGTCCATTGGGCTATGGAGTCATAATAGGGTTTAATTGAAACAAATAGGTTCAAGAGTGGTCCATGGGGCAAGTCATCTATGTCTAAGGATCTCTTTGAAGTTTGATTTATGGAATGAAATGATACAACAAGAAGGGGAATTAAACAGATGAAGAACAAAGAGCAACCTAAGATCTAGTAAGTAATTCTAAACTAGCCAGCTTTTGACATACACTTAAGAAAGACATAAAAGTAATCTAAGATCAGGTAAGTACTTCTAAACTAGCCTACTTTTGATGCACTTTCAATAGAAAAAATATAAAAACAAAGGGAAACTTGAAGGCAACTGTTGGAGGAGAAACTAGTGGGTCGGGCTCACCACAAATCCTCTCCTAGCTCTGCTCTACTTGGCAACTTTCAATACAAACAAAAAGATAACAAAGGGTAGCCTAAGATCTGGTAAGTACTTTCAAACTAGCCAGCTTTCAACACATTCCAAGGGAAACATTCAGACAGTCTTTGGGGATAAAACTAGGACTAGGGCACACATATCTTCCTTAGTTCATCTCTACTTAACATATACTGAAAATAAAATTTAAGAATAACAATTAGCTAAAAAGGAGGACGAGGGAATGCCAGCATTCCTACTGCTTGAACTGAATTAAATCATTCCCAAATAACACAGATTGGAATAAAACATTCAAATAAATATTTTCAGTCAGAGAAGGGTACTGATATAGAGTAGGTCCTAACTCTATGCATGTTGTTCTTTATAAGAGAAGATGAACGCAGTGAAAACAGAAATAAAACAACAATTCATAATAAGAAATAACATCACCGTCGACATAGACCACAATCCCATAAATCAGCTTGTATTGATGCTCCAAACTAGTTACAGCTTTAAGTCCAATGCTTTAGTTTAGCAATCATCTGCACTTCCCAGACTAACTTATCTATCAGAAGTAGAGTTTCAAGAGCCAGTGAACACTATTTATAGGTAGAAGTTTCAAGCTCAATTACATTTTAAAGCTCAGCAACTAACTCAACCAACCCCTTCCTCATCTTCTTCAGTAGTATTTATAGAAGAATGAGGAGGTGAGATATGATAAAAGATATTCAAAGAGAATTAATACAGTCTTGATGGCTTCTCGGCCTTTGAGGGGCTTTATGAAGAAGTCTTACAGATGTTCCTGACTGTATTAATGTTTTTCATTTAAGATTAAGCTCGGTGGGAGCTCTTATTGACTTTTGAGGCTCTCTGTTATGTTAAAGTAACTCTGCTGATATTTTGTCATTAAGTTTATTTGCAGAATTAACTCTTTGGCTGCACTGAGGCAAATATCTGATCTTGATCAATAACTTCGACCTCTATTTGAATGCTTTGAGGCACAGGTGGCACTGTGGTAGCTGGGAGGAATCAATTTGCCTCAGATGTGGCAGTGGTGGCCTTTTGTCTGATAAAACACTTTGATTTTCTTTTAAAAGTGTCTTAATTGGGAGGATTAGGCTTTTGATAATCAATCTTAGCCGTAATCCCCCCAGATCTGTCTTCAATATTTTGTTCTGGTGCATTTCTGTCTTTGACATTGATACTCTTTGTTTGTGTTAGATTTACTGTGTTTCGTTGGTGTGTAGTGCTGCACAGAGATTGTGAGGCATTAGTGCCTTTGGAGTATTGACGAGGTGTGGAAATTTGAGCCATAGATGGCTTTCTTTTTAAAGAATCGAAGGAGCGAGAATTAAACCCCAACCTTCGGCCTTTCTTCAGTATATAATGGAAAAACCATATAATCACCCTTTATCAAATAACATACTCGAACTTCAAAACTTTGATAAAACCAAGCTGCATAACCATTCGGGTCACAAAAGGTGTTTGCTGACGTCAGGGTGTTTGTGACCCGAAATCCTTATGAAATCCGCCTTATGAAGCTCATCAGATCCGTTTTGGGGCCTGCTGACGTCAGCTCAAGTGTGACCCGAAATTTTTATGAATTCCGCCATATAAAGCTTATCGGGTCTGAATTTCATGATCATACGAGCAACCAAACAAGGCCCGCTTCAATCCGCTATTGCCATGTGGATGCTGACTAGGCATTGGGTCCATCGGCTCTGTGGGACCATTGAGTGCTGTCGTGGCCGTGGGGACCAGGGCGAATGATTGTGGGTTGTCGATTTGCAAATCAGATTGACGATGGAGATGTTTTGATAAATGTGTCATACCTCAGTTCATCCCCCGAGCTTCTTTTGAGTGCGACCACCGTCCGATGAGATGGTCTCAGATCAGACGACGCACGTCAATATCGCGCTGAGCCCACAGTCGATTTTTAATGCGCGATGAGAGCGGGTTTTCAAAACTGCTTAAGGCCACATGTTGGCCTATGGCATTGATCGCGACCAAACAAGGAATACAACTTTCCTTTGAAAAGCGGTGCGATCAAAACTGCTCCGGTTTTGTACAATGATTGATCATGGGGACCACCAGGGCGATTGATTTAAGGGTCGTCGATCTGCAGATCAGATCAACGGTGGGGAGCTAATTAAGCTTTGCACCAATAGAAACCTTTTCAAATGTTGCAAAAAACACAAAAAATTAATATAAAAAAGGTTTCATGTGTCGGGATGGTTTTATATATAAGAAGTGGATAGGCGCCTGACTGCGGGGCCTTGGTATGAAATGCAATATGATTGGGGGCTATAATATTTAGGGCTAATCGGCATCGGGGTTTTTGGTTTAACGCACAAACAAATGCGCTCTGTGAGTTGCTCTGACGTGATAAGTGCTCGGGACCTTAGCACTTGGTCCTAGCGCTAGAGCACATGTAGGGGAAATGGTTTGGATTCAGCCCAAAGGGGCTTAGACCCATAGTCAAAATATTTGTTTTTTAGGACATTTTCAAGAAGTTTAGATGGATTTTGGGGGTTTCGATAGAGTTGAAAAAATGAGTTTTAAACATGGGAAATGATTTTCATGAATGGAAGAAGGGAAGTCATGAAAATATAGGAGTTTGATGGAGGAAAAAGGGGAGCAAAATGAAGGTTAGGTTTTCAAGTGAGGAAAGGGAAAAAGGTGATTTTGCAGCAGTTTCTTCTTATGAAATTAGCAGAATTCCATGGTGTAAAAATGGGTACAGTATGGAATATTTTGACAGAGGCATGAGGCCTTCAAGAGTCTTCAAGAGATAACACTTTTTTCAATAAAATTTGTTCCTTGAAGGCTCCGAAAAATGATTTAGCCACCTTTTGGTATAACAAATTGTATAGGTGGCTAATAGTTGCTCCACTTGGGGATGGTGCCTTCTTGAAGGCATCAAGAACTTCAGACTTGCATTCTCTTGGAGGCTAATCAGTGCCTCATCCATTGGGCTGCCTTTCTTAATTGGATGATCTTCTTTTGTTCTGAAATCAGGTTAGCAACCATAAAAACAATGGATCTTTTATCAACAAGCTTTTTACCTACCCAATCCTACTGATCTAACATTTTTTCTTCATTAGAGTGCACTTGGATTGGAAAACTCTTTCACAACATTTTATTCTTTTGAAAGCAGGAAATATAAACTATTTCTACTCCTTATTTGTCCATGGACTCATATTAAACAGTTGAGCCCATATGATTCTCTACCTAATCTACTATCTGTCGGGATTAAACCGTCCAACAGATTTTATTCACTAAATTCTACAACAGAAATTTAAAAGCATTCAAGTCAGGATTGAACAGTCTAACTTGATGCTAATCTATGGCATAAGAAAAAAAGCTGCACATAGATCTTGTTTTACAGAAAATTAAAACAAAATGGAAGGCTTAGAATCTGAACTTTCAAAGCATTTCCTTCATCTTTTTTATAGCTCTGTTTTGACTTTTGTTTTGAGTTGTCTTTCCTTTGTCAACTGGTTCAGATTTTGAGCTAATTGGAACCAGATTTACATATTTTTTGACTCAGAATTTGAAATAGAATTGAGTCATTGTCTTTGGAAACTTTGGTTCATATTTTGAGCATGTTTGAACCTTTAATTTGTATCCTAAACTGTCTACTGATAAGCCAAGATTAAACAGTTTGGCAAATCGAATTCACTATCCTATCAGCAAAAAATTTAAAACTAGTTAGTCAAGATTAGACTGTTTGAATAACTAGAAGTGTGTTCTTTAGGAGTGGCATTTGAGCTTGCACACTTTCAGATTTGTTTCTCTTTTTGGTATGGGGTTGTACCTTTCTTGTTCTCACAATCTGCCCTCTTTTCTTTCTTTCTCTATTTTTGTATTTTTTATTTTTATAACTTTGAATACAATGATGGGTGAAGCATTTACAATGAGAAAAAATATACAAAGGCTTTTAGAACATAACATGGATCAAGAGAAGTAATTCTTAAGCATCCTTCCATTGACAAGACCCCCAAACAATTCTGCTCCATTCAACTCTTGCAAAAAATAGGCATTATTACTAGCATATGAATGGATAGAGTAAGGGCAAAGCCATAAGTTGTCAAATTTTCCATGCTTGCCATTGTCTTCCTTCCTTGAGTCCCACTTCAAAACTTTTTCCCCAATATTGAAATTTTTGGCCTTTGTTCTTTTGTCAAAAATCTTTTTAATGCTGTCCTGCTTCTGCAATGCTTTGTTATAAACCTCCTCTCTGGTTTTCTGAAGATGAATGGTCTGATTTATTCTTCTGAACATGTCATTATCTTCAGTTTGCAACTCTTGAATCAACCTCATCATTGGTACACCAAGGCTGGTTGGAAAAATTGCATCAGTACCATACACAGGCTGGAAAGGTGACATAACAATAGATTTCTTCAAAGTCAATCTGTCAGCCCAAAGTGCATGAACCAGCTTTGTGTGCCAAGACTTTTTGTTTTCCACCAACAGTTTCTTGATTATGTTCACTAAACTCTTGTTTGAGGATTCTGCCAGTCCATTACCTTGAGGGTAATAGGCCGTGGAATGCCCCAAGGTTATCTGATATCTGTGACAGAATTCAACCATCTTCTTTGATCCAAATGCTGCTGCATTATCAGTGATGATCTTGGTATGACAGCCAAATATGGAGAGAATGTTAGTCTCCATGAATTTTATAATAACAAAATCATTGGTCTGCCTACAAGGTATGGCTTCAATCCACTTAGTGAAATAGTCTGTGGTAGTGAGAATCCATCTATCCTGAGCAGAAGATGGTGGATGGATTTCTCCTATGAATTCAAGTCCCCATTGTTGAAAAGGGGCTTCAACAGTGATTGGATCCAGAGGTAAGGGTAGCAGTTTTCTTTTGCCTTCAAAGAGTTGAAATTTATGGCATGCAATGATCATTTTGTGTGTATCAGGAAAAAGAGTAGGCCAATAGAAACCAACCTTCAAAATTTTGTTGGTTGTTGTCTTCCAGTACAAATTACCTCCACACTCTCCTTCATGGAACTCGTGCTTAACCTTCTCTGCATCATACTCAGGCAAACATTTAAGCAATACACCACTTGCATTTTTCCAATAAAGACATCTATCTATAATGCAATAGTTTAAAACTTTTAACTTTAGGAACCTTGCCTTTGTTTTTATCAAACCAGGAGGTGTATTTAAATTAAGAAAAACATAAATAATATCAGCATACCAAGAGAAATTCATAAAATGGTCCTCAACGATGGGAGTTGAGATTTCCTCTTGTTCGTCCAAAGAATTAATCATATTAATATCGAGAACCTCAAAATTGGATTCAGCCATTAATCTAGCTAGACCTTGGCCTTTGATGAGTTTAGTGGATTTTATCTCTAAATCATATTCAAGAATAACAACAATCCACTTACCTCTCTTACCATTTGGGTCTTGTGTTAGAATGTCTTTAACAACTGAGTTTGGGACAAAGGCAATGATGTGTGAGTGAAGGATGTATACTCTGAAGTCTTTCAAAGCTTTAACGAAAGCAAGAGCTTGTTTCTCCATAATGTTATATTTCAGAGGGGCATCCCTCAATGCCTTACTAAAGAATGCAATAGGCTGCTCTTGTCCTTGTGGATTTTTCTGTAAAAGGACAGCAGCTATGGTATGTTCTAATGCAAACAAAAAAATATAAAAATCTTTTGAAAAATCAGGACTTATTAGAATCGATGTTTTGGTTAACGCTTGTTTCACTAGCTCAAAGGATTTCTTTGCTTCCAAGGTCCATTTTACCCCTTGCTCCTTCTTCAACATATTTGTGATATTTCTAAGAAGTTCAGCCAAGTTGGGGATGAACCTTCTCAAAACGTTAATCTTTCCAATGAAAGATTGTAACTCCTTGATGTTTCAAGGATAAGAGATTTGCAATATGGCCTCAATCCTTTTGGGATCTATATTAATACCCTCTTATGAAATGATGTGCCCAAGAATTTTACCTTCTTGGAGCTCAAATAGTGTTTTCTTAGGGTTTAAAGATATCCCAAGCTTTCTGCATTTCTCGAAAACTTTTCTTAAGTGTTCTAAGTACTCTTCATCTATTTTTGAAAACACAGTGACATCATCAAGGTATATAATGATGAAGTAGCCCAGTTCTTCCAAGAATGCTATGTCCATGGCTCTTTGGAAAGTTGCTCTAACATTCATTAGACCAAAGGGCATTTTCACATACATGAAAGTGCCCCATGGTGTAGTAAAGGTTGTCTTTAATTGATTAGCAGGGTGAACTAAGATCTGATTGTACCCTGAGTAGCTATCAAGCAAAGAAATTCTTCTATACCCTACCACCCTTTGTAAAATATGATCCATATTAGGTAAAGGGTAGTTGTCCTTTAATGAAGCTTTGTTGAAGTCTCTAAAGTCTATACAAAGCCTGATCTCTCTAGTTTTCTTCCTAACTAACACCAGATTAGACACCCACTCACAATATCTAATAGGGACAATAATACCAGCTTCATACATTTTTCTGATTTCCTTCTCAACCAGAGGCAACTGAATAGGGTTTATTCTGCACAGTTTCTGTTTGAATGGTTTTTGGTTTTATTTGAGAGGAATTATGTGCTGTATTATTTCAGTGTCATAGGATTTCAGATCTTCGTAACTCCACACAAAAACATCAGAAAATTATTTAAAAAGCTCTATGTATTTGAGTTTAATGTGAGTTGGTAAAGTTTTAGATAGTTTAATCATTTTCGGTTTAAGTTCACTGCCTATATTGCACTCTTCCACTTCAGTCTCTATAGGTTCCAGTTTTGGCTTCCTGGCCACATTGTTAAAATCAAACAAATATTATAAAGGTGTCAGACCACTTGGAAAAATTTCATCTTTAGAGTGCAGAGTTTCTAACTCCTCTGTTTCTAACTCTGCATTCAATTCTGTTTTGTTTTCAAGTTTGCTAGAAAGTGGATTTATATTGGCAAGTTTAGGAGATGGTTCTTCTTCACCAAGAAAATTTTCTTCACTGCAGTCTGTATCATAATCTGAGTCTGAACTGTTTAGTTCGAATTCATTTCTGAATTGCATGAAGTCTTCTATTTTTTTGTCTCCATCAAACACCTGCCAATACTTTTCATTATCAGGCATGGCTGGTCTAAATTTTATCTAAGTTGTGCAGTATTTTGTTTCATATGGCGTTAAGCATGTTCTAGCTGCAAAGGCTAAATTATGGGCAGAAATATTTCTTTTTCTTGGGACAAAAATCAGTCTGGACTCCTCGAACATTTTTAAAAGGTCCATGACGTCATTTCGGTAGGCCCTAAGTCTGGGATGATTTGTATTATACTCCCCATTGAATTTCCTAATGAATAACTCTGAATCCCCATACGTATTGATTCTTTCGGCTCCTAAATTTTTCAACAATCGTAAGCCTAAGAGAAGGGATTCATATTCCGCTATGTTATTTGAACACTGAAAGTTCAATTTGCAGGAAATGCTTTCTGTGTGGTTTCTTTCAGTGTTGCAGATCCAGACACCTGCACCAGCATTGCTCTTAGTACAGGATCCATCAAAATACATACTCCACAGAGGACTATTTTTGGTTTCATCTATTTGGCATTTGTCCTCTTCAACTAAAGTGCTTAAGGGTTGTTGTGGAATCTTAGCACTTAGTTGTATTTGTTTCAACTCCTTAGTTTTTCACTGTGTTGAGGGTTGTTTTCTTGATTGTCAAGGTTTAAGAGCAATGGACACATGACTTGTAGCTCAAGACCTTTGTTTTGTTTGCTAATGTTTTCAAATGCAGCAAACTGTTTTGACACTCCTGCGTTGCGTTCCTCCTCCTCTCTATCTGTCATTAAATCAGACAAGGTCACTAGTTCAGTGAAAGTTTCATCATTGAAAAGGATAAATGAATCCAGGTCTGTGTTTATAGAATAAAGGGGAGAGTTTTGTGGTCTGTCTTGGCTTGTAACTGTGTATTGCATATGAGACTCCCTGTAAAGTCTTCTCTTCTGATTGAAAACAGAGATAGTCGCATAGGTCATGTCCATCTACATAGTTCCTTGTAACTTAGCTCCCCAAGACCTAGATAATAGCATTCCATACTTTGGGGGCACATCAGCCACAACAATATCCATGACTAAACATTTGGCTGGAATTTGAGCTAAGGTAATGTAGAGATCTTTAATTAATCCTAAAAATTTTACTCTGCTGGAGTCAAAGGAGTAAAGGTCTTTATAAGGTCTGGTGATTTCTAGACCAAGGCTCTCCATCACAGCTTTAGGCATTAAATTATGAGAAGCCCCAAAATCATCCATATCGTTGTGCAAAATTTTGTCATGAACGTTTAAACTCACATAAAAGGGAGGAACAGGTTCCTCTTGATACATACCTTCAATATTTGGACCAAAAATAAGCTCTGGCTGGTCATCATTAAGATTGACTGTGTCATTATTCTCTTCAAGGTTTAAAGCCTTCAAAATTTGGGTCCTATATACATCCTGGGCAGCTAACTCAGTCAAAGGAACAAAGATTTTGATTTTGGAAATTTCCTGCTCTAGGCTGAAAGGAATTTGGTTCTTCGAAGAACTTGTCTCAGCCTTACTAGCTGCCAGTCTATTAGCAACATTAGCTTGATGATTTGTTCTATTTATATTTGACAAAATGGTTTTAACAGGAGTATTAGCTGAAATTTTAGTACTGCTAATGTCTGCACTCTGTTTTTCATTGTTTTGGGTGCATTTCTCTCTACCTTATCAGAATTTACAGCCACTATTTTGTCCTTTTGTTTAACAACTTTAGGCTTGGTTGTAGTGCTGTTTTGTGAAGATTTGTCAGAGGTTTTGGTGTTGGGAGTTTGTTGACTAGTTTTGCTTCTAAGTTCATATTCTTTTTGAGACTCTATGATGACATTTTCCATGTCTTGATAATAATTTTCATCATCATCTCTTTTGTCATCATAAGGTGTGTATAGACCTTGTTTTATATCATAATGAATTTCAAAGTCATCATTATCTACCCCCAGCATGTTAGTATCATCTTCCTCTGTTATTTCATTTGTTTCCTCAACCTCACTTACATAGTTTTGATGAAAGGGAGGAGTGATATGTTGATCATCTTCCTTAGGTCTATTTGGAGGTTGGTTCCTTCTAAAATTATGATTCTTGTTCTGGTTTCTGTTTTGAGGAGAATTTTGGTTTTGAATGGCTTGTGCTCTCTCAAGGATGCTCATTTTCTTCATCATATCCTCCATCATTCTCTCCATCTTTGAGTTGGAAGTAGAAGGTGTATTTTCTTCTTTAAAGAACACTCTCTTCTCATTTTTCATTCTTGCTCTCTTCTCCATCAAGTTAACTTCCACAGCAAGAGCACCCTTTTTCATCTCTTTAAGAGTTGCAAGATCTCTCTCTCTCAGCTGATAGGCCATCTCAGGGTCAAACCCCTCAGGAAAATTGTTTAATGCCGAGCCTTGTGGAGGCTTTAGATATGGGGAAAGTGCATTATATACACTGTTGAATCTGGTGTAGTAAGCTTGCACACTTTCCCCAGTGTTTCTATGGAGGTTCTTGTAATCAAAAAGGACTTGGAGAGGATTATTATTTACTTCCCATTTTTTTAAGAATGTCTGATGGAAGGCTTGGAGATCATTGATACTATGGGGGTTAAGCCCTTAAACCATTTTCTTACTTCTCCCCCCAGGCTCTGAGAAAAAAGTCTAAGTTTGACAGAATCATCATCAATTTCATTTCTGTCAAAGTAGTCATTCATCTTATCCACATGTTGTGATGCAATTATAGCATTACTAGCATCATACAATGGAATTTTGGACTGATAGTCTTGTGGAAGATTGACTAATGGTATAGGAAGGACTAAGGGAGCATACCATGTTGCCATGATATGTGGTGGGGGTGGATTCACAAGAGGTGGATTAAAAAAAGGAAAAGTGGGATGAAGTGGAGTGGTTTGGACAGTGGATGTAGGGTGAGCAGAAGTGGATGGACCAGGAGTAGATTGTTGAGCTGATCTTGGATGAGAGACACCTAAGTTGTGAAGGAAATGTAAATTAGGAGGTGTTGTTTCTCTACTACCAGGATGTTCACTTGTTTCAAGAGATGAAAGTGAAAACTCAGAATCTAATTGATCTAAATCATCAAGAGACCTAGTTCTAAAGGGATTTACTGAGTCAACTTGTGATTGTTTTAGAGATGAAATATTTTCGGGAACTGAATTAGCTCTCAAGTGTGATCTGAAAACAATTGATAATTTAATCCTAGGAGACTTCCTAAGGATACTTTCTGGGTTATCAACTATCTCAGGTGGATCAGGGTCAGGATAGGCTCTAGTGTGAATATTTCTAGGAGCCACTATGCTGTGTTTTTCGAATCCAAATAAACAAGAAAATTTCAACCAGGTATGATAGTATTTAAAAGGTTAACTAATCTATTTACACAAATTTTAATCCTACAGTCCTCTAACTGAGTTTGAATGATGCTATAATAATAAGGTTTCTTCCCAATGGAGTCTTAAGGTCTGCTGAGGATTGTGGAGTCGCCAAGTGGAAGTTTTTAGCTCGTAAGGAGGTAAAAGGTTTTAAGGTCCACCACCATGTTTATTGGATACCAATCTGAAATATTTTTGGGTTTTCTCAGTGATTTTTCAGTTGTGTGGTTTCTAAGAATGTCCTAACTCTGTTTAAAAACTTATCTACGGTTATGAGACAAAGAAAGTCTACTCTTATAGCTAAGCCAACTGATCTTTCAAGGTTAGAAAAACTCTTATGAGAATCCTATGTTTTACCTAGTTTGTCACTGATTCAAACAAGCTCCATCATGATTACCATTTCTTGGTAGTGCTTGAAAAGGATACTTTTTACTCACTAAACAAGGTTTGTATGAAATTAAGGGGAACCAGAAATTCTAACTAGGTTCGATTCTAAAGTGGAGTTGCCAGAAATGTTAGGTATCTGTAATCAGCAAGATTGGCAAAGTCCAATCATAGAAACAACATCGTTTCAACCACTTTGGGATTCTAGGATTTAGCTCTCCTGTATCCGGAGAGGGATCTCTCCAATAAGTGCAAAGATGGATTTGTCTTTGAAGTCTTGCGTAATGATATTAGGCTAGTTATGAAGGCCGAGGGTTTGTTTTTTTTTTTGGATGGTTGAGCATGATTACTGTTTGAGGTGGAAAGTTCCAAATGCAAAGAGTTTCAAAGGTGAGAATTTGCAAGCAAATAGAACAAGCTTTGGCCAAGAAGATAGATAATTGCAGGTTTTAGTCCATTGGGCTATGGAGTCATAATAGGGTTTAATTGAAACAATCAGGTTCAAGAGTGGTCCATGGGGCAAGTCATCTATGTCTAAGGATCTCTTTGAAGTTTGATTTATGGAATGAAATAATACAACAAGAAGGGGAATTAAACAGATGAAGAACAAAGAGGAGCCTGAGATCTGGTAAGTACTTCGAAACTAGCCAGATTTTGACATACACTTAAGAAAGACATAAAAGTAATCTAAGATCAAGTAAGTACTTATAAACTAGCCTGCTTTTGATGCACTTTCAATAGAAAACATATAAAAACAAAGGGAAACTTGAAGGCAACTGTTGGAGGAGAAACTAGCGGGTCGAGCTCAGCACAAATCCTCTCCTAGCTCTGCTCTACTTGGCAACTTTCAATACAAACACAAAGATAACAAAGGGCGGCCTAAGATCTGGTAAGTACTTTCAAACTAGCCAGCTTTCAACACATTCCAAGGGAAACATTTAGACAGTCTTTGGGGATAAAACTAAGACTAGGGCACACCATATCTTCCTTAGTTCATCTCTACTTAACATATACTAAAAATAACATTTAAGAATAAAAATTAGCTAAAAAGGAGGACGAGGGAACGCCAGCATTCCTACTCCTTGAACTAAATTAAATCATTCCCAAATAACACAGATTGGAAGAAAACATTCAGATAAATATTTTCAGTCAGAGAAGGGTACTGATATAGAGTAGGTCTTAACTCTATGCATGTTGTTCTTTATAATAGAAGATGAACATAGTGAAAATAGAAATAAAACAAAAATTCACAATAAGAAATAACATCACCGTCGACATAGACCAGGATCCCATAAATCAGCTTGTATTGATGCTCCAAACCAGTTACAACTTTAAGTCAATTGCTTTAGTTTAGAAATCATCTACACTTCCCAAACTAACTTATCTATCACAAGCAGAGCTTCAAGAGCCAATGAACACTATTTACAGGTAGAATTTTCAAGCTCAATTACATTTCAAAGTTCAGCAACCAACTCAACCAACCCCTTCCTCATCTTCTTAAGTAGTATTTATAGAAGAATGAGGAGGTGAGATCTGATAAAATATCTTCAAAGATAATTAATACAGTCTTGATGGCTTCTCGGCCTTTGAGGGGCTCGATGAAGAAGTCTTACAGATGTTCCTGACTGTATTAATGTTTTTTATTTAAGATTAAGCTTGGTGGGAGCTCTTATTGACTTTTGAGGCTCTCTGTTATGTTAAAGTAACTCTGCTGATATTTTGTCATTAAGTTTATTTGTAGAATTAACTCTCTAGCTGCGCTGAGGCAAATCTCTGATCTTGATCAATAACTTCGGCCTCTGTTTGAATGCTTTGAGGCACAGGTGGCAATGTGGTAGCTGGGAGGAATCAATTCACCTCAGATGTGGAAGTGGAGGCCTTCTGTCTGATAAAACACTTTGAGTTTCTTTTAACTGTGTCTTAATTGGGAGGATTAGGCTTTTGATAATCAATCTGAGCCATAATCCCCCTAGATCTGTCTTCAATCTTCTATTCTGGTGCATTTCTGTCTCCGACACTGATACTCTTTGTTTGTGTTAGATTTACTATGTTTCGTTGGTGTGCAGTGCTGCGCAGAGATCGTGAGGCATCAGTGCCTTTGGAGTATTTACGAGGCGCAGAAATTTGAACCATAGATGGCTTTCTTTTTAAAGAATCGAAGGAGCGAGAATTAAACCCCAACCTTCGGCCTTTCTTTAGTATATAATGGAAAAACCATATAATCACCCTTTATCAAATAACATACCCGGACTTCAAAACTTTAATAAAACCAAGCTACATAACCATTTCGGGTCACAAAAGGTGTTTGCTAACGTTAGGGTGTTTGTGACTCGAAATCCTTATGAAATCCGCCTTATGAAGCTCATCGGGTCCGTTTTGGGGCCTGCTGACGTCGGCTCAAGTGTGACCTGAAAGTTTTATGAATTCCGCCATATAAAGCTTATCGGGTCCGGATTTCACGATCATACGAGAAACCAAACAAGGCTTGCTTCAATCCGCTGCTACTGCATGGATGTTGACTAGGCGTTAGGTCCACCAGCTCTGTGGCACCGCTGACTGCTATCGTGGCTGTGGGGACCAGGGCGATTGATTGTGGGTCGTCGATCTACAAATCAGATCGACGGTAGAGATGTTTTGATAAATGCGCCGTACCTCAGTTCATCCCCCGAGCTTCTTTTGAGTGTGACCACCGTCTGATGAGTCGATCTCAAATCGGACGGCACACGTCAATATCGCGCTGAGCCCACAGTTAATCTTTAATGCGCGATGAGAGCGGGTTTTCAAAACTTCTTAAGGCCATGTGTCGGCCTGTGGCATTGATCGCGACCAAAGGAGGAATACAACTTTCCTTTGAAAGGCGGTGCGATCAAAACTGCTCCGGTTTTTTACAGTGATTGACCGTGGGGACCACCGGGGTGATTGATTTAAGGGCTGTCGATCTACATATCAGATCAACGATGGGGAGCTAATTAAGCTTTGCACTGGCGAAAACCTTTTCAAACACTGCAAAAAACACAAAAAAATAATATAACAAAGGTTTCATGTGTCGGGATGGTTTTCTATATAATAAGTGGATAGGCGCCCGACTGCAGGGCCTTGGTCTATATGAAATGCAATATGATCGGGGGCTATAATATTCAGGGCTAATCGGCATCGAGGTTTTTGGTTTAATGCACAAACAAATGCACTCCGTGAGTTGCTCTGACATGATAAGCGCTCAGGACCTTAGCACTTGGTCCTAGCACTGGGGCACATGGAGGGGAAATGGTTTGGAGTCAGCCCAAAGGGGCTTAGTCCCATAGTCAAAATATTTGTTTTTTATGACATTTTCAAGAAGTTTATATGGATTTTTTGGATTTTGATAGAGTTCAAAAAATGAGTTTTAAACATGGGAAATGATTTTCATGAATGGAAGAAAGGAAGTCATGAAAATAGAGGAGTTTGATGGAGGAAAAAGGGGAGCAAAATGAAGGTTAGGTTTTTAGGTGAGGAAAGGGAAAAAGGTGATTTTGCAACAGTTTCTTCTTATGAAATTAGCAGAATTCTAGGGTGTAAAAATGGGCACAGTATGGAAGGTTTTGACAGAGGCATGAAGCCTTCAAGAGTCTTCAAGAGATAACACTTTTTGCAATAAAAATTGTTCCTTGAAGGCTCCAGAAAATGATTTAGCCACCTTTTGGTATAAAAAATTGTACAGGTGGCTAACATCTCTTACGGGATTCTCTTCGACTTAGCTCTCAATAGTTTCCCAGCTATAGTTTCCTTCCTACAAGTTCAGCTAGCTTGCTAAGGGAGAGGGAAAGCTTTTATAGATGGAGGAAAGGAAGTTGGTATCCCTATAATCACGGGACAGGCCCTATCTCCTAGGAAGGTTCCATGATAGGTGGAAAACCACTTCCTATACATGGATATCCGGAGCCAAACCACTCAACTCCTTTTGATGATTCATTCTGGAGTTTGTTAGAATCAAAATTCCGCCATTTATTTTTAAAAAACATCCCTTAATAATCTTGGCACGAGTGAAACATAGGGATAGAGTGCCAGTTGGCACGCCCTCTAGTGTGGATTTCCCCCATTGGCACGAGGGATGAACTGGCTAGTCGTGCCAAGTCTAAAACATCTATTTTTATGGTTTTTCAGAGGAAATATTCTTTAGGAGAATGTTTTTCCTTATGCAAGAGGATGCCATGAAGGTGGTTTCAGGACATTTTACCGTACACAGGTCACGGGAATAGTCTTCAAATGTACGGGATGAGGGATTGCAGGGACGGTGACAAAACGTTGTGTAACAGATGCCCCCTTAAAGCATGAGGTCCAAGAGAGAGGGAGGGGTGAAATGCTTTATGAGAATGCGCCCAATCGAAAAAACTGCTGTCGGAAGACCTGCAAATACAAATACAACTGATATCTATGATACATGATATGGGGTATGGGCGCAGCCATCCATAATAGAGTGTACAATAACTGGGATCCAAGGTATGGACGTAGCCATTTAGCAAAGAAGGATCAACAAGTAGACTCAGGTATGGTCGCAGCCATCCAATCAAATGAGTCGTGTAACTAATCATGATAATCCACAAATAATCCATAGCTTGGATTTTATCAGACAAGATCCAGGGTCTTGTGCTCCATCTCGACCCGAACAGAGTACAAGTCTGAGCATGTGAATAAGTGAGCTGAAGTCGAACATGCAAGAACATCATCTGACTACTAGCCAATAATGAAAGCCATTAACGGACACAAGAGGAACCACCAATAATGAGGATAACACTCAAGGTACTATAGGTACAATCCACGGAATGTGAATAGTGAGCTGGCATCGAACACCCATAGAATCATCAAATCAAAGGCCAATAATGAAAACCTTGCATCAAATGTGAAGAATCTTCCATTGAGGCATGCAGGCTCCAAGGTACCTGAAGGAAGTCTCTAGATCAGCTTCTTGGATAATGAGCTGAAGTTGACAGGAAGTGACCTTGATCGAAGGTGGGCCATAGTGTTTCCCACATCATCGACGCGAGACAGAGGAACATGATGTTTGCGAATCAAGATTAGTAGAGAATTAGAGGGAGGTTGAAAACTGCAGAGGCCAACTTCTCTTGCACATATCGGCGACACGACACTGGGTTTGGTAGTATTTGACATCAAAGGATCTGAGGTCATGATGACGTGGCAAAGAGCAGATGAGCGGTCAAAAGAGATTACCCAAACCCACTGAGGCAAGCAGATAATGAGATGAGATGTCCCCAACCCGACACGAATGCAGACAAGTGCCATGTTCAAGAGAGACATACTGCCGAAACGATGGTGATACTGGTTCCATTTTCCCCCACCATTTCTGGCAAGTACCCTAATTATTTTTGGAAACAAGCTTGAAGGGGATAGCATATGTTTGCGATTTAAGTTTGTCCTTCATACAAATCCAACCTAGTACATTTAATGAGCCCTAGGAAGGAGGAACTCAAGTAACGTCATTACGACGGAGTCCAATGTCATTAGTTTTTAACAAGTCTGACAAAGGAAGAACTCAATGTATTTTCATGTTTAGAGAGTTTGAAAAGACAACACAAAAGAAAACTCCAGCAAGGCCCTTTTCGTAAAATAGTCCCTCAGATCCGAAAAGGTAGAAAACTGTGTCTGAGAGAATCTCCTAGTCACGATAGCCTAAGGTATTCCTTTTTCGTAAATAATCTATCCTAGCCTGAAAAAGGGGTAAATGTATACAGGGTAGATATCGCTTTGCAGCCATTTAACGAGTTCAAAACGACAAGTGTCTCGACAATCTTTTCAATTTTAGAGAGTCAGAAAAGAGCTGAAAGTTGACTCGTCCTGGAGGAACAAGTGGTATAAAGGGTAGCAATTGGTTTTGGTAATGGTGGAACTGCTCAGAACAATTAAAGGACAAGAGGGTGGCTAACAAGACCATTCATCGCATCGGTTCCTCAGGATTGGGTAAAACAATCAAGTGAAGGCGTATGATCGGCTAAGCAGATGGGGACGATGGAATGATAAAACCAAGGATCATTTGACAAAACAGGTTGATAAAATGGCAATCACGAGAGGTAAAATGGGAAAGGTTTCATTTTTACACAAGCTTGAAATCAGGAAACTTTGCTTGAAGTTGGTTTCATTTTTACACAAGCTTGAAATTAAGAAACTCTGCTTGAATTTGGTTTCATTTTTACACAAGCTTGAAACAAAGATAAACTATGCTTAAAACCGGTTTCATTTTTACACAACCTTGAAATGGAAACAAACTATGCTTGAAAAAGTAAGCATGTCCCCAGCATGGTGACTCAATTCAAGGTACATGCCCCCCAAGCTTCAATCCATATGAAAGCCAGATGGAGTGAAGGTTCAAATTACGAGATTAAGGGAAAGACTCGATTGGGATTTTAGGATATCTAAACAAAGACTTGAAGTGAATGAGAACGTGTTTCATTGTTTTAACGAGGTTGACACATTAAAAGAAATATCCTCATAAGAGATTGTTTCATTTTTTGAGGAGATTGACACAAGAAAACAAACTCTTCTCTGACGAACTTGTTTCATTTTTTAAGGAGCTTGACACAAGAAAACGAAATCTTCTTCGATGACCTTTCATCATGATGAATAAGAAGTCATGGCTTCCAAGAGTTCCACACCGGATGGGAGAACAACATCTCAAAAATCAGGACCCAATGCGCCTAGCACCTGATGCACAACGACACTATCACTGAATGCAGGCACAGGACAGGTAGCCACATAATTAACTTGCGGTGGGGAAGATAAAACCGATGGATAAAGACCCGGAAGGGATGATGGTGGACCAGATGTCATGTTAGGACCAAAGAATGAAAGCTGATCAATGGTCACGATCCGACCTTTGTGTGGAAAACACATCACACGAAAGAGGGAAGAGACAAGAGCACCCATGACATAAGTATAGTCACACCCCAAGAGTAAATTGAAATCCAAGGGGCCTGGAACAACCATCACGTCTATATAGATGGTTTTCCCTCCCAAAGTAACAGTCAAGTTAGGAAGGATCCCTAACGGTTGACTGGTTCCTCCGTTAAAAGCCAACATATTCTATGTAACAGGCATAAGCGGTGGAGAACCAAAATATTGCCAAGTAGTTGAGGATAAAATACTAACAGACGTGCCTTCATTTATAATGGTGCTGGGTACGACCAGATGGGAGGCCTGTACCGTGATCTCAAAGGGCACATAAGAAGGAAGGCAATAACCTGCGAATCGACCCCAATCAAAGGAAGAGACCAAACTACTTGGAGGGGCTACCATCGAACCGAGATGGTCTTCCCCTAGTGTTACGGGAGAAGAAGGAGCATCCTCCGCCACCTTCATCATGGAGGCAGAAGGAGTATCCTTCGGGACCTCCATCATGGGAGGTGGAGGAGTAGCTTCCAAAGGTACAGGGACGGGAGAATATTTCTCCGAGTCCGAGGAATCTGAAGAAACAAGAAGAACCTTAGGGATATGAGATCCACTCTAAACAAAAAAGGCCTGGTGCACCGCAGATGGGGCCATATCAACCAATCCCATGACCAATTTTTGTTCAGGGATGGATTCATGATGGTGAATTTCCGGGGGAGTGGGATCAAGCAAGGATGACTCTTGACTGATCATGGAATCAACTGGTGGAGGACTCAAAGAAAGCTGTGTGTAACCAGCCGGAAGACATGGTGCAGAAACAGTCGATTTTTCCAAAAATTTCTTGGCTTCATCCATATATGGACAAAGGTGAATGGCATTATGCCCTTCACACAACTTACAGGGATTGGTGAGCTTATGTAATATTCCAAAATTTTCATGAATGAATTGGAACATTAATTTTTGCTCATATTGTGTAGTAGGTGAATAAAAAGCAAGAGGAGGCCTCTTAAAATGAATAAAACCCTTCCTAATGTGAAAAAGGGACCTTTGAGCAGCTTATTTTTCACCTCCTAATGTGAAAAGGTGCCAATTTCATGAGGACAAGGTCAAGTTGACCAAGTCAACCAGCACAGCCTAAGGAGGAGTAGCTTGCCTAAGAAGACAACGCAGTTTTGGAGGGAAGAGATTCAAATGAAGATGGAAACCCTAAGAGGTGGGACCCAAGGTGAAGGAGCTCACAAATAGATAAGGAGGAGAAGGGAAGCTTTGTGGGGTTAGCTTGTGTATTTCGATTTCATGTCTACTTAGACATTTTCTGCAAACTCCTGCTGCTTAGCAGAGTTTGGGAGGGATTCCTATTTAGGAATTCCTTATCCGTCATTGATTGATCTATTGAAGGGGTTGTGCTTCATTTCTCCCACATCTGGATTGTAGGCCAAGCATTTCTCACATCTACAACATTATTTCTATAGCAGAGGACGCTGTGGAGCTGGGCAGTGCAGTGGGAGGGTTGATTCATCTTCTCTTGTGTATTTCCATTCAGTGGAAGGGGTTTCTCTTGCATTGAGGGAGTTGTATAGGAGATTTTAGAGATGATTTCAGATCTTGGCATGTGGCCAAATCATGTTCCATCCATTAAATCACAAATCACTGGGTAAACAGCGTTATTCTTGTGAGAGCAACAACTGCAGGGTTTGATCCCTTGTTTGAGAGCTGATTCTTTGGAGGAAGGGCAAACCCTTCTCCCAGAAAGCTCTATATTCCATTCCTCTTCTGTATTTTTATATTCTCAGTCATATTTATATTTAGTTTTTCAGTGACTACGTTATCTAGCTACATATATTTGCAGATCTGAACTTGCACACTTTGTATTTTCATGAACCCCCCTTGTGGGTGATCTTTATTGTGTATAAAGAGGAAATGAATCTCATTTTCTTAGCCATTGGATGCTTTTCAATTTCATATTTGATATGTCATGTTATTCTCTACATAGACCCTAGATAAAATAACGCTGTTCTTGATTCAGTGTTTTCTGCATAAGCTAGGCTATTGGATTTAAGCTCATTTAAGGCACATAGAAATAGGGAGATCTGTTTATATGAGATAGAATCATTTTTTTCACCTAAAATTCTGCATGGGAGCTATATATAATGTCTACTAAGGGATATAAGTCTCATTTCTCACTTTTATAGCGTTATTTTCTGAAGACAGCTTTTTTGTGCTCATATGTTGCTGCAATTTTCAGCTAGTTCATTTTGAAAAGATCTGAATAACCCGCTTAAGGTTATTTATTTGAGCTTAAATTCTACAAGGAGGTTGAATTATATATGTTCTAAGGCATTCCAACAGTGGTTTGCCTTATCTTCACATTTTATTCCTTATACAGCGTCCTTAAGGAGCTTGCTGGACCAATTCTTGAGTAGGAATAATCACATATCTGTAGAAAGAGACTATAAAAGGCCAGGTAGCCTCTGGTTCTCTCCCTTATTTGGAAGGAGACATAACCAGTAAATTCCTCAGCAGTCCATCTCTAGCACAGACTTGTGATATTTTTGAAAACGAAATATTACAGTGGTATCAGAGCATGATCTTTGGCACAACCTGTGGATTTCAGATCCACCCAGAGAATACAGAGAAGTGGAGAAAAAATATGGAGAGGATGAGGCTACTCTCATCAATTTTTCAGATCAGAAAGGAGCCTCTCCAAAGGGGTTCAACCAATGGGAAAGAAAGGTGCAGTGAAACTCCAAGAGGGTTTCAAGATGGAAAAAGCTGCAGTGAAACCTTTAGAGGGTTTCAGGAGAAAGGAGAAGATGAAAGCACTTCCTATTCCCATGGAGGAATTGAAGAGTATGGAGGGCCACAAGAGGGAGTGGAAAAATGGCCAGAGGAGGAGGAGCATTCTTCTCCACTTGAGGAGGCTTATACCAGCACAGTCCAATTCATAGAGGAGCAACCCACCATATCAGCAGTTGGATCAGCCAACAAATTAGAGAGAGGGACTCTTGCAGCCATACAAGATGTCTCAAAGACCCACAAAGGTATGCAAAAATTTCCATGTAGTGAAAATTCAGAAAATTTCATAAGAGGCTTGGGAAATTTGCATTCACATGGCCCAAGATCGAAACATCATGCTGATAAAGAGGAGCAAGGTTGCACAGTGTTGTGTAACTCGAGCCTGACCCAAGAAGGGATCAACATTCATCCTTTTGCACCCTTATTGAGCTACATATAGCATGTGGAGTTATGGTGCAAGGTTGTGGGAGGCATCATGCATGATGTGCCATTTCCTAAGGATGTCTTGTCCTTAGCACTCTTGGATTCTTGTAGATTCAAGGGTTTGATTGGTGAGAGGCCTTTCCTGGAAATTCTTCAAGGGGTTACATCTCAACATCCCATGAGGTGTAAGGAGGAATACTTGCTTTGGCATAATGACAGTCTTCATTGGGAAGATGCCAAAGGAGAGAAGGATTGGGGACAACCATATCTCGATAGAGGGAAGTGGATGGAGGGCAAGAGGCTTGTGAGCCACTTGCATATCTATGACACAGGGCATCAAGAGGAAAATATGCACTGGATACTAAGGAGAGAGTTTGGCCATCATGAGACATGTCCTTTTCTCAAGGGTATGTGGATGGAAGGAGCTTGGCAGGATACTTTCATCATGGGACAACAAGGAGTATGGATGCATTATGATGGTAGGGTCATTTTTTTTCCACCACTTATGATGAGGGATGGAGCTATGAAGGGGCAACAAGGATATTTGTTGCTTCGGGGAATTGGGAGAGAGCAAGGGAAAAATTGCTCTCCCACTTGGCATAGTGTTGCAAGGGTGAAGTATGGCACTATCATGGTGCAAGAGGTGTTTTCATCATGGAGGAGAACCCTCATATATTGCAGCATTATGGAGAATACCTTTGAAAAAATACATGTCAAAGGATGGAGCTATATTGTGACCGGAGCTTGCTTGCATGAGTCAACAGTGTTATCTCTTTGGAGCAGTGACCTATGGATGAAATGTGCCCAGCAGAGGTTTGGTGGATCCATAACCCACAGGTCCTAGGATCATTTCATATTTCTTGCACTTGATGGACAAAGAGGAGGTGAGATGGACAAGGTAGTCATATATTACTATGCTACATTCTTCTTGACTTGGATACCCAAGCATGAGAAGAAGGATATTCTTGTAGCACCTAGTCCATTCCTCTTCATGGGAGCATGCCAAAAAACTATGGAGGGTTCATTCATGGATCCATACATCATTTTACTCCCAGCATATGGTAAGAAATCTGTTTTTACATTGGCTAATTTGTATACTCTTACCATTATTTTGCAGTGCATGGCTCTACGAGAGGGCAAGCTTATCAGATTGCTCCATGGAAAAAAATGGGCCAAATTATATGGTCGAGGCAACCATCTTTCACATGGCCCTTGGAAATTTTTTTTCCATTGCATACATTTTCATCTAATTTACATTATCAGCCATGAGTCACAAAGCATTTTTCCATGTAAATTTCTGAAGCAACAACTTGGAAAAATGTGCTGCCACTATAGGGGAAACTGTTGGTACTTCTTGGAATCATATGAAACCTTCATAATTTTCCTCATTTTGTTGCTGTTCATGACTTCATTTTCTGATGTGGATCTGATTTACATTGGGAGCATGATTGGAAGAGTGACACATGAGTGGGGAGTGTCCTTAAAGGGGAAGGATTCCCACATTTTCTGCATGGTATGTTCTAGGGGGAACATGAGAAAAACCATGGCCACCACAACTAAGTATTTGTTTCCTTTTGAGGTGGACCATAATTTTGATGATAATTCATTGTATAATCATGGGCAAGTGATAAAATATGACTTTTATGTTCAGCTGATCCATTCAGCCATTTAATTTTTACTAGTGAATGTGAGAATTTTCACCACTAGTCATTTAGCAACATACTACTTTCCATGCCATTTTTTTAAGAAGCAATGGATGAGATTATACTGTGTCCTTTTCAGAATTTTTTTGTATCATACAGAAGAATTCAAAGCCCACAAAAAAAATCTCATTTGGACATTCTATGATGATCATGTCCTCTTCATCATGGAATAAATGTTTTGGGGCAGCTTGTTCTTCAGTGTTGGAGGAGAAATCTTTGGTGGATTGCTCTACATTTTGCCACTTGAGGGAAATAAATTTGTAGCCCATGAATGGAACATACTCTGCACTATTCATAAGTGGAGAGGAGGACAGCACGGGATAGGCCTTATTGCCTATCATGTTCAGATATTCATCCCACCTACACTTTTGGAGCCAGAGGTGGAGGAAACTTTTCATGAGTTACCATGCGGGAGGGTGACTCATTCCATATGGATGATAGCTTGGGGTGTAGGTTTCACATTGGGGGAGAGGAATTCCCATGCATCTTGCACTCCATGCCTTGATAAGACCTCTAGACCACACATGGTTGTCTCTTTGAGCACTTTCCTTCTCATGATCTTAGTCATTTGGGGTGCTTCACCAAATGCTAGTCTATATGCTTGGGAGAGGCACTATGGAGTTTCATGAAGGAGATGGCATCACACTCTTTGGAGGACTCCATCATATGCTGATGCTACCGGAGGAGGTTAGGAGATTCACTCAGTTCTATCCTTGTAGTTGCTTGAGGACAAGCAACATTTGGGAGGGGAGGACTGTAATGTTCCAAAATTTTCATGAATGAATTGGAACATTAATTTTTGCTCATATTGTGTAGTAGGTGAATAAAAAGCAAGAGGAGGCCTCTTAACATGAATAAAACCCTTCATAATGTGAAAAAGGGACCTTTGAGCAGCTTATTTTGCACCTCCTAATGTAAAAAGGGGCTAATTTCATGAGGACAAGGTCAAGTTGACCAAGTCAACCAGCACAGCCTAAGGAGGAGTAGCTTGCCTAAGAAGACAACGCAGTTTTGGAGGGAAGAGATTCAAATGAAGATGGAAACCCTAAAAGGCGGGACCCAAGGTGAAGGAGCTCACAACTACATAAGGAGGAGAAGGGCATCTTTGTGGGGTTAGCTTGTGTATTTCGATTTCATGTCTACTTAGACATTTTCTGCAAACTCCTACTGCTCAGCAGAGTTTGGGAGGGATTTATGTTTAGGAATTCCTTCTCCTTCATTGAGCTATCTCTTGAAGGGGTTGTGCTTCATTTATCCCACATCTGGATTGTAGGCCAAGAATTTCTCACATCTGCAATGTTATTTCTATAGCAAAGGACGTTGTGTAGCTGAGCAGTGCAGTGGGAGGGTTGATTCATCTTCTCTTGTGCATTTCCATTTAGTGGAGGGGGTTTCTCTTGCATTGAGGGAGTTGTATAGGAGATTTCAAAGCTGATTTTAGATCTTGGCATGTGGCCAAATCATGTTCCATCCATTACAGTGCAGTTCACTGGGTAAACTGCGTTATTCTTGTGAGAGCAGCAGCTGCAGGGTTTGATCCCTTGTTTGAGAGCTGATTATTTGGAGGAAGGGCCAACCCTTCTCCCGGAAAGCTCTATATTCCATTCCTCTTCTGTATTTTTATATTCTCAGTCATATTTATATTTAGTTTTGTAGTGACTGTGTTATCTAGCTACATATATTTTCAGATCTGCACTTGTACACTTTGTATTTTCATGAACCCCCCTTGTGGGTGATCTTTATTGTGTATAAAGAGGAAAGGAATATCATTTTCTTAGACATTGGATTCTTTTCCATTTCAGATCTAATATGTCATGTTATTCTCTACATAGACCCTCGATAAAATAACATTTTTCTTGATTCAATGCTTTCTGCATAAGCTAGGCTATGGGATTTAAGCTCATTTGAGGCACATAGAAATAGGGAGATCTGTTTATATGAGCTAGAATCATTTTTTTCACCTCAAATTCTGCATGGGAGCTTTATATCATGTCTACTAAGGGATATAAGTCCCATTTTTCACTTGTATAGCATTATTTTCTGAATACAGTTATTTTGTGCTCATATGTTGCTGCAATTTTGAGCTAGTTCATTTTGAAAAGATCTGAATAACCCGCTTAAGGTTATTTATTTGAGCTTACATTCTGTAAGGAGGTTTAATTATATATTTTATAAGGCATTATAGCAGTGGTTGGCCTTATCTTCACTTTTTATTCCTTATACAACGTCCCTAAGGAGCTTGCTGGAGCAATTCCTGAGTAGGAATAATCACATATCTGTAGACAGAGACTGTAAAAGGATAGGTATCCTCTGGTTCTCTCCCTTCTTTGGAATGATACATAACCAGTAAATGCCTCATCATTCCATCTCTGGCATAGACTTGTGATATTTCTGAAAAAGGAATATTACAGCTTACCCTGCATCTTAGGTGCTTTACCAACACTAGGTGAAGACGTGCCCCCAACCTGACTCCCGGAAGCCAAAGGCAATGATGGAAGACCATTGGACCATACTTTGAGCACCTTGGAAATGATAGGGAAATCTCGAAGAAGATGGTTTCCCTAGCACAACATGCAAGGGAACTTAACTTTTCGCGGAGGGTTGGAAGGTTCATCAAGAGTAGGAGTTTTAGAAGCAACAACTGTAGAATTAGCCTCTCGCTTACCTGACTTCTTCTTCTTAGTCTTATTCTTCTTCTTCTTAGCCACCTAGGTACTAGAATCCAAACTTTCACCAGATGAAGTAGAAGATGAGGACGAAGAAGCAGGCGAAGAAGGGGAGAGGTCCACCTTTGAATCAACATGGCATTGCTCAGGCGGAGGAGTGGATGGTATGGTAGCCGGAACAATTGAGACCACAAAGGTTGAAAACAACCAAACAGGCAACCTAATAGTTAACCCAGGGAGGGATAACGTGGCCATATAAGGAGCACCAATATTTCCTAAAGTAGGAAAAGGACTAAGACTTCCTTCAGAGGGGACTCCTTGATTGGAAAACTCTGAAAAAGTTGCCATCAGAAACCTTGAAATAAAACACTAAGGAAAAAAATTCTAACCAAGAATATTTCATGGGCGATTAATTTTTTAAGACACTGAAACCAGACTCTGCCGTTTCATATTTTAAGAGTAGAGAAACAAGCAAAAGGTGACTCTATCACTTTCAAGTTGGACACGAGCTTGAAAGGACAAGAGCTTGATGATATTTTTAGTTAAAAGAGTTAGTAAATATCACAGTGACTTCTTTGGTAATCTAGTTAAATGGGTGTACCAGATATCCGTGAACTGCCATATACACCTTGGTAAAAATGAAAGAGAAATCAACCAAGGACTTAACGTACGTGCAAGTAATCTCTCCGAATGATGTGTCTGGTGTATCATGGATAAAAGGCGGCAGACTCGACTTCCTATGGATAAAGGATTTGCAACCTAATGGGGTCTCCCTTTATATACACGATGGTATGGGGAGCACAAGTTTGTACTAGCGTTGTCAAAAGCCAGAAGGCGAACGACATATACTAGGTTTAACGACGCCAGAACATGTCTCTACCTTAGACTACTAGATGTTCCGTTAATGTTTCAATGTTGCCTTAGGTTAATTCAATAAATTTTAAAGTTGATCTTCAATTTACGTTTCGATTTCCAGGCCCTATAAAATGTTGGATCTCATAAGACCTCTAAATGCAAACTACACGTCACAACACATCATTTTTTTCAATGAAGAGCTATCTACTGGAGAGTTGAGAGCTTTTCAAATGGAAACAAAATGAAAGGCACAAAAACATCCACTACTGTTTCCAATGCAAGCTAATGAAACTAGAAAACTTCTCTCTTAGAGTTATATAACACTAGTAATGTGAAAGAGCTTTCAATTTTCACTAGGCTAATCAAAATGCAAAGAAATTTGTTTTTGTATTTTTAAATATTTTAGAGAAAACACACTAAATGAATGAAAAAACTAATGAAAACACCAATTCGAGAAATGACAGCGAGAGAGCTGAAACAAACAAGTTCACTCAATAAAAACGCACACAATCAAGACTCAAACTGATGAAAAAATCCCTCAAAGAAAAGAAGAATCTCGAAAAAGACTCACACAAACTGTGTAATCTAGGCTTGGAATGACACAAAGAAAAACTGAATGAAAGATAGAACAGTCACTCAACTAATGCAATGATACAATGGAATCCAGCAAAACGAATGCAAAGAAATGAAAACGAAGTTGACCGGAAAAGCAAGGACCCAAAACTCCCACGGGAGGCTCAGCACACTGAAGCACCTAGAAGCCCTAGGGCTAGAATGCAAAACTGATATTAAAGGGAAAACAACCGGAGGACAAGAGCCAAACATAGCCAAAACTGACTTCAAGGCACTCAATCAATCAGAAAAATGACACTAGGACCAAAACTCAAGCTTAGAGAGCCCAAAATAAAGCAAACCCTAACACCAAACAGAGTTGGCATGCCTGTTTGGCTGTAATCTGCGCCTAACTAGCAACAAGCGCCAATTGGTGTGACTGTCAAGAGCTAAACTATGCCAATTGAGTTTACTATGGGAAAAAGATGAAAAATGACAAACAGAGATTGGATCTGGTCTTCTGGGGGTTGAACAGGGGTTTGACACCAAGGCAGGTGAACCAGAAGAGCAAATAAATCAATAAAAAGCAAAAAAAAACCAAAAGAGGAAAGACTAACTCCAACTGAATCCCTAGTGGAGTCGCCAAATTGTTGAGGAGGTAAATCCCCTCTATGGACAGAGGCGATCCCACTATCCTAGATCGGGTCTAGCAACAATCAAGTCACGTAATGACGTTGGTTCCTAGTTACAAAAAGACAAAGATCGCGATGACTAGCCTACCTCAAATCCCACGCAGTTGTTGTTGGAGAAAAGATGATGTTTCCTGTCCCTCGCTTGACAGATCACAATCCTTCTGTTCGACACGTCCGAACACCTGTACACATACAAGGAAACGATGACATACAATGTAACATCTAAAGCATGTAACTATATATTAGTCAGAGAAGATATAATTCATTGCATTACATAAAGAAATGAACACATGAATGGAACCAAAATCATAGTCGCTTATATTATAAATGAAAAAAGGGGGATTACAACCAAATGATCTGACGCTATGATCTTCCTTCGGCGGGGATTGCAGCGGAGCGTGTCTCAACAAAGCCTGTCGGGAATCTGGATGAAGCTCTCTCTCTTATGAGATTCTCTTCAGCTTAGCTCTCAATAGTTGCCCAACTATAGTTTCCTTCCTACAAGTTCAGCTAGCTTGCTAAGGGAGAGGGCAAACTTTTATAGATGGAGGAAAGCAATTTGGGATCCTATAATCATGGGATAGGCCCTATCTCTTAGGAAGGTTCCATGGTAGGTGGAAAACCACTTCCTATACATGGAGATCCGGAGCCAAAACACTCAACTCCTTTTGATGATTCATTTTGGAGTTTGTTAGAATCAAAATTACGCCATTTATTTTTAAAAAAAATCCCTTAATAAGCTTGGCGCGAGTGAAACATAGGGGCTGAGTGCCAGTTGGCGTGCCCTCTAGTGTGGATTTCCCTCATTGGTGCGAGGGATGAACTGGCTAGTCGCGCCAAGGCTAAAACATCTATTTTTATGGTTTTTCAGAGGAAATGTTCTTCAAGAGAATGTTTTTCCTTCTGCAAGAGGATGCCATGAAGGTGGTTTCAAGACATTTTACTCTTCACAGGTCACGGGAATAGTCCTCCAATGTATGGGACAAGGGATTGCAGGGATGGTGACAAAATGCTGTGTAACATGCCTTCAACTATTTCCCAAACATCTGCTCCAAGAGACTAAAGATATGATCTTGTTATTGTCTTCCATAATATTAAATTGTTTTCGTTGAAGAGTGGTAGTCTGATAGATGTTGTTCCATCTTGATTGTTCATCTTGGATGGTCTTCCTTTTAGCGATTAATCTTCTTCAAATGGACATTAAGGGAATTTGAGGTCTAAAATGGGCCTCCTAAGAAAAATTTACAACCAAAATAAACTTTATAAGAACCAATAGGATTCAAGATGATGAAGTCAACCATGGGGGATGATTCACCATCTTTTAAGTAAAAGGGTAAAAAGATTAAAAAATAATAAAATAATAAAACTACATTTTCAACTCGTATTTTGAACTTATCTCCCAATTTTTTTACTCAAATTTTGAGTGGGATTACTCGTTGGATGAAAACTTTTATTCCTCATCCAAGGAGTACCCATGCTGCATACTTTCTATGGACCTTGCTACATGAAAAATGTTATTGCAATCATGTTTTTCATGTATTTATAATTTTTCGTGTAATAGGGTCCATTGCTAGTATGCAACATGGGTACTCCTTGGATGAGAAATTAAATTGTGCATCTAACGAGTACTCCTGCTCGAAATTTGAGTAAACACTTTGGGTGATAAGTTAAGAATACGAGTTGAAAAAGTAGGTTTTTCTTTTTTCCCTCTAAAATTTGATGATGTAATCAAATATTATTTTATTAATTCCACTATTACTTTATAATTTCCTTACGAGGCCCATTTTAGACCTCAAAATTCCCCTAATTCCCGATTTAATACCAATTGTTGGGAAAAATACTGAGGGGGGGGGGGTGAATCAATATTTACAATAATCACAATTTTATTTTTTCACTTTACTGGTTTCTACACATGGCTCTAATTAGTCCAAATTGTGCATACAGATGTATTTTGTAAAGAAAACATGTGTATACCCAGACAAATTTAATGTTAAAATAAATATTTAGAAACTTTACTTAGCCCAGATCATCAGTTATGCATTAGACATTAAAGAAGTAGATATGTGCAATAATAATAGAGTAAATCATCACACATGAACAACAAGATTTAAGGTGAAAACCCAGGTCAGGAGAAAACCGCTGATGTTGTCGTCTTTGTCTTCAATATTTATTATATAGAAAATTTCTTACAATGTTGTACTGTTGCAGTCTCAGTGACCAGTACACAGGAACCCACCTACAGAAGGCTGCAACCTCCTCTCATTTTCTAGCTGCTACTAGAAGGGAGATCCAACCCCCTAATCTCATTTACCAATCACTAATGGAAGGGAGCTTCAACCCCCTAAATTGATCACCTGATTATAATGTTAGGAAGCTTCGACTTCCATATGGAAGGCTTCAACCCTCAGAACCATTGCATACCATGTTTCATAAATTTTCACACTGGATCCAAGAACTTCAACACAACAACATTTGTAGAAAAATGCTAATAACCATCAACCAATATTCAAATAGAACAGTGAGATCACTATAACCAGATCACATCATTAATCCCAAAATTCTATATTAACATGTAGTATCAACTTCAACCCTAATCATTCATAAAAAAAACTGTATATGCTACTTTACTTACAGTAACCTGCATGCATACACACTTTTCTGTGGATAAACATGTGTATAGATCTTTATATACTGAAATTAGAGATCTAAACATATTAGAGACATTCAGGCACACTTTGTCATTTTTACAGAACCCTTATTAAGTCAGCAGCTTCCATCATTCTCAATCAACTAGACACTGATCATATTTATACATAATCAATTAAAAGTATAAATAGTATTCAAACAGTTCAGATCTACATGAAGACTTCATTGACAGACAACAGAAGCACAACATAAATGACCTGAAATTTTCTTCAGCAGCCTTCAGAAAAGCCCTAACTTCCATACGCACCTTTGTTGAATCTAACCCATGGGTATACGCACTTTTACCGTGATGAACCAGCTTATGGATCCATAAATATTACAGGACTATGCAATACTTCAAAGCAACAAAATTGCTTAGATCATATCATTTACTTCAACAATTATGCGACAGACCACCAATCTAAACAACTCATAAACAGATAATGGAAATACATAGTTATTACAGGTATAAATATCCTGATCCATTATTATATTCATGATTGCATCAAAATATTAGATCTATCTATTGCATATAGCCTAATCCATGAAAATATACTTCAGACTGAAGTATTCATTCAATTCTTATTCACATGCCCACACTTGCACTATGATCTTCTCCTCCTTATATAGTTTTAGCCTTAGCCAATACCATGAGCCAAAAACCACACAAGTGCCAGTGGTATTCTTGGACGAGATCAAATAGCCATTACTGTGCTCAATATTGTGGGCCAATATCATAGTAAAGACCCTTGGTATTGTTAAAATTAGTGTGCCAACTCATACACAACTTTGCGTCTTTGTATCCGCATGTACACACAACTTTTATTAACAAAAACTCTGTATACCCAAATTTTGGATATATACATGACTTGGATTAATTGAACCTACGGGAATACGCGAGTTCCCTTCATAAAACTATGTATATTTCTTGAAAATTTACCTTCATCATTCCTTTGTCACTGACTGGAATTCCTTTCTCTGTCACATCTGAACTAGCCTGTAGATACATCAAGTTTACATCTTCAACAAATAGGTTTCCATCAAGGACAACATATTACATCATAATACCAAAAAAGTAATGAAAAATAGTTGAGGTTGTACATGTGGTGTTGAAGGTTGCAATAAGAAACAGTGAAATTGGCATTTGGAAACAACATCCTTGATCCTAGTAAAAATTAAGCACCTACAGTAGGTGGGACCCACACATGATATTTTTAGGTGTATGCCTATTTTTAGAATGTTGAAAAAATTATATTTATAGCGGGAGTCTATTTATATATGGTTGAGAAAATTATATTTATGGATGGGCGTCTATTTTTGGAATGCATGTGCGAAGTCAGTTCGTGGATTGCATGTCTAAAAACATAATGCATGTCGATTATTATTATCTCTTAATAATAATTAGAAAATAAATAATAATCTATTCTCTTGAAGCACTGGATTTCAGTTAAATGATGTGGCAAACCAGTTGAATGAAGGAATTACGTGTTCTAAGGTTGGTTGGTGGGACATGCAAGTGGACTTCATTGTAACTGAGTGATACAAAGTTGTAACAGAGTTGGATGTGTAGTTATGTGAGTTGTAAAGTAGTTTAGCTCAGTTAAGTGAGTTAAAATTAGTTGTGCTAGTTGTAACTAAAGATACACTAGTGAGATATCAGTTGATTTGAAAATGGTGTGGATAACTTGTATGGTGTTCAAGAACCTACCACTCATTTTTAATTAAAATGATCTAGCTTGAACTTGACGTTTTGTGGAATTTTGGCTTGAAAGTGGTGTATGTTTTTTTTTTTACTTTTTATGTGTCTTAAGTTTATTTTTTCTTGCTGTAATTTAACATGTATAACAGCAACATAATTCAGCAATAAAACCATTAAACACAACAACAATATAATATAGGAGTTCACCCGAAATCTCGTGGGCTACGTCTCCTTTGAGACTTGTCAACTAGACTCGACTCTTTGGGATTAAAGTAATTGTTCTTTTACAAGTTTCATTCTTAACACCAATGAATAAAAAATCATTCAAAGGGCTGAGAATACCATTTAACATCCCTCTAATGGCTGTCCAAATTCTGCAAACAACTTTAGGCTCCTATTAACACATTTCATTTTGTCGGTGCACTAATATTCTCTGAGCTTCTAAATGGCATAAAATCCCTCAGAATTCTATTTAAATCACTAAAACCACTACTTCTATATCCAAAAAACATCAGACACCAAATTTCAATTGATAAATTGCTTAAATCAAGCACAACATCCCCAAAATAGGCTATCCTCCACGGTTTGCCCAGGGTTGCCAAAAACTTCCCATCAACTTCTTGAGCTGAAGAAGTTCTAAAAATGTTCTAACACCACTTCCATTGGTTCCAAAATCTCTGAAATATCCAATTTCAACTATTTTTTCATCAGAAACGGCCTCTGGCTGCTTCGATTTCTCCTCCATACACTGTTAGCACCCCCTGGCACTAGGGTCAAAGAAAACCTCTCTTGTGAGTTTTCAACCTCTAGAAGTTATCTAAAATTTCTAAAACCTATGTCATTAGATTCAAATTCAAATTTTCAGTCAACAAGGACCACTGGTTCACTACAAATGGTCTCTAGATCCCCTGGCTAGGCCCTACACTACTGCTGGCAAAAGCAGGCAAAAATGGCCTCTGAAACTTAAATGAAGATTTTATGCTTTCTAATGCTCTCTACAGGCTCTGAAAACCATTTAATCAGATTTAGAACATCTTAATTATCCAATTTATACTATTTTAACTCTGAAAAATGACTCTAAGTCCCTTGGTTAGGCCTCAAACTGAATTTGTCTCATGGTGGCCCTGATGGCTCCTTCATTTTTCCTGAAGAAAAAGCCTCTAAAGATCACCTCCATTCGACCTGAAACATATCCCAAAGTCTTCAGGAGGTCAAAGAGACCCAAAATTGACTACAATTTCATCCAATTTGGTTTAATAATGAGAGAGTTATGACCAAAACAACTTTGCCCCAATTTCCTCCACTAAATGTGGGGAAACTACGAGTTAACTCCACTAAAAGTGGAAGACTGCCTAAATTTGGGAGTGCCTCCAGAATCTTTGCCATATTAAACTCCACTTCACTAAAGCTTAATTAAATATTAAACCTGAGATTATGCTCCTTAAGTGCTCTTAAAATTAAGCTCCCACACTGGTCATATGATGAGGTTCCATGGGAGGAGAGCTGGCCCCTTCGTGCTCTGTTGGACCCACTCGACATTCAAAGTGCAATAAATTCTTCATACAGTGTCTGTTTTTCGAACCGTTTGTGGCACTGGAGTCAGGAAGACAAGACCTATGCAACCATCTTGGTTTCAATCCAATCCTGTAACGTTTAATTTTGAGCTAATCCTTAGGTCCTTGATCCAGTTCTGATAACACCTCCCAAATGAGAAGCTTTTGGACCCCAAAAGATATCTTGGACTAGTGAAATTGATCTGTACAGAAAATGAGAGTACTACACCCTCTTCTCTTCAGCTTCCAAACACTTGCCTTGCATGGCTAGTGAATTTTAACCACAACTAGAAAACAATTCACACTTCCTTTACTCATTGCACTTTTCCTCCTCTCAAGAGCTGTCTTTCTTGCACTCACTCAGAAAAATTTTGGCGAGAAATTTGCAGAAGGAAACTGTACATCACCACCTTGATCAACGATCCAAGGTGGCTCAAACATAAGTCGTGCAACATGCGACATCAACAACAAGTCGTCATAAAATGTGCTATACAATTGACAGAAAATCAATGTAAAAAGTGTGCAACACAATTGGCACAACTCGACAAAAATGTGTGGCACAATCGACACAAGTCGATAAAAAACATGATACATCTTGAAAAACACATTTGCATGTATCAATGTACAATGAACATATTTACAATTCACTATTTACACATACAACTTCCATGCACATGTACACCTTCAATTCTTCCTTTCAAGTACCAAAAAGTACATAATCCAAAAAACATGTGGGTGACTAAAGAGCTGAAATAAAATATATTGCTGCAATATATGTGAGTATCATACTCATATTTTAAGCCTCCATGGAGAAATTTTGCAACAACAAAGAAATTCATTCAACTGAACCGCATTTATATGCAATCTTGCATCAAACTTTTCAAAAGAAATATGTGCATACAACCGAAATGTGCATATGTACAAAGGAGTATTTATTACTGTGTTAAGAAGTCCATCCAATTCTTTCCAAGCCACTTCCATGGCGAATTTTTCTGCTGCAACTCTTCCTCATGTGAATCTTCCATTTTTACATCAATAATGGAATCCGCAGTCCCCCTTGCGCCAATCTTTCTGTCCTCTTGCTGCATGTTATTTGGACGACTAGTTGGATGCAAAGTCCAAAAATGAGAGACATCATGTCCCTTCTTTTTTCAATATGTGAAAAACTTAGGCACCTTCTTGTAAAGTTGTCTTTGCCTCATCTGCTTCCTGTATGCTTTCTTCCTCATCCAGCATCTCGAAACATCATGGTTTAATCGACCACAATATGTACAACAAATCTTTCTTCCATTTAAGCATGTAAAATTATCATGATTTGTAGAAACACAATCAAATTGATCATGAGAATATTTATACCTCTTGTATTGATTTGAATGTTCATCCTTTTTTCCTTCTTGAGGTGATGAACTAGTAGAGGCTACAACTTTCATTTGCAAACTAACATCATCGTTCTTGTCTTGAAAATTGTCTGAACTTGCATTCATGCCATCAACTGCATGTTTAACATCTTCTTGCTGCAACAATGGATTAAAGCAATGGCAATCATATTTGAAACAAATTTGACATATTTTCATCTTAGAACTTGGAACAAAAGTTCTCTTTGAAATAGCCTCACATGCCTTCATGGCTTTGGAGTCTTCGCCATTAAATTGCACATAACCAAGACCAAGATTCTTGGGTCGTTCCTCAACAAGAATAGGTTAAACCATTCCTTGTGCATGCTTACCTAATCCCTTGCCTTCATAGCCCATTTTAATCATTAATTTGGACCCTATTCCCTTTGTATGTTTTTCGAAAGAAGCAACACATATTTCTAATGAGGAAACTGAAGACAAGTTAGAATGGATTACCTTTTCCTCATGCATTTTCTTGGTCAAAGCCTCTTGGGATTGATGGAGTTGCCTCTCCATATCATTCAATCTTTGAAGAATTTCTTCCTTCTCTTCCTTTATGGAAAACAAATGTTCACAAAGTTCAGTGCTTTCTCGTTTATCCTCAAACAAAATCTGCACCATGTCCTTCAATATAATAAAGTCATGCTTCATATCATCATCGAAGAATATTGTGAAGGAGGAAAATTCACTGGTAGAAGTTGTCATTATGATGTCAATGAAAAAATTAATTTCAACAAAGTTCTCAAAGCTTTCAAAACAAATGAAAAATCTTTTTTAACCAAATGGCTGTAGAGACAAACTCTTATTCAAGTAGCCAAACAACAAAAAAACTCCAAGAGCTTCTTAACAAACAATCGTCAAGAGGTTTTGTTCCAAAAGTGACCTTGAGGTCCCTGGGGTAAGGAAGATGCCTTAAGCCCTTTCTTCCTTTTTTTCCTCTCCAAGACCTAGCTAATCAGTACCTTTCCCCAAATCTCAAGCAAACTCAAACAACAATCAGTTTGCAAACAGTAAAACAATCAATCTTTTACAATGTTTAAACACCTTTCAAGCTATACAATCAAGCAACCAAGTGCTATGTCAAGCAAGAAAATATGCTCTAATACCATTCTGATTTCGAAAATGGTGTGGATAACTTGTATGGATTTCAAGAACCTACCACTCAGTTTTAATTAAAATGATCTAGCTTGAACTTGACGTTTTGCGGAATTTTGGCTTGAAAGTGGTGTATGTTTCTTTTTACTGTTTACGTGTCTTAAGTTTATTTTTTCTTTCTATAATTTAAAATGTATAACAACAACATAATTCAGCAATAAAACCATTAAACACAATAGCAATATAATATAGGAGTTCACCCGAAATCTCGTGGGCTACGTCTCCTTTGAGTCTTGTCAACTAGACTCGACTCTTTGGGATTAAAGTAATTTTTATTTTAAAAGTTTCATGCTTAACACAAATGAATACAAAAATGATTCAAAGGGATGAGAATACCATTTAACATCCCTCTAATGGCTGTCCAAATTCTGCAAACAACTTTAGTCTCTTGTTAACACATTTCCTTATGTCAGTGCACTAAGCTTCTCTAAGCTTCTAAATGGCACAAAATCCCTCAGAATTCTATTTAAATCACTGAAAACACTAATTATGTATCCAATTAACATCAGACACAAAATTTCAACTCATAAATTTCTTAAATCAAGCACAACATCCCCATAATAGGCTATCCTCCACGGTTTTCCCAAGGCTTCCCAAAACTTCCCATCAACTTCTCGAGCTGAAATAGTTCTCAAAATGTTCTGAAACCACTTCCATTGGGTCCAAAATGTCTGAAATAGCCAATTTTGACTATTTTTTCATCAGAAATGGCCTCTGGCTGCTCCGGTTGCGCCTCCATACACTGTCGGCACCCCTTGGCACTAGGGTCAAAGAAAACCTCTCTGCTAAGTTTTCGACCTCTAGAAGTTATCTAAACTTTCTAAAACCTCTGCAATTAGATTTAGAATCAAATTTATGGTCAATAATGAGCACTGGTTCACTACAAATGGTATCTAGCTCCCCTGGCTAGGCCCTACACTGCTGCTAGAAAAAGCAGGAAAAAATGGCCTCTAGAACTTAAATGAAGCTTTTCGGCTTTCTAATGCTCTCTAAAAACTCTGAAAACTATTTCATCAGATTTATAACATCTGAATTATTCAATTTAGAATATTTGAACTCTGAAAAAGGACTCTAAAACCCCTGGTTATCCCTCAAACTGAATTTGTGTCATGGTGGCCTTGATGGCTCCTTCATTTTTCCTGAAGCAAAAGACTCTAAAGATCACCTCCATTCAACCTAAAACCTGTCTCAAAGTCTTCAGGAGGTCGAAGAGACCCAAAATTGACTAAAATTTCGTCCAATGTGGTTCAATAATGAGATATTTATGACCAAAACAACTTTGCCCCAATTTCCTCCACTAAATGTGGGGCAACTTCCAGTTAACTCCACTAAAAGTGGAAGTCCGCCTAAATTTGGGAGCACCTCTAGAATCTCTGCCATATTAAAATCCACTTAACTGAACCTTAATTAAATATTAAACCTGAGATTATGCTCCTTAAGCGCTCTTAACATTAAGCTTCCACGCTGGTCATATGATGAGGTTCCATGGGAGGAGGGCTAGCCCCTTCGTGCTTCGCCAGACCCACTTGGCATTCAAAGTGCAATAATTTCTTCATACGGTGTCCATTTTTTGAATCTTTTATGGTGCCAGAATCAGGAAGACGAGACTTATGCAACCATATTGGTTTAAACCGAATCCTATAACTTTGAATTTTGAGCAAATCCTTAGGTCGCTGATCCAGTTCTGATCATCAGTGAATTACATATTAAAAAAAATTCACATGGAGTGATCTCACATGCAACTGAATATTTACTACTATTAACTACATGCATGTTAGGTCTAGTGGAGACCCAATTGAGAGATAGGTGAAAGGGATAGTTTGACTATCTGTTGTGACATTAGTGGGTGCACTCATGCAACCACACACACATTGGAGATGCCTATGAATATTGCGCAGTAAAGGTAGGCTATAATGAATCATTTAGAAGTTCTTGACCATCAGGGATTGCGCAGTGGAGGCAGGCTGTCAGGAGGCAGTAAATTGGTACATGTGTGAGCCAATTTTTGTATGACAGTGTGAGACGATTGTATATTGTACTGAGAGCTCTTGGATTAGAGTTTTCTATGAGATTTTTTCATGATCCATGATATATACATAATATATAATAGTGGGGTTTTTATCTTTATGCTTTCCTGGTAAAAACATCTGTGTTATGTGTGATTGATCTCTCTTCATGTGTTTTGCAATTGGAAAATAAACTTCCACAAAGATTTTAGTAGAAGGATTTTGTATTTAATAATGGCATATAATTGTTAGATCAAGAGAATTTGACAATACATAATTGTATTAAAATTTCTACATGTGGAGAAACTAATACAACTGATCCATATACGGTCGATGGTATAATTCATAAAATTCCAGTCCCTGTGTTCTTCTATCACTTGGATCTCGTCATCCAATTCCAAACCCCTTTTTGAAAGGATATATTCATCTAAATTTCTCTCACTGTAGATATTTTGGCATGAAACAAAAAGATTAAATGTTATGTCAGAAAATTTTCATGTTTACATTTGAACAAGGTAACCAACATAGCCATAAAATAGAATATAGCACCTAGCTTCTTATAATAAGGAATGTTGACTTAGTATGCTACTTCCTTGAGATAACTCTTCTAGGGAAAATTCAACGTGTTTTACAATCACTTTCCTCCTAAATGTTTTACATTGAATCATGAGGTACCCCCCATGCAAGGTTTTTTCATATCTAGCAAGTATATCACATGTATAAGATTCTATCCCACAATCAAATCTACCCCCTCCCCCCTCTTCGTGGAATAATTCTAACAACATCATGTTAGTATTTGGACTATAATATCATGCTAATCAATGAATGGTATGGCTTCTTTGTCCCCTTTCTTCCATAAGGGTTCTATATATACATTAAGATTATGAATTATTAAGTGTCCTTTTCCAATGTGGATGGATGACAAGATTCACTCTAAAAGTTCATGGAGAACAAGTGTTCATTAAATTTTAATAAGTATCTCATCTAATGTCTCATTAATTATGGAAAAAGTGCCAAATCAATATAGCATATGTGAAATTAAATTTCTAGCAAGTGCCACATCACATAAGGGGTGTCAAAATAGTATAACAAGTATTACAATGTACTTTTAGGAAGTTTCATATGTCCCAAATAAAGGCATGCATCATGTTATTATCATAAAAAGTATACTAGTAAATATATAAAGATCCATAATTGGTGTAGCATGTATCTCAGGCCACCATGTGTCCATCAAAGTTAGGGAATCATAATCCAATTCAATCCTAAACCTAACATTCCCACTAACATTAAACGAAATATGGTTGTTGTTAGATCTCACATACCCTCTTAAAAACCATCTCAACTCAAAACATATGTATTCTTGCAACCATGTTATTAGAAAATATTATGCATATAGCTAGGTGGATTTCATACACTAACAATATTATAGTGGAAATGAACGGTTCAGTAACTTGCATGAAAATACAGAGATATTATGTATTTTCAATGTAATGGAAATCATTTATACACATATAAATATGAAAGCTATGGAATGTCATGCGAATGATCAAACCTATGTCATAGACTACATAGATGACACATACTATAGGTGTGCTTAAGCACAAGATAAACACACATGTGCCACTTATACCACATAGAAAACTTGAAAAATTAATTGTGCTACATTTTCGACACATACCATACCTAAACCTCATAATAACATAGAACAAAAACTACTATTGCACCACATAACATGTCATGAATGCATGTAGAGGAGTCATCTTCATTCACGAATCATCCAATCAATACATGTAGGAGGATGATGAGTCCTCTCATTGATGATTTCCATGTATAATGGCACTAACCAAGACACCGATTTTATAAAGTAATAGTATAATCAACAAAATAGTCAACTCCTAGGTGGATACAACATATCAAAGGAAAAAAACAAGTATTGATTTAAGAACAAGAGTCATGAATGGGAATGATCCCTTCACCAAATCATTGAAGAAAAAACATTCATGAGTGGGTATGTTACCAATTATTAATTTACAAGTGGTAATATGACCTCCACATACTATTGATTAGAGTTTATTTACAAATACCATATTACATCCACTGAAAAGGCTTCAAGTGGGTGTTGGGTGGAAATTTTTCACACTTTTCCTACATTTGTTTTCCTATTTTTCCTCATGACCACAACCAATGGGACTATCTTTGCCTCTTTTTCCTACCTTTCTATCCTAACTTGTGTTGTTTCACCTTATTTTCATTACTCTGCCATTTCATCAATTATTATGATATTTCGTGCCTTTTTTTTACTAATTGAGGATGAATGTTTGGAGAAGATCTATGGTCTTTGTTTTGTCTTTCCAAATGTCATTTATAGCACCAAAGATCCCGAGCATGAGGTATACAGGAGCAGTTAAGGGTGTGTTGTTACAACGAGCTTTTTACACCATGATGTTGTTACACTTTCCTGTTATAGACCCGTTAGTGAACTGCTGATACAGTTGTGCCGCTGACTAGATCTTGTCAACTCCTATGCTGACCTATCCTTTAGCTATTACGCTACAACTGTGGTTTATTGCAATAACTGTAGAAGTTATTTAGCGTTGTATTTTTGGATAACATCATATGGGCAGTTTTGATTGTAATCTATAATTTTCTAGTCAGACTTTTATTAAGAAGTGGTTATAACCATATGTATTCTATTTCTATCAGCATGAGAATCATAAGATTCTCATGACTGATCCATACCTTGATTTTCTAAGATGTAACCACTATATAGTTCTCAGCCCTAGAGGTCGAAAGGTTAGGGGAGAACAACATTATTTTGGCTCTGTAATGTTTCTCATATTAATATAGATTATCCTGTTATTGATGTTACATGCACTATTCGATTTAGTTTCCATTATGTTCTTTCTCTACATGTGCCCTGCTAGGGAGGAAGGGCCCTCCTTCTTAGCATGGATTGCAGTGATTAAGGTAGTTGTGTATATGTGTTGTATTTCGGTTTATGTATCAGTAGAGGTGTTGTTGCTGTTGTTTTAGCGGTGAATATATCTGCTTCAATTTCAGTATTTTGTATGATGTTACACATATGGGATTAGAGACACCAATTGGATATTTGTTGTGTAGCGCGCTAGAGTAGATTAATTGAAGTGTGATTACAGTCTTGTAGATCATTTTATTTCTGCATGAGTGATTTACTTACAACATTTACTTCAACAACGATTTATTTTATTTGGAATTGCTTCTGGTTGAGTGTATCGGCACAGATAGTGCAACTGTCATTGAAATAAAAGACATCCTTGGATCGATAATTTATGTGTAATGTTTTAGTCATTCAGCAGTGATTAATACAACCCAACAATAGGCATGATAGCTCTAGCGATATTTTGGAAAACAATGTTATTATTTACTTAATTTTTTTATAATGTATCAGATGAAATTAATGTCTCACTAGGGATAATAAAATTACGTCCTCAATTCTCCTATAATGTCTCATAGGGAATTCATGAACCATTGGAGAATATGGTTATTATTCCCTTGATTCTACTGTAGCGTATTATAGAGAAATTTCATCCCTCGGAAGTTTATAAGTGAGTATCACTCACATGTCTCCTAAATGTCTTGTAGGAAAATTATGTCCATGGGAAGTCTTAATTTGCACACATGTATTGAAATTTTTTTAGTACACATCCTTACTCATAAATGTCATGTAGCTCTTCTTGAAAACACTCTTGCAATTATCAACTAATCATGGTTAGGAATCATCACAATCCCTAGACCACTAAAATCATATGTCACAAGCCTCTCACACATATGATATGCACAATTTCCCCACAAATTAACCAATTTCATGAATTTTTTCATCATTGTATATATAATTACTTCACATTAGTTTAATCATGATTATACTGACTAAATCACACACTACTATCATCACAAATATAATGATTACATGACATACATTAACATCAAAATATATATCATGATAATATATATCATAGTTATATTAATTATATAATAAAAAAAACATTCATTGAACATAAAGCATTATTTCCATAAATCCTTTAATAGGCTACATTTCAATCCTACAAAAATTTCTCATTCAGTTTAGTTTTAAACCTACTTCATTTTAGCTTTTAGCGTACAAGGATAATTCTCATAACTTTCATGATTTTTAATCATGATAAAATATGAAGCATATTCTTATGAGGATATCACATGTAAAACTATAAACGCACCATGTGAAGAAGGTGAATCAATCAACAACTATATAAAACATCGGTAATTTGTTAAGAGTGATCTTATCCTAGAGATTCATTGTGTTATCTTTATCAGTATCTTAAAAAGAAAATTCAGATTGATCGTGAAAGAGTAAGTAACAATTACATAACCATACATCACAATGGTTGGGTGAAGCTTATTCCCCTTCATATAGATAATTGAAGAAATAAAATATTGTGTCTTTCCTTTATCCCCTCGCAAATCTCTTTATATTTATAACAAAATTGATGAATCTAATGACTATACATACCCTAAGCAACAATAAGTAGTAGCAAGGATGACTCGATAAAATGACTTAAAGAGTTGCATAAATGACACTAGAGATATAAATATTTTCGAGTGAATTCCCCGGAGTTTCCAATTTTGATTTCACAAATTTTTCCCTATTTCCAAGGAGTCATTTCCACAAATCCACCTGTGATCTATGACCAACAATAGTGTTAGCCACCTATAAATTCTGTTATACCAAATGGTGGCTAAATTTGTTTTCAAGCCTTCAAGAGATATATTTCCTTTGAAAATCCATCATATTTGAAGTCTTATGATGATTCTCTGCCCTTTGAATTAATCTTCACTCTTGTTTCACTATAAGCCCTTAAAAAACCTGCTCATTACCAAGAGAAAACTGCTCATAATGCTCCATTTCCCACCATTTACCTCTCCATTTCACTCCCACAAAATCACCATTTTCATCCTTGTTTCCTTCAAAAATCCCACAAAACCCCTTTATTTCACCTCTAAGTCATCCTAAACCCATTTTAAACCTTATATTTCCCTTTATTTGGTTTAAAAATCCCTCCTTTCCATTTATCGGAACCTCCAAATTCCTCAAAAAACCCTTCAAAATCCTTAAAAATATTCATTTTCGCATTAAGGCCTTAAGCCCCTTCGGCCTTAGCCCTAGCCCCTTTCCCTGCAAGTGACCCAGAGCCATAAATAGGAGCTAACCCCATCGCACAATTGAAATCAGGGTTTCCTGTTTCTTTGTTACCTTTTACTTCAAATCCTCGATGTGATAAGCCCATTCTTTTTTTAACCCCCGGTCTCCTCAACTTTTTCATGGGACCACACCGCTCCATCGCATCGATAAAATTCAAAGGCTTAGTCCCTTTTCCTTGCCTCCTCCGATGCCGATCCCCCAATTTAATCTCAGCCGTTGAATCCACAAGAACCGGTGGCTAAGATCATTCCGCACTCCTCTCATATGCCCTTCATCATCGCGCCTATCGACTTGTCCTCCATCATCGATCTTCCTTTTAATCGGACAGCCCTCTCTTCATCGCATCGCAATTTTTCTCAGCCTTGGGTTACACCTACTCCCTTTCCTATTTTCTATTACGATATTCCCAGGTCCCACTTCCCCTATGTCATTCTCTGTCATCGATCATCCTTTTCGATCGGACGACCAGTGCAGCATCGCACATCGCAGCGCCCAAGTTTCCTCGTCCTTCACTACTCCCCTGATGCGATGAGTCCCGATTCAATCACCGTCATCCATTCACCCAGATCTAATGGCCCACATCATATTTCACTCTCCTTTTATTTGATTGCCCCCCCTACCTAATAACTCCTCCGAAAGATCTCGACCGTTGATTCTGCAAGATCCAAGGGTCATGGTTCTTCCGCCGGCCCAAAAGGTTTGAAACTAATTTGTTCCCTTTGCCTTGGTTTTTCTGCTTCCCCACTGCATTCACTTACCTTCTCACTGCTCCTCCGCCTCCGCCTAAGCCTTATGTAAGAAGTCTAGACCAAGCCTGCAGGATTTCATAACGAGTTTTTGTGTGTTTGTAGGTTTAAAAGAAGAACTTTGTTAGAAGTTTCCTAAAGTCATAGACAGGTGACAAAGGGTTTGAGATGACGATCCTCCATGGATCTAAAGGAAATAAGGGACAAAACAAAGGATCGAAGGTCAAAGGAATTAACAAGGACAAAGCACATTGAATAAGGAATACACAGAAGAATAGAGAAATTCTCGGGAACATCAGGTATGAAAAGTTCGAGAAGATCAACATAGAAGGAGTAAAATTAGGCTTAAATAGTTTCAAGTACAAAGAGATAGAGTAGTTATTGGTGTAGAAGTTGACTGACAAAGACATAGCCCATCTCCATGCACACAAGCCTGCCAAGCAGTTATTACACCAAAGAAACTGCTACAATTGTCAGAAGCAGTTATTTAGAAGTATGGGAGTCCTCATATCCCATTATTTCACTTAACTCACACCAAGAAGATAACAGTACCACTCCAGATGGTTTTTTCCTCCCAAAGGACACCCTGTGGGTGATTTCTGTCATATAAAAATGGTCTTAACAAGCTACAAAGTTATTGATCCTGTCCAAAATTTAATGAAATGTTTAGGAAATAGGATGGAGCATTCGAATTCCCTCTCCTATCTCTAATGATCATTAAAACCTTATTTACCTACTTTTCCTCATTTTTCCTATAAATACTCTTCGAATTCTCATTGTAAAAGGCTGGCATTTGGTGATTTCTAAATTAATACATAGATTGCTGCTTTGAAGAAGCATTGGTGTTCTGAAGGAGTGTGGAAGTCTATGTTTTTTCTATTGACGAAGGAGGCTGGACCATTGGATCCTTGAGCCTGGTTTTGGTGAAGTAATATCTTATTGTCAATGTTTTTTCCCATTCATCACTTTGTTCCATTATGCTTTTACTTGCAGAAGGATAAAAATTTTAGGCAGACAAATGTATCCTAGAAGAACCTCTAACCTATTTATCCTTCACTATTTACATGTTTTCTGCTACTGAACATGATAGGGTAGTCTAATAGCTCTCTTGAATATTCAGTTTGTTTTATTTCAGAAATGGTTAATTCAGTTGTGCTGAAGACTGTTTAGGCGTTCCCTCTTTCTTTGACACTGAATATTGTATCTGGAATCTCCCCTTAATCATTAATGCTTGCAGTTTGATAGTGAGGTCTATTTCAATCATACCCTTTGTTTCTTACTGTAATTATTGTGTTGAAGGTCCCTATAATTGCAGTCGTAGATGTCTAAGGCGTTCCCTCTTCTTTGAATGCAATTGTATGTCTTGTTGATTAAGCTCTCAACAGTGGACTTGTAGGAGGAAATAGGGCGTTCCTCGAATCCTATAATTCATTTAGAAGGTTTTAGTCTGCATTTCTCCTTTCTTTGAGTGTTTATATTGATTAAGTCCAAAATAGTGAGCTTACTGGAGGAAATAGGTCATTCCCCGAATCCTTTAAGTCATTGTGGAAGGATTTAATTTGCTTTTCGCTCTTAGTCCTTAATGTTCATCTCATTTCACCTATATTATTCAAAAGATCCTTGACCGAGTTAGATTTTCCCTCTGGTTTCCATTCCTTCTCAATCATAACTATTTGGACTTTCACATGACTCCATTGCCCAATGGCTTGTAGATTCCCATGCTCTATCTATACTGCATGAAACATATTCATCCAACCAAACAAAACAAACAACCCTGCACCTCATAACTAGCCTGAAATCAACTACCAAAAATTTCAAGACACATCCTTATAAAAATATTGAGAGATCCCTCTCTGAGACTAGGAGGGCTAGATCCTAGAGCTCTAAAGCTTGGTTTGCATGTTGCCTTGTCACTTGGCATGCCAATCTGCCAAATCACATGACCCCAACATAATGGCGATCATGGTGGGAACTTATGAAAGAAGCACTAAACATACATATCTCTAAACATTTATAAGTCCCTGTATTAAAATAAAACCCTGTGGACTTATCCCACCGCTCACACCAAAATAATGGCGATCACAGTGGGACCTTCTAAAACCAAACGCACTTAAAAATCCATTAGAAGACCCACATATCCTTAAAATTGATACTATCTGATGATCTTAGCTTAACAAATAACACCTTGTGGACTTATCCCACCACTCACACCAACATAATGGCGATCACGGTGGGACTTATTGAGTATATGATAGTCTAGCTAACTCTTGTGCACTCTTTAGTCCTACAAATCTCTAGGAAGATCAGTTAGTAAGCCATAGAGTAGACTCTGTTTGTTTGAGAATCTTAGATAAGTGTTAAGATCAGACATAGGACACTCTCATAACCATAAAAATGTACAAAATGTTGAGATTGCAACAAGATGATGAGCTTAGTGAAAAGAGTCACCTTCACTAAGTGGGCCCGCAGGCTATTTTTGGCGCAAGTCTATTTTTAGACATGTCAATCATATTCTATGAGTTGTAGGATGCTATTTGTGGATGGTTGGTAAAGTTGGAAAAATAGATGGACTTCTATTTTTAGACATATTGGGTGGAATCTATTTTTAGATTGCCAGTCTAAAAATAGATATGTTGAATATTATTAGCTCTTAATAATATTTGGACTATAAACATTATCTTTTTCTCTTGGAGCACTTCAGTTAAGTGCACAGATGTGTCACAGGAGTTGACAGAAGGAATTACGCTATTCCTAAGGGTTAAGTGGAGCTATTTCATGGAGACTTCAATTAGAACTCATGTGACAGAGTTTGGTGGATTTATTGAGGTAGTTGGTGGAGTTGTGTTCAGTTTAACTTAGTTAGACATAGTTGAGCTAGTTGTATCTAGTCTAACTGATTGATACACTAGTGAGAGTGGTGTTAATTAATTATTAATTAATTCACTAATTATTAACTCATTTATCAATTGAAGAATACATCAGTTAACTACAGTGCATGGACAGTTTCAGTGGAGACCAGTGGAGAGGTAGGTGAAAGAGCAGGTTGACTATTAGTTGTGACTATAATGCTGCATGATTTGCAACACAAAATGGTTGGAGATGCCAATGAGGATTGCGTGAGCAAGGCTGGACCAATTCAAGTTCATTCAGAGCCATTCTTCGGCAGTGATTGCGCAGTAGAGGTAGGCTAGCAGGTGGCAGAGATCGGTGCATGGGATTTGCTAGATCAGACCTGATTAGTGTGTAGCAATTGAAGATTGTACTGAGAGCTTGTGAGGAGATTTGTATGATGATTTTTACATGACCTCTATGAAATATATTATATATATATAGTTGGGGTTTTTAGCTTCAGTCTTTCCCATTAAAACACTGTGTTCATATGTGTGAATTTTTATGGTTTCAATGTGTGCATGCAATTGATTTAATTTCCACAAGTAATGATCAATAGTAGAAGAGATTCTGTATTGCGCATGAAGTCAAATAGTGTGTGATCAGGAGAATATTGTATGTATAACGTATTAGTTAAATAATTTCTACATGGTATCAGACTGATATTGATCATTGGATCAATTGCAAATCATTGAAGCGGTTGTTTTTTGTGTTGGTGGAATTCGAATTTGCAGCAGTGTTTTCTTGGTGTCAAAGTTGAGATGTCTTTCAACGGATTGCGATTGGAGTATGATGGGTTCAGTTGGTTTCTTGAAAGTGGTGTGTCTTTCCACATGACCGGAGACAAATATTTGTTTACTGATCTGGATGAGAAAGATCTTGGAGTGCACATTGAGATGGGCGATGATGGTAGATACAATGTGACCGATATCAGGACCATTTACTTTGAGAGGGAGTCTGGAAAACCCTTCATATTGAGGAAAGTCATGCATGTTTTAGGATTGAAGAAGAATCTTATCTTTGTGGCGATGTTGGAAGATAAGGGATATGATGTTGTCTTTAGTGAGGGAAAGGCTTTCTTGCGCAGTAAGGCAACTGGTGAAACCCGGAGGATAGGGGTTCGAGTTAAGAACCTTTATCAATTGCAGGTAGATGGCTGCGCAGAAATGGCAGGCAAGGCAGAAGGAGTGGTGAGCCAGGATAAGGGCGAGCTATGGCATAGGAGATTGGGCCATCTTCACCATGGTGCTTTGAAAATTTTGCAGCAAATTTATATCGGGCTTCCCAAAGGTACACATGCATAGTCAGATCAGTGCAAGGGATGTACTTTGGGAAAATTATGAAATCCACCTTTCACTAGAAGGATAGTCGTGCCACAATGATCCTTGAGAGAATTCACACAGACGTGTGTGGACCTTTCTCAGTAGCTTCAACAACAAAGCACAGGTATTATGTGATATTTGTTGATGATTTTTCTCGTAAGTGTTGGATCTTCTTCATGCAGAAGAAGAGCAAGACATACTCAAAGTTTTTTGAGTTGAAGGGGCTAGTTGAGAAATAATCGGGGAAGCAGGTGAAGGCTCTTATGAGCAACAATGGTGGTGAATTCATCTTTGGTGAATTCAAAGACTTTTGCAGCACATAAGGAATTCGAAGAGAGCTCATAGCGCCTCATAACCCACAGCAGAATGGGGTCGTGGAGCGAAAGAAAAGAATGATCTTGGTCCTTCCCATACACTTGTGGGCTGAGGCATGAAATACTGTGGTTTATGTGCAAAACCTTTGTCCTCATAGGATACTTGGCATGAGTACACCCGAGGAGGCGTTTTCTGGTAAGAGGCCTGATATTTCTCATTTGAAGATTTTTGGCTCACCTGTTTACATTCATGTGACGAAGGATGCCAGGAAGAAGCTAGAGCCGATGATAGATGTTGGGATATTTTTTGGATACACAAATACACCTCACAACTATTGTGTGTATTTTCCAGATAGTCAGAAGACTGTTGTGCGACAAGATATCAAATTTCATGAGGAGAAAGCCATGAAGTGTTCGCTTGAGAGGGAGCCACACTTGCATGTAGATGAGGAGATATTAGTTCCTAAGGATGAGCCTTAGGATGTGGATCAGCCATAAAGAGGAGGTTCATGGAGTGGAAGAAACCACTCATGCAACCCCAACCATCAGAGGGTGGAAGCGCACTACAGAAGCTGAGCGACTGAATATTGATGCAGAGAAGATTGTAGGAGCACCTACATCACAGCGCAGACAGAGACAGTCACTTGACCGATATATTGGATACATGGCTCTGATGAGCAAGTTTATCATGACAGAACCATCCTCTTTCGAGGAAGTTGTGGAGGACCCTACATGGGTAGATGCCATGGTGGAAGAGTATGATTCGATTGTCAGAAACAGTGCATGGGAGATTGTCCCAAGGTCAGAAGGGAAATCAGTGGTAGGTTCAAGATGGATCTACAAAGTGAAGCAAGCAGCTGACGGGAGTGTGGAGAAGTACGAGGCAAGATTTGTTGCATGGGGCTTCTCACAGATTGAGGGGATCGACTATGAAGAAACCTTTGCACCTGTCGCAAGGTATTCTTCCATACGGATGATTCTTGCTCTCTCAGTGTAGATGGGGTGGCACATTCATCAGATGGATGTGAAGACTGCGTTCCTCAATGGATTCATTGAGGAGGAGGTTTACATAGAGCAGCCCGAAGGTTTCGAGATCTTCAACAGCGATTCGCATGTGTGCAGGCTCAAAAGAGCGTTGTATGGGTTGAAAAAAGCACCTCGTGCTTTGTACACATGGATAGACAGTTATTTCACCGGAATTGGATTCTCCAAGAGTGAGGCGGATCCAAACCTATATTAGATTTTGGTGGAGGGTAAGTTACTGATCATTGTACTTTATGTAGATGATTTGATTCTGACAGGTGATGAACTGTTGATACACTCATGCAAGGCTAATCTTGCAAAGGAGTTTGAGATGAAGGACTTGGGCCTCCTTCATTATTTCCTGGGATTGGAAATTTGGCAGCATAGTGATGGATTGTTTATGTCTCAAGGCAAGTATGCTCAGGAGATACTGGAGAAGTTCAACATGCATGGCTGCAAGCCTATCAACACTCATCTTCCTCGTGGGTGGAGGAAAGAGGATGCTACATCGGTAGAGGTAGTGGATGCCACTGTTTATCGACAGTTGGTGGGGTCGCTTATGTATCTATTCAATACACGACCTGACATATGCTATGCTGTTAACCAGCTTTCACAAGCTATGGTTAAGCCTACAAAGCTCTTTTGGAAGGCAGGAAAGCATGTATTGAGATATCTCAGAGGCACATCGGGATATGGATTATGGTACAGACAGTCGGATGAGGTGAAGTTGTGTGGCTTCACAGATGCAGATTGGGCAGGGAGACCAATGGACAGAAAGAGCACATCTGGAGGGATTTTTAGTATCAGGTCGACATCACTTTCTTGGTATAGCAGGAAGAAGATATCCGTGGCACTCAGTTTAGTGGAGGCCGAGTATATGGTAGCGATTTTGGCTGCATGTGAGGCTATATGGATGAGGGAGATCCTGGTTGGGTTGTTCATTTCACACTTAGATCCTACTGTGATATATTTTGATAATTAGAGTTGCATCAAAATCTCAGTTAATCCAGTATTTCATGGTAGATCTAAACACATTGACATATGGTACCATCATATCAGAGATTGTGTGCAGTGGAAGATCATGTTACTTTCTTACATTCCTACGGAGGATCAGGATGCTGATATCTTGACAAAGGCGCTCACCAAGAGAAAATTCAAATACCACAGAGGCAGGATCGGGGTGGAAGATAATCCCTATCTTGTTGAGAGGGAGTGTTGAGATTGCAACAAGATGATGATCTTAGTGAAAAGAGTCGCCTTCACTAAGTGGGCCCGCAGGCTATTTTTGGCGCAAGTCTATTTTTAGGCTGTCTATTTTTAGACATGTCGATCATATTCTATGAGTTGCAGGATGCTATTTGTGGATGGTTGGTCAAGTTGGAAAAATAGATGGAATTCTATTTTTAGACATATTGGGCGGAATCTATTTTTAGATTGTCAGTCTAAAAATAGATATGTCGAATATTATTAGCTCTTAATAATATTTGGACTATAAACATTATCTTATTCTCTTGGAGCACTTCAGTTAAGTGCACAGATGTGGCACAGGAGCTGACAGAAGGAATTACACTATTCCTGAGGGTTAACTAGAGCTATTGCATGGAGGACTTCAGTGAGAACTCATGTGACAGAGTTTGGTGGAGTTATTGAGGTGGTTGGTGGAGTTGTGTTCAGTTTAACTCAGTTAGACATAGTTGAGCTAGTTGTATCTAGTCTAACTGATTGATACACTAGTGAGAGTGGTGTGAATTAATTATTAATTAATTCACTAATTATTAAATCATTAATCAACTGAAGAATACATCAGTTAACTAAAGTGCATGGACAGTTTTAGTGGAGACAAGTGGAGAGGTAGGTGAAAGAGCAGGTTGACTATTAGTTGTGACTATAGTGTTGCATGATTTGAAACACACAGTGGTTGGAGATGCCAATGAGGATTGCATGAGAAATTCTGGACCAATTCAAGTTCATTTAAATCCATTCTTCAACAGTGATTGCGCAGTAGAGGCAGGCTAGCAGGTGGCAGAGATCGGTGCACGGGATTTTCTAGATCGGACCTGATTAGTGTGTAGCAATTGGAGATTGTACTTTGAGCTTGTGAGGAGATTTTTATGACAATTGTTACATGATATATATGAAATATATTATATATATATAGTTGGGGTTTTTAGCTTCAGGATTTCCCGTTAAAACACTATGTTCATATGTGTGAATTTTTATGGTTTCAATGTGTGCATGCAATTGATTTAATTTCCGCAAGTAATGATCAATAGTAGAGGAGATTCTGTATTGTGCATGAAGTCAAATAGTGTGTGATCAAGAGAATCTTAGATGTATAATGCATTAGTTATATAATTTCTACGCAAAATCCAAAAATATTTCAGATTGGCTTCATAATAAGCATGGTGGTGGAACCATAAAATATTTTACCTTCACAAAAAGCTAAAACTTCCACCTGGAAACTCCACAGTTCCTGATTGACCAAAAGACCCCACTGGTGATCAGTAGGCCTGCTGATTGTCACTAGTTTCACTAAGACTCCACTGGGCAGCCCACACTACCATTAAAATTTGTGCACACCCATGATTAGGAAACTTTGAGGATTAAGTTTTCCTTGTTAAAGACTAGTTTTCCTCTAAAGATTGTCATACCTGGCTAACTTCCCTTTTCTGTCGGTCTAAAATCAACATAGTGGCCTCTCCACATCCCTACATAGCAAAGACCAAATCACTTCACTAATAGAATACTCTAAACAATTTGCAAAAATGCAGTCAAATTTCATAACAGAGTTGCGTTGTGAAATATCAAGTGAATTGGTAGAACTTGAATGTGAGGACCTTCCAAAGGTTGTCCTTCTTAGCTCAAAATTCAATGCTAAACCTGAGCTTAAGAAAATTTTCCTAGACTTGGTGGTTTAAAGGTATGAAACTGAGATTGAAATATTGAATTCACAAGAACAACCATACCAATTCAGGGACCCTAAAGCATTTTTGGAAAGTCTCCCTCCCCCTAAGAAAGAAGAAATTTCACTGCCTTTTGATGTGCATGTAAAGGATGATTGTGCTTTCAAGAGCGACACAAAGGATGCAGCGAACCAAGATATCAAGGATGCAGATAGCCTACCAATCATGGAAGGCCTAAAAGAGGAAAGCTTATATCATGTTTTTGCTGATCCTATGGCAGAATATATGGAGGCCCTGATTGACTCAAGTTCCCAAGCATTGACCCTTTGCAAGAGCCAGATACATCAGAAGTGGTCACCACCGGTGGTGGCCGTGGTTTTGAAGACCCACATTCAAAGAACCCCATGGTTATCTCTGACAAGCAGTCAGATTTTATCCCCTTTTTTGTTGCTTCTTAACTGGCTGCACTGGCACTATTGTATCATATAAAACAACAGAGATTTCCAAGATAGATTAGGGTAGGTAGGAATTTCAATAAAGCTCAGCTACGAGCTTTTAGTTAGTTTTTTAGTTTTTTCTTTGAAAGAAAAAGGGAAAGAAAAATAAAAAAACAATAGAAAAGAAAAAGAAGGCATAAATAAAACAAGAAAGGTATAGCCCCATACCAAAAGAAAGGAAAATATGAAAGTGTGCAAGCTCAAAAGCCACTACTTTAACGAGCACTACTATCCAATCATATAGTCTAATCATTATTAGGCAAGATTTCAATTTACTGCTGATAGGATAGTGAAAAGATCTGCCAAACTTTGTAATCTTGGCTTATCAGTAGAACAGATTAGGATAGAAGAAAGAAAGGTTCAAACATGTTGAAAATAAGAGCCCAGAATCATAGGAAAATATGGCTCTAATTCTCTCAAAACTTGAGCCAAAGAGAAGAAGAGAATTGGTTCTAACATGCTCAAAACTTGAACTAGCAAAGAAAAAGAAAACAGCTCTAACAAGATCAAAACTAGAGCTGAAATGAAGGAAAAAGGGTGACTCTAAAAAGCTCAAAATCTGAGTCACAACAAGAAGGAAGAATGTTTTTTAAATTTCAGATATTTAGCCTTCAAAATTTTGGTTTTTGAATCTCTGCAAGTTTCAGTTCATGGGAATCTTTTTTTTATGCCATGCATCCACAGTAAATCAGACAGTCTAATCTTGGTTTGGCTATGTTTCAATTTTTGTTTTAGAATATAGAGAATGAAAATATGTTAGACTGTTTAATCCTGACGTATATTAGATTAGGTAGAGAATTAAGAGTCCAACTGTTTAATCTGGGCTCTTGGAAGAAATAAGGGTAGCATTAGATAGGTTTATTTTTCTATTCGCAAAATAAAATGTTGGAAAAAGAGTTTGCCAGTCCAAGTGCACTCGAAGAAGAAACAATGCTAGGAAAAATAGTTTGGGGTAGGTAGAAGTGTTGTTCAAATGGATTTCTTGTTGTAGGATAGTGAAAGGTTGTCAAATGAAGAATTCTGCCAAATGGAATGGCATTGGTCTGTTAAATCCAGATATTAGTGAGGTCTTGGACACCTAAAGGGGAAGCTGTCCTCCCCAAGTGGAGCCACTGTTAGCCACCTATAAATTTTGTTATACCAAATGGTGGTTAAATTTGTTTTCAAGCCTTCAAGAGATATATTTCCTTTGAAAATCCATCATCTTTGAAGTCTTATGATGATTATATGCCCTTTGAATTAATCTTCACTGTTGTTTCACTATAAGCCCTTAAAAAACCTGCTCATTACCAAAGAGAAAACTGCTCATAATGCTCCATTTCCCACTATTTACCTGTCCATTTCACTCCCACAAAATCTCCATTTTTCATCCTTGTTTCCTTCTAAAATCCCACAAAACCCCTTCATTTCACCTCTAAGTCATTCTAAACCTCTTTTAAACCTTATATTTACCTTTATTTGGTTTAAAAATCCCTCCTTTCCATTTATCGGAACCTCCAAATTCCTCAAAAAACCCTTAAAAATCCTTAAAAATATTCATTTTTGAATTAAGGCCTTAAGCCCCTTCGGCCTTAGCCCTAGCCCCTTTCTCTGCAAGTGACCCGGAGCCATAACAAGGAGCTAACCCCATCGCACAATCGTAATCGAGGCTTCCTATTTCTTTGTTACCTTTTACTTAAAATCCCCAATGCGATAAACCCGTTCTTTTTTTAACCCCCGGTCTCCTCAACTTTTTCATGGGACCACACCGCTCCATCGCATCGGTAAAACGCAAAGGATTAGTCCCTTTTCCTTGCCTCCTCTAATGCTGATCCCCCAATTTAATCTCAGCCATTGAATCCATAAGAACCGATGGCTAAGATCATTCCGCCGACTAATCTCCACAGTTGATCTCATCCTAGATCCAACGGCCAGCGTTTCATCGGCGCATCGAAAATTTCCCCCGTCGCAATCGAAAAAATTTATTCCCTTTTTTGTTTTCCCCTTCTCCTTCAATCCTCTGATATAATCTCGACTGTTGAATCCATAAGAACCAACAACCGATATTGCGTCGCGGTCCGCCCCTAGCCCTTCGCATTACGCTCTGCCAATTTTTCCTCCACCGTAGATCTTCCTTCAGATCGGATGGCCCTATCTTCATCGCATCACAATTTTTCTCCACCTTGGGTTACACCCACTCCCTTTCTGATTTTCGATTGCGATATTCCTGGGTCCCACTTCCCCTCTATCATTCTTTGTCGTCGATCATCATTTTCGATTGGACGTCCAGCATAGCATCGCACATCATAGCGCCAAAGTTCCCCTGTCCTTCACTGCTCCCCCGATGCGATGAGTCCCAATTCAATCACTGTCGTCCATTCACCCAGATCTAATTTCCCACATCATATTTTTCTCTCCTTTCATTTGATCGCCCCCTTGCCTAATAACTCCTCCAAAAGATCTCGACCGTTGATCCTGCAAGATCGAACGGTCCTAGTTCTTCCGCTTGCCCAAAAGGTTTGAACCTAATTTTTTCCCTCCGCCTTGGTTTTTCTACTTCCCTGCTACATTCACTTACCTTCTCACTGCTCCTCTGCCTCTGCCTAAGCCTTCTGTAAGCAGTCTAAACCAAGCCCGCAGGATTTCATAACGAGTTTTTGTGTGTTTGCAGGTTTAAAATAAGAACTCTGTTAGAAGTTTCCTACAGTCACAGATAGGTGACAAAGGGTTCAGGATGACGATCCTCCATGGCTCTAAAGGCAATAAGGAACAAAACAAAGGATCGAAGGTCAAAGGAATTATCAAGGAAAAATCACATTGAAGAAGGAATACACAGAAGAATAGATAAATTATTGGGAACAACAGGTATGAACAGTTTGAGAAGATCAACATAGAAGGAGTAAAATCAGGCTTAAACAGTTTCAAGTACAAAGAGACAGATCAGTTATTGGTGTAGAAGTTGACTGACACAGACATAGCCCATCTCCATGCACACAAGCCTACCAAGAAGTTACTACACCAAAGAAATTGCTACAACTGTCAGAAGCAGTTATTTATAAGTATGGGAGTCCTCATAGCCCATTCTTTCACTTAACTCGCACCAAGAAGATAACAGTACCACTCCAAATGGTTTTTTCCTCCCAAAGGACACCCTGTGGGTGATTTCTGTCATATCAAAATGGTCTCAACAAGCTAAAAAGTTATTGATACTGTCAAAAATTTAATTAAATGTTTAGGACATAGGATGGAGCATTCGAATGCCCTCTCCTATCTCTGATGATCATTAAAACCTTATTTACCTACTTTTCCTCAATTTTCCTATAAAGACTCTTTGAAGTCTCATTGTAAAAGGTTGACATTTGGTGATTTCTAAATTAATAGATAGATTGTTGCTTTGAAGAAGCATTGATGTTCTGAAGGAGTGTGGAAGTCTCTGTTTTTTCTTTTGATGAAGGAGGCTGGACCATTGGATCCTTGAGCTTGGTTTTGGTGAAGTAATCTCTTATTGTCAATGTTGTTTCCCGTTCATCACTTTTTTCCATTATGCTTTGACTTGCAGTAGGATAAAAATTTTAGGTAGAGAAATGTATCCTAGAATCACCTCTGACTTGTTTATCCTTCATTGTTTATATTTTTTCTACTATTGAACATGGCAGGGTAGTCTAATATCTCTCTTGAATATTTAGTTTGTTTTATTTTAGAAATGGTTAATTCAGTTGTGCTAAAGATTGTTTAGGCATTCCCTCTTTCTTTGCCACTGAATATTGTATCTAGAATCTCCCTTTAATCATTAATGCTTGCAGTTTGATAGTGAGGTCTGTTTCAATCATACCATCTGTTTCGTACTGTAATTATTGTGTTGAAGGTCCCTATAATTGCAATCATATATGTTTAAGGCGTTCCCTCTTCTTTGAATGAAATTGTATGTCTTGTTGATTAAGCTCTCAACAGTGGACTTGTAGGAGGAAATAGAGCATTCCCCGAATCCTATAATTCATTTATAGGGTTTAAATCTTCATTTCTCATTTCTTTTAGTGTTTATATTGATTAAGTCCAAAAAAGTGAGCTTACTGGAGGAAATAGGGTGTTCCCCGAATCCTTTAAGTCATTGTGGAAGGATTTAATTTTCTTTTCGCTCTTAGTCCTTAATGTTCATCTCATTTCACCTATATTATTCAACAAATCCTTGAATGATTTAGATTTTCCCTCTGATTTCCCTTCCTTCCCAATCCGAACTATTTGGAATTTCACATGACTCCATTGCCCAATGGCTTGTATATTCCCATGCTCTATCTATACTGCATGAAACATATTTGTCCAACCAAACAAAACAAACAACCCTACACCTCATAACTAGCCTAAAATAAACTACCAAAACTTTCAAGAAACATCCTTATGAAAATATTGAGAGATCCTTCTCTGAGACTAGGAGGGATAGATCCTAGAGCTCTAAAGCTTGTTTTTCATGTTGCCTTGTCACTTGGCATGGAAATCTGCCAAATCACAGGACCCCAACAAATAGTAGTATCCACTATTCTCCATATTAACTAAGATGCACACATATTCATGTAATGGAATAAGATGGTTTGTATCCATACCCTTATCCAAAAGTTTGATCCTAACTTGATTTGATTGATGCCTTCTCTAGGAATCTTATTTTGGTCTCAAGAATCTTGTCATAGTTTCTAGCACCTATTTCCTACAAAAAGAGACTAAAACACACAAAATATATTATTTCGAAACAAGTTTTAGCAAACATTAGCGACTTATATCTATATAAAATGAATACAAATTTTACTATTAACATGTAAGAACACATAAGTAAATGGAAGTGGAAAACACATTTTTTATTATCAAGTTGAAAACTCATAGTGATTCCAACTCTTAATGGCTCCTTAATTGAATGCTCCTCATCTCACCCACGGGAAATCAAGGCACACTAGTAGCATGAGCTTATCGCAAGGTAAGAGATGTTAGATTAGCAATTTAGTACCATAACCTTACTTATAGGTGTTCTCTTTCCTTCTCCTATGGTGTGGGTTCTTATTTATAGGTGAGATGAGAAGGTAGAGGGAAAAAATTAGATACTTTGGTCCTTGTGCAAGGTGAAAGTTCCAAAACCTTTTGAAAATGTATTTTCATCCTTATCCTCTTTTTAATAATAGTTTAATATTTTTCAAACTTTTCTTCTCATTCTAGGAACCCTAATTACTTTAGCACTCTTTGCAAAAATAATAATAGCATTCAACACTCTTGAAACTGTATTGGTAGCATTGAAAATTTCTTTGTTGATTTTCCAAGAGCATGAAAGTACTTATTTTAGCCATTTGTAGATTTTTTCCATGGGAAAAGTCTATTATTACATGTTGATCTTTTCATGGCTTCTCAAGTGGTCCCAAGGATTATGAAATTAAGATATAAAAATATTGCAACTATTTTTGTAGTAAAAAATAGTTTTTCATTTCAATTATGAAACTAAAGATTTTCCTCAAGCACCCCATTTCCCATAACTATAAATCACTTAATATTTTTATATCATAAAAAACCATGTGGGTGGGCCCTTCAATAGTGTTTTTATATAGAACAAATAAAATGGATTATAACACATCCATTGGAATGATGGCTCTAGTTTATAAAATCAATATGAGGAATGTCTATTACTAAATAAAATGAGACCAATCTATAGAAATGCCTCAAATAGGATTTCAACATCCGTAGTATAAAAATTTCACTTTTATCCATTTCCTATTATGGTAAAATATCAAAAATATTTTATTGTTCAACGTTCACCAAGAAATCATATTTAGATCCCATATTTTTATTATTCTTGGGAAGCTTATTATTTTGTCAACATCTTCATTTTTCACCACATTTCAAGGACCTTCTTATGGAATTGTTTTATAATTTGTTGGGGTTCCCATGTTTTGGCAAGGTTGGAAATACCAAAAGATGAGACAACATCAGAGCCACTTTCAGACCTCAGGATCTAGCCCTCCTGGGTCCAGAGAGGGATCTCTCTATGATAGTCAAAGTATATTTGTCTTTGAAACTCTATGTTAAGATGTTAGGCTAGTTATAAGGCTTAGGGTTTTATTTGTTTGATTGTTTGTTTGGTTGCTGGATATTAGGAAAAAAGGGTTCAATGTAAGGCAAATCTGAGCAAAGAAGGATATGGCAGAGATGAAATTTTCCAGGAAATATTCAAAACCATTGGGCAATGGAGTCAGGAAAGGATTTGCTTGCTAGTTAGTAGGCAAGCTTTCAATTGGGCTAGTCATCTGAAACATAGGATCTTCAAGATGATTATGTGATATAAAAAGTAGGAGGGGAGGAGATAACACAGATTCAGAGTACAAAGTTAAAGACTAGCTGGTCGTACAAGGATCCTAGTGGACAGGGCTAACTCTAATCCTCAGTGTTCCCAAATCTTCCAACTAACTCCTTAACAAGAGACATCAAAGAACAGATACAATTAATTCATACATTAGAGAGCAGGCAATATCATCCACTACACTGGTTAAATTAACTAAAATCAATTCTTAGATAATACATTCAGAAGAGAAACATTAATGGCAAGGAGAGCAGAAACATAGGGTACCTAACAAGGGTAAATCCTATGCCAATATTCTGATGCAAGCCAGTAGAAATGAAATGAAATGAATGTAAAGAAAAAGAAAGGAAAACATCACCGCTGCTTCAGATCAAGATCCAAAGAAATGCGCTTGTCATATTAAATAGCAATACCAGTCAAGTACAACATGCCAATGGATGAATACTCAGTCTGAAAACATCTTCTTCAACCTATCTTACAACTTTACATAGAGACTATGTCTCAAAAGAAACTACTTGCAGTTCACTGATAACTGATCAACAATGTTTACAATGAGTTTCTTCATGAATTTATAGCTCCGGAGGAGCAGAGGGGGTAGGTGAAGAACTAAATGCAGCATTAAACTTCTGAAAAGAAAGAGGGCCGAAGCCCAATCTGTATAAATCCTGTGCATTAATCTCTGGTGTTCTTTGGGTGAGCGAATGATCCTATTCAGTCTACAGACCACTCTGATATAACTCTGATGTACTCTTACTACAGTACTGTGTGGTGCTATTGGTGAATAAACAAAAGATAAATGATTGACAAGGAAGTATGCCATACTGATGAAATAAAAGCTATGATAGTACTGGGGCTGTTTTTCAGGGTAGAAAATCTCTCTAGGACACGACATAGATTGAACACTGCATGGGTGCTCTATCCTTTATGGAGGAAAAACATTCTGCTGCTATAGAAAAACCCTGATATGCATTGATTTCTGCGCGCTGTACCTTTCTACATGATCCATGGGATTACTGATCTGGTGATTTGCCATCTAAAACTCAGAACCTAAGGCTTAAATATCTTCATTAGCGTGCCTTAAACTTTCTGCTCCACTTATACCTTTGACTGTGAAATCTGTGTGTTAATGGCGTCGGAAAGATTTTCAAAGTTTGAACTCTGCTCTTCTTTAATGCAAGTCCTGTCAGCCACCTTCTTTGACGATTTCATGGTAGTACTAGCTTCCAGATTCAATTCTATCTGCGCAACCTGCCATTAAAATTGTACATATGGACCATGGTGTTTTCACGCCTCTTGAAACCCTGAAAAATACAAAAACATATTAAGAAAACAATGAGGGTGGTAGATGCTACGGGGGTGACTGGACTGACTACGCAGACTGGTTAGTTGGTGAAAAACATCATTGAAGACCCACAGTGTGGTGAAAACGATAAGGATTATAGTCAGAAGGTGGCATGGAGGAAAAATGAATGGAAACCTTTGAACTTCGACCTTTTGAATGACTTTATGCAATGGGATGGCAGAGGTACGGTGGATACACGTGGAGGTGATGTGGCAGGACCGGGCGACGATGGAAGAGTCAACAACGGGGAGACCAAACTGGGCCGTCATATCTTAAAGGAAATCAACGGTTGAAAGAACAGCGGAGGGCGACTAATAGTGGGCCAGAAGTATGGTGACCTTAGATTAAAACCCGCGCAGCTTCATTGAGCGATGACCGTTGGATGGGAAAAGGTAGATCTGACGGCTCATATGAATATCGCTACGCATCCTGGACCGAAAGATAAAGCGCGATGGGAGGGCGGTTTTGCCGTCGTACATGAGACAAGTGTCGAGCGCTATATGGAATCGCTGGGCAATGGGAAAATACCGCTTGAACCCCATTAGCGGTGCGATGAAAACTGAGCTGTTTTATGGTATGGTGCGCGGTGGGGACCACAGTGGCAGATACATTCCGAACCGTTGATCTGGCAGTGAATGGATGGCGATGGCGTGATCGGTGGTTTGAACGGGTGAATCACGAGTGCCGTGGGTTTAAACGATCGTCGTTCAATCTATATGGATCAATGGTTGAGAAAGCACCCGATAAACATACAGGACAAATGCCTTTGGGGCTAGCACTCAGTCACAGCGTTGGGTTCTGTGGGGGGAAAAAGTGCGGGGGCTAGGCCCGGATTATGAAGAAAATATGATATTTGGCCCATTTTAATACATTTTAAAGCCGGCCAAGGGTAGTGATAGGGGAATGAGGGGGATTTAGGCATAATCAAAGGGATTAAGGATGTTTTAGAGGGGATTTCTGGGATGGAAAGGGGAAAATAGGGGGAATAAAGGGGACTTTGAGGAAAGGAACAAAGGGGTGAAAATGAAGCATTTTTCTAGGGTATAAAAAGCAGAATAAAGCCTTTAGGAGCATGATTCTTTGTAAGCAAGGCTTAGTTACTCATAATAGCAGGGGGAAATGGTCACAAGGCAGGGAGCATGAAAAGATACAGGGATGATGTGTTTTCAAGGGAAATGCATTCCTTGCAGGCTTATAAAACAGATTAGCCCCTTGCTTACTTGTCAAGAAATTTATAAGGGGCTAACATAATTCATAGTTGAAAATATATGACTTTGAGTAAGTATTTATTTGGCTAAAAACCTCACATATTTCTATAACGGTATCAGAGAGATGTGGATTTGGTTCTAGGGAATGAGTCTTCTATGCCATTACATATCCACTAAATCATTACATGATCTAGATTTGATCATTATATTTTTTCTCATCCACCTTAATGCTTTCAAAGTGGAAAAAGTGGAGGAATCAACTCACAAGACCACTTTTACCAATAGGATCCAGTTTGGCAATTTGGGGTTTGAAACCTTCTATGAGCATTATGAGGCATCAATAACATCTTTTGGCCGTAAAAATTTGCTTCTTCAGTGTATCACCTTTTTTTTCTTATTATACACGTAGATATATTTCCAACGACACAAGAATCACATTTATAAATGTTTGTATGCAAATGTTATGCCACTGATAATTTGACCTTAAATTTTTCACCACCATAATTCGAGAGGATGCCACATCAACCCTCATTATTCATGAAAAAGGGGCTAGCCACGTTATTATGATGAATAAGACTCTAGAAGAGTCCATAATATAACTTCGATTAAGAGTTGAGGTAGTCAAACATAACACTATTAGGCTACCAGATTATGTTATTGTTAGTCATTAGTAATTTTTATCATTTGAAGATGACTATTTGAGAAACCTTGATTTCTAAAAAACAAATTTCATGAAATATTGCGAGTTTTAGAAATATCACTGCCTTCATTATCCTTTGGATAAATTTTTCACTCTTCTACTACTCTACCATGCCTTGGCCAGCCTACCACTCTCGAAGAGTCCCTCACAAAGCCTAGGTCACTCATCCCCATCCCATTTTTTACACCTATGGTTTGGACACTCCGTTTTGCCTCTGCCTACTTTTCACCATGCTGACCTAATGTCTCAAAGCCTTGAAAAACCCAAATTTTCTAAAACTCCTTAGGAAGATCATTTTTAGTGGTTTTTGAATCTTCAAAATGATCTAGCTTGTCAAAAAGAACTCAGTTCCATCCTCTTTCCTAAAAATCCCCAAGTCAAAACTTCAGTCCATGGAAAAGTAAAAAAAAACCCCTCCACTGGGTCACTAGAGTTTATATGTGCTAGGGTTGGCCTTTATGTTCAAGAATCATTGTTTGTAGGTAATGAGAAAGCTAGAATTAGGTCAAAGGAAAAAACATGTAATTGGTCTAAAAACAAAGGAGAGAAGCCTCCAACAAGGGTTTCCTTATCAAAGTATATTCAGCAAACGATAGTTAGCCATGAGTGACACTTTTGCAAGACTTTCAAAGATGGCTACCTATAGGAAGATTGATAAGATAAAATAAACCTGATGTATCTCATGATGATGGCACATATAAAGACTAAAGGAGCCGTTGATACCAACTGATAGGGTTTTCACACCAAGAGGTTTTCACTACTTCAAAGTGAAAACATGACAGAATGTCGGTTAAAAGAAGGTCAAAATTCTTCTCTTCAGTCTCATCCACCAATCAATCAAAGGCATAAAATATGCAGGACTGAAGATTCCAAGTTGAAGGTGCAAAAATAATCACAAGTTTACTGTTTAAAAGTGTTGAAATTCATGAAAAGGATAAAATGGATAAAACCTTCAAAAAAGAGCACTAATGTCATTGTATGCCTTTTTCCTCAAAAATTTGTCAAAATGACCTTTTGCTTTTCAAGAACTGGTTCATGTTTCCAAAATGTGGGTAAGAGGAAAAATTTAAGCTTGGTAAAAAATTTTTCATTCCAAAGGAAACATCAAGATGCTCCAACAAAGGAAAAAAACCATTTTTCTCAGAGTTATGCCACCTATAGTACAAAAATACCAAAAAGTCAGTGAAAAAGAAAGAAAGGAAACAAACATTAGAAAAGTGGGTTTGATCATGAAATTATTTTTCAAAAAGAGATATAAAGGCCTTCCTTCCCTCTTCCCAAACTATTTTTTGTTTTTGAAAGAAATATAGAGAGTCGTTGAAGAATTTCTAGGCATTTTCCTGAAAACTAGGCAAAATTTCCCCGGCACTGTGTGTAGGTAGTGGCGTTGCACATAGAACCTTTGGTGCTGCACACAGGGGAGGAAAGATAGTGTTAAATAACACTGCACTATGCACAAACATACCAACACTACGCATAGGCACCAGCGCTACACACACGCCCAGGTCAAAGCCCGAGCTGCCCACAGAAACGGACACCGTGCATAGAGGAGGACCCGATAGGCCTGACAGCTCACCCGACCCACATGAAATCAATGGTGCTGCACATAGCATTGCACACAAGCCTGCATGACAGCCCAACTCGCCAGCGTTGCGCACAAGGGAACCTGAACTGCTCGATGCTTCGCACAGAGGCGTGTAGAGGGCACAAATAAAACGGCCAGTTGGGTGGTGCTGCACACAGGAGAAGTTTTTCTAGAATTGCCAAAAATTCGTCAAAATCAAATTTTTCCTCCTCAAATTTTCCCCAGGCTCTTGCACAAGTTTAAAAAGGTTGGTGGTCACTTTTCTTTGCCCTCCAAGTGTTATTTTTTCATTGATAATCAAATAAGAGTAACAAAAACCTAAATTGGCTAAAAAGCCCTAATATTCATGGCAAACAATCATTTAACCTTCTAGTAGAATTTACCAGTTGGAGAGTGGTCATTGGTGTAAATACACTCAGTACAAGCTAGGCATCCTTCAAAACTCTGAAATCATTCCTAGAATTACTTCCATTTTTCCCCCATTTGTTAAAATTTTTCCTCACCATCACTCATTATTCCTCCCTAGACCTAAAGCTCTCACAAGCTAAAAACCAATTTTTTCAAGGACACAATCAGTCACTATGTCCAGAGAAGAATTAAGTACCAGTAGTGATGAAGGGCAAGGGCCTATTAGGCCAAAACACAAAGGATGAAGAATTAATATGTTTGAGCCTTTGGATACAATTCAAATCACCTCTTCTCCCATGATCCTTGCATATTTTCAAGATGTTGGATGATATCCGTTCTATGAGAGGGTTAAATAGGTCCAAAACCACTCATATTTTATTAGGTTGTTCGTTCTCAGCCTATAAAACAAGAAGGTCAACTTGGCAGGAGTAAATTTTGAGCTGTCATCCGGATCCATTGCTAGGGCCATAGGGACACCAGATATGGGTGAGAGATGGTTCAAGAGGGAGAAATTGGCCTTAAGCTACTATGAGCCCTTCCTCAAACCTAGGTATCAACAGAGCTGCAAGACTTTTTTCCCCTTCTCTCACCTACTAGAGAGATATGCACCACTAATGAGGGAAATCATCAAGTACTTCACTTATGAGGGGAGGTACTCCAGGCTTTACTCATATCACATAAGGTTGCTAATGCACTTCACCAAGGTTAAATTGCTAAACCTACCATGCTATCTCTACTGGAGCATTGATAAAATGGCTCCAGTAGTCAAGAAAAGGAGTTATGCCCACCAAATGCAAAGCCTTTTTCACCACTCTTTGGTTAAAATGATTGTTTTACACCAGCTAGAGTAGGAGGGAATCCCTCGGGAAGTTTTTATCTCACATGATATATTTGAAAATCCCCAAGTCTTCATTCAGCAAAATTTTCCTTCTACTTCATACCTAATTATATCCACTCCACCATCACCCCCTAGAGATCATGTTCCATCACCCCCTAGAGATCATGTTCCATCACCCCCACCCATGCCTTCTCCACAAGGAGACTTACCTCTTTCTTCTTCTCTTGAAGCATCAAATGAGGAAAAAAATGATAGCGAAAAAAGTCAAGAGGAGGCATAGAAAATAGAAATGGGGGACAATGAAGTTAATAATGATGATGATGAGTTTGAGGAGTAATAAAACAGTGACGCCTTTGACATTGATGGGAAAAGAAAGTAGCCTTGAGGCACAAAGCATGGAAGAGGACAGTGAGGCAAAAAGTAAAGGCAGAGAAGATAGTCAAGAGGATCATAGTCACAGTGAGGATGAAATGAAGAATCAAAATGGAAGTGATGCTGACATGGATGCACCACAAACTATTGACCAAGCTAAATAGAAAAACAAAGATATGGAAGTTGATGACACATCATTAAATGCTGAATTAAACTTGCCGAGTGACCATGAGAACAAAACAGAGTTCAAAAATGACCTTGATTGTCATGACAACAATCATGACAGTGGTAAAAATCATAGTGTTAAAGGCAGTAGTGAGGCTCACAGCTCTCCCAATGAACAAGATGATGATGCAAAAAGTGATGGGAGACCTAGCAGTGAGGGTGAGATGGAAGAGGAGGCTACACAAAGCAATACAAAAGGTGAGAAAGAAGGCTTTACAACAGATGATAACATTCATAACAAGGATCCTAGAGTAAAAATCATTAGACCTTTTGATTTCTCATACCACAGGGGGAAGAGGGATGTGTTTGCTGCATAAAAAAGACAAGGGACCATATCTTCTCCAGCTATCAAACAATTGGACAAAGGTAAGGAAAAAATGAATGGAGATGTTGAGGATCAACATGGTGAAGAAAGAGAATTTGAACTTATACATGTTGATAGTGAGGAAGAAGAGAAAATCTCCAGTTTTCTCCTCCAAAATAAGAATGCCCAAATAATATATCTTTAGGCAGATTTGGAAAGAGCCAAGTACAGATATGATTTCTTAGATAGGGAGAACCGACAAAGAAGTGCACACATGGAAATTTATGAGGTAAGGGCACTCAGGGCCTGGAGACAAGCCATAAGGGAAGAGGTGCAATTAGAAGAGTAGAAGAGGACTCATCCAGAGAGTGAATAAGAAGAAGAAGAATAGCCTAGAAGGAGGCCAAGGACCATTGGGCTAAGAAAAGGCTTAGCCAAAGAGAGGGAGGAAGAATCTTCCCTAGCTGAGAAAATTGCTATCAGTGAGCTACTTGACAGAGACATAGAGTTTGATAGGGAGCCTTGGCTTGAGAGGGCCAATATTCATTTAGAAGATAAGTTGGAGAAGGAAAACAAGGCCCTTGAGCTCCAAAGGAATATGGCCAAACACTATGCCCTCAGAAACCAAATTGCTAGGGAAAATCTCAAGAAGGCATTGCTTGAAAATAAAACAATAAAGTAGGCAAAAGGCCATGAAAGCCTTGGATTTCTGGCTGAATCTCCCCTACAGGTTTCCAAGGCCTCTTGAGGAACCACTCCACAAATTTTGGGAAAATTTGAACAAGTTTTTGTTTTTGAAATTTTGAGGCTTCTATGCACAACACCCTTGGCACTGCACACACAGCTCATGCATCCTTAGCTTGAAAACTTGAAATTTTTGGTTTCCTCTCATATTCATCAGTCTGGTCACAAAATGTTAGACAATTTTGAGTAGTTTTGACCCCCCAACAGGTCAAACAACACCTAAATTTTGACCATTCTGCCTCATTTTTAGGCACGGTGCTACGCATAGAGTAGTGTTGGGAGAATGTATTTTTGGATAGGAAAATGGTAGTCATTCAGAAAAGAAAAGGTATATCTGGAAACAAAACTGGATAAGATTTTCAGCAAGCCATTCCGGAGCAAAATCTGACACCAGGAATGAGGTCAAAACAGGACTGCAAGTACACCTATTTTCTGATAATTTGGCGCTGTGCATATAGGACCCAAAGTGGAAAAAGTCAACAAAACACACACATTTATTGAAAAATGATTTTTTAGTATTTTTGAGGCAAATCACTCTAGGATTAGGTGTTAGAAGTTATTATGCATTTATTTTTCTTGGATATTTATGCCTTGGGCCTTGCATGGTCACTTGGACATAAATTGTCATTTATGACTATTTTGGATATTTTAAAAACCATAATTAGGGTTTTAGCCCTCCTTTGCTCCATAAATAGAGAATGAGGCTCTCATGTATTTGGTTGGAATTTGGTGACTTATTCTGAAGTAATACATAGTCTCTTGGAGGTTGAAAGCAATTTGATGTCTTGGAGCTTGTGAATGCCTTGATTTGTTTGTTGATGGAGGAGGCTTGCTTGCAGGATCCCTAAGCTTGGTTTATGGTGAAGTGCTTCTATTTTTTTATTGTTATTTCTTGTTTCATTATGTTTCCATATTTCTATGTTGTATTAGAACAAAGGACTTAGACTAAGAAATGTTTCTTAAGGCACCTTAGCTCTGTTTGTTCTTCACTGCCTTGATGTTTTCTTCTGCCAGGACATGTTAGAGAATCTTTCATTTCTCTCTAGAACTCCTAAACTTGTTTATTTCTTGAATGGTTTAATGCAGTAGGTATCAAGCATGATTCATGGTTAGCCCTATTTATTTTATGTCACTAAAACACTATTCTTGAAGTCTCTCTTTAAAGTACCATTACTTAGGTTTGTCAAAGAAGTTTTCTTTCAATCACACTCTTTGCACTTACTTAGTTAATTGTCTTAAATATCTTCATAGATATAATATTAGATGTTTAGGAGTTCCCTCCTCTCTAATTGTAGTTATTTGTGTATCTTAAATTTTTTCTGTCCTTGTTGATGAAATCACTAGAAGTTAAATAACTTTCTTGCCTTCTATATTTCATTGGAATGTTTGTCTTGAATAATTATCTGCTTTAGTTGAATCAAAAAGTTTAGGGTTTGCTATGCCTTTTATTTCCTCTCTATGCTTATGATTCTTTTAAGTCCCTTTGTTTAAAGTATATGATAAAGGATTCTTGATTGCCCTTTTTTCAACTTTTTGTTCTCAAATTTGATGTCCATCTCATGATCCTTTAAACCTTGAATATCCACCAACCAAGCTAGATATGCCCTACAACACTCCCTAATACATTAATGAACCTATCATGAATTTATTAGAATATAAATTGAATATTCCCTTGTTCTATCTATTCTATCTAATCATCATACCCAACCAAAACAAACAACAAACCCTAATACTTCATAACTAGTCTAAAATTAACCTTAAAAAGCAAACAAGTTCACATCTCTTGCACAAATTAGAGAGAGCCCTCTCTGAATCTAGGAAGGCTAGGTCCTTGGATTCCAAAGTCTGGTTTGATTTTATCCCTATCCATTTGTATCTCAATGAATCTAACAAATTATGGGGAGCTAACATAATGGTGATCACAGTGGGAATTTTTGAGTTAGTGACAATCTAAGTACTCCTCAGGACTTCAGAAACCCTTATTAGCTACATTTAAAAAATTCGAGTGTTACCCAAGAGTAGAAACTAATTGCCTAACCATCCTAGCAAGATGATGAATCAGCCAGAGGATAATCATTGAAACCAGCTTAGGGCTACATAAGGAAACTTAGAAAGCCCAAAATAGTCCATAGATTTATTTTTGTCAAAATTTGGTGGTGGACCATCATATACATACCCTCAAAACTACAAAAACATCCACCTGGAAACTCCACTAGCCTCTAGTAGGCCTTTTTCTCTCCATTACTCCCATAGGCTTTCCTAGGATTGTGTCAAATCAATCCTAATCAGTTTAGAGGCCTAGTCACACACTTTGGGAGTTAAAAAAAAAAAAGAGAGTTCATCCTTCCGAAAATAGTCATAAAATTTAGCCTCTCTCAACTTTGGGTTTGAAATCTGGCTTCACGAAGAATCAATACTAGATATCACCTGGACCCAAATCCTCCAACCATAGTTGATGAGCCAAAAAATATTTTGTGGAAAACTTCTAAGGCTGAAGACTCAACTGCTGTTAGGACCATCCATAGAGCAAGTTTTGTCTTTGAACATCTCACAGCCATGCAAGACCCTTAGTTTAACCTCCCTCATCAAATAAATTTGTTCAGGACCAAGTCACAAACTGAGATAGACCAAAATGACCTTGAGACCTCAAATTTGCACCAAAGCCTCAGTAGAGAAGCCTCTCCTTCTACTCCTCCCGCTTTTCAACTTCTCCATCACTTTGGATCATTTTATTCCAAGACTACTCAAAATCAGTTGGCTGGTCCAAGTACCTCAACTACACCCATTCACACCACCACTGTGCAAACCACTTCACTTCATCCTCCTCCACCTCTCACAAATATTCCCCTTATAAATCAACCTTTGTTTCCACTACCTCCCATCATGGCAACATCGTATGCTCCCTTGGTGCTACCACTACCAATATTGCCTTTGTCAAATGACTAATAATCCCGGATTCCACACTTCATAGGATCTGAATCTACCACTTCCCAACAACATGTGGACAAAATGAATGATGATTTGAATACATGGAAATAGAAGAGGAGACCATTAATATGTGTATGTTTTCCCAAATCATAGGAGGAGAAGCCCAAAAATGGTTTAAAAACTTAACTCCTAACAGCATACAGGACCTCCCTTCCCTCTACCAAAATTTCATAAACAAATGGGAAATCAAGAAGAACCCTCTCCAAATACTTTTAGAGTAGAACAACCTCAAAAGAAATGTAGGTGAAAGTGTTCAAGAATATTGCACTAGATTTAATAGTGCTTATAATGCCCTCCCACCTCACATGAAACCTCCCCAAGGCCTAGCCTTAGTAAAATTTCCAGAGGGCTTTGACACCGACATGGCCTACCAACCGAGGGAGAGAGATCCCCTAACTCTAGATGACATGCAAAGAGGGGCTGTAAGTGTAGAGGCCAACTTGATTGAGAAAAGAGCTAGGATGAGATCAGAGAAGAGAGTAACCTATAGAGATGAAACAATGCCTTCAACTTCCTCTTCTGATGCCAAAATTGACACCCTAGTTAGGAAAATGGAGAGAATGATGGAAAAAATCCATTTGAGTGAGAGAACACCTCCTAGGGAAAACCAAGTCAATCCACAAAATAGGAATAGGAATCAAAATTTTAGAAAAGACCCTCCCCAAATCAGACAAAGAGAGAATGACCAACAAATTAGACCCCCTTTCCAAGACAACTATGTAGACGAAGAGGAGAGAGAGTTGGAGGAGTTGGAAGAAAACCATGTAAATGTCATAGGTTCTGATGATGAGGATAACACTTTTCTTATCGAAGAAGAACAAAGGATGTTCTATTCAAAACCAAATGAAGAATCATATGAAGATTCCGAAGACTATAAGTTAGGATTTGAGAATGCCATAATGGAAGTCCATAGGCAATATGACCTTAGGAGCAAAAAGAATCAAGATGTTCCTCAAACAAATCAATCAAACACTACTGTTAGGAAAAATATTGAACATATTCCTAAAAAGATAGTGGAAAACACAAGCACTATGGCTAAGAAAACTGATCTAAACAAGCTAAAAACCAACCAGCCGAGTAATGACTCAAGCTGCCCTAGTACTTCAATAGTGGCCCTGAAAAGACCTTGCTGTCCAAACCATCAAATCAAAAATGTAGAAAAGTAATGGCTGATAAAACTGATGTAAATATTTTAAAGACACCTATGCCTTTCAGTTTTGAAGGAGAGAGTGCCAAAATCAAGATAACCATGCATCTCACTAAATTGGTAACCCAAGAGGTGTATAGATCCCAGATTTTGAAAGTGTTAAACATAGGGAATGATACCGAAACTCTAAACTTAACTGATGATAAACCAGAGATATTGTTTGGCCCTGAAGTAGAGGGGAAATATCAAGAAGGAGTTGTCCCTCCTTTCTATATCAATCTAAACATACATGAATTTTTTTCTCATAATGCTATGCTAGACTTCGGTGCCTCACACAACCTCATGCCAAAGGTTGTGATGGAGAGATTAGGCCTAAAAATCACAAAGAATTAAAAGGAATTATACTCCTTTGATTTGAGTAGGGTCAAGTGTTTAGGCCTAATCAAATATCTGTGTGTCAATCTGACACAAATCCCTGCTAAGGGTCTAGTCATGGAAATAATTGTTGCTGAAATTCCCCCAAAGTATGACATGCTTCTATCGAGATCACGGGGGGCCAAAATTCAAGGCAGCCTTCAAATGGACATGTCCTATGCCACCATCCCGGTCTTCAACCAAATAAGGAGGTTGTACCGGGAATATCACATGAAATATATGGTGAGAAACTTAGATAGGCCAAACAACACACCGGTTTATTCCATTCATTCGAACCTTGAATCATTCATCTTGTACAATTAAAATGATATTAATGAACAAGTGAATGAAAATGAAGAAGAACTAAGCCTACCAGAACAACCAAATCATCCCTCTAGTGAAGAAAATGACACCCAAAACTCCAGTAGCCCTGAAGTACAAAACAGTGACAAATCTAAAATTGACACACTTTGGCACATGAGCTTTGATGGCTCTTATGGCAAGGCTGGCTTGGGAGCTGGAGTTTGGATCCATAACACAAATGAAGGCCATTCCTATAGACTATATTTCTAGTGCACTAATAACATTGCAGAGTATGAGGCCCTCCTTATTGGTTTGCATTTACTTAAGGACCTCAAAGCTAAGAAAACCTTTGTTCAAGGAGATTTAGAATTTATCATTAGAAAAATAAAGGGAGAATATTCGCCCAAGAACCCTAGACTAAGAGAGTATAGGAATGCTACCCTAGACCTTCTCAAAACCTTTCAGAAGTATAAGCTCACTTTCATCCCTAGAGCCCAAAACTACCTTATCAATGAGCTTGCCTTTGCTGCCAACAATTTCCAAGTACCTTATGCCAATGAACAATAACTCATCAAAGTCAAAAAAAGTCCTACAATATAGGAAAACATAAACCATTAGCAAGTGTTTGAGGGTGATGAACAAATAGATGATTTTATGCAATCTAGGAATGAATTTGCAAGTACAAAATAGAGTTTAAGGCTTGAAAGAGATGATTTTGCTAAAGATGAAACTTCGAAAATAGAGCTGTCCCCTAATGTTGATATCAAATATAGAAATTTATTAATACTGATGTATTACCAGATTCTCCTGATCTAACAATATTTATCTTCTTGTTAAATCATAATCCTTCGACTGTTAAACTTGTGGAAATTTAAAACTCAATTGCAAACACATGTGAATAAATTCAATCGCACATAACAAAGTTGTTTAACGGGAAAGATTTAAGCTAAAAACCCCAACTATCATATATTATGTATATCAATGGAATCATGTAATAATCTCATACGAATATTAGTACATCAAGCTCTCAGTACAATGTAGATTCATTACACACTATCATGCAGAAATTTGTATCTTTATGCACCAATTTCTTGCCTCTTGATAGCCTGCCTCCACTGCACAATCCCTGCTGAAGAATACCCCTGAATGAATTTGAATTGGCCTTGCCTTGATTGCGCAATCCTCATTGGAAACTCTAATGTGTGTCAGATGCATTGAATGCATCACTATAGTCACAACATATAGTACATCTCACCCTTTCACCTATCTCTCTACATGGTCTCTACTGGAACTGACATGCTTTGTAGTTAACTGTTGTTTTTGTTCAGTTGTTAGTGAGTTATTAGTTGTGAATTAATTAACTAATTAATTCACTAAACTCTCACTAGTGTATCTTTCAGTTAGACTAGATACAACTAGCTCAATTGAGTTTAACTCACTTAACTAAGTTAAACTAAATAATAACTCCATAAACTACTCTTCCAACTTTGTCATAACTTTGCCACTTCAGTTCTAACTAAGTCCCTCATGCATGAGCCACCAATAAACCCTAGGAATTGCGTAATTCCTTCAGCCCATTGATTTTCCAAATTTGTTCACTGAAATAAAGTGCTCCAAGAGAATAAGTTGATGTTTATTGTCGGATTATTATTAAGGGTTAATAATAATCGACACGCATCTATTTTTAGATCGAAGATATATAAATAGACTTCGCCCAATATTCTAAAAATATAATTTCATCTATTTTTCACATTTGACCAACCATCTACAAATAACATCCTGCAACTTATAGAATATTCTCACCATGTCTAAAAATAGACATATAGCTAAAAATAGCCTGTGGGCCCCACTTAGTGAAGGTGCTTACTTTTCACTAAGCTCATCATCTTGTTGAATCTCAACACTCCCTCTCAACAAGATAGGGATTATTCTTCACCCTGATCCTGCATCTATGGTATTCAAATTTGCTCCTACCGAGTGCCTTCTTCAGAATGTCTGCATCCTGATCTTTCATAGGAATGTACTGAAGCAACATGATCTTCTGCTACACACAATATTTGATATGATGATACCAGATATCAATATGTTTAGATCTATCATGAAACACAGGATTAATAGAGATTTTAATGCATCTATGATTATCACAATGTATCACTGTAGGATCTAAATGTGAACCGAACAAATTGACCAATATCTTCCTCATCTAGATAGCCTCACATGTAGCTTGACTTGCTGCCATGTATTCTACTTCCGCTGAAATGAGTGCCACGGATATTTGTTTCCTGTTGTACCAAGAAACTTTTGTAGATCTAATACTAAAAACCCCTCCTGATGTGCTCTTTCTGTCCGTTGTGCTACCTTCCCAATTTGCATCCGTGAAGCCATGCAACTTCACTTGATATGTCTGTCTATACCATAAACCATACTCATATGTGCCCCTGAGATACCTCAGGACATGCTTTCCTACCTTCCAAAAGAGCTTGGTGGGCTTAACCATCGCTTGTGAAATCTGGTTCACCGCATAGCACATGTTCAGTCTTGTATTAACTAAATACATGAGTGAACCCACCAACTATCGATAAACAGTGGCATCCACTATCTTTGCTGATGTAGCATCCTATTTCCTCCAGTTTCCTGGAAGAGGATTATCCATGGGCTTGCAGTCCTCCATGTGAAACTTACCAAGTATCTCCCGAGCATACTTTCCTTGAGACACAAACAGTTCACCTTCTCGCTGCCATATTTCCAATCCAAGGAAATAATGAAGGAGGCCCAAATCCTTCATCTCAAAATCCTTTTCAAGATCTGCCTTGCATGAGTGTATCAACTACTCATCACCCATTAATATTAAATCTTCAACATAAAGAAAAATTATTAAAATCTTACCCTCCACCACAATTTGGTACAGGTTTGCATCTACCTCACTCTTGGTGAAGCCAAGTCCATTGAAATAGCTATCGATCCATGTGTACCAAGCACGTGGTGCTTGCTTCAACCCATACAACGCTCTTTTGAGTCTACACACATGCAAATCGCTATTGAATATCTTAAATCCTTTAGGCTACTCAATGTACACCTCTTCCTCAATGATCCCATTAAGGAACGTAATCTTCACATCCATCTAATAAATGTGCCAACCCATCTACACTGAGAGAGCAAGGATGGTCCTTATGGAAGAATACCATGCGAAAGGTGCAAATTTTTCTTCATAATCAATCCCCTCGATCTATGAGAAGCCCCAGGAAACAAATCTTGCCTTATACTTCTCGACGCTCCCATCAGTAGCTTTCTTTAACTTGTAGATCCATTTTGAATCTACCACTAATTTACCCACCATCCTTAGAACAATTTCCCAATCATTGTTTCTGACAATGGATTCATACTCCTCCACCATGGCATCTACCCATGTGGGCTCCTGCGCTGATTCTTCAAAAGAATATGGCTCTGTCATGATACACTTGCTCATAAGAGCCATGTATCCAGTAAATTGGTCAGGTGACTGTCTCTGTCTGCACTGTGATGTAGGGACTCCTACATTCTCTACCGCATCAAGCTTCAGTCTCTCATCTTATGTGGTACGCTTTCTGCCTGTTCTGATGTTTGGTTCTGCATGAATGGAATCCTCTACTCCATGAATCTCCTCCTATGGCTGATCCACATCTAGAGGCTCATCTTTGGGAACAAGAAGTTCCTCCTCTACATGCAAGTGCAGCTCCCTCTCAAGCAACAACTTCATGGCTTTCACCTCATTGAATTTTATATCCCATCGTACCACAGTCATTTGACTGTTTGGAAAATACACACGATAATTATGGGGTGTTTTCGTGTACCCAAAAAATATCCCAACTTCTGCAGTCAGCTCCAACTTCTTCCTGGCGTCCTTTGTCACATGAATGTAAACAGATGAGCCAAAAATATTCAAATTAGAAATATCAGGCTTGTTACTAGTAAAAGCTTCTTCAAGTGTACTCATGCCAAGTACTCTATGAGGATAATGGTTTTGCACATAAACCGTAGTGTTGCATGCTTCCACCCACAAGTGCATCGGTAGGCCCCGGTCATACAGCACCCACGATCGTTCTGTTCTTCCTCTCCGCAGCCCCATTCTATTGTGGTTTATGAGGCGCTATGAGTTCTCTTCGAATTCCTTATTTGCTACAGAAGTCTTTGAATTCGTTCGAGATATATTCACCACCATTATCGCTCCGCACTGCCTTCACTTGCTTCCCCGACTCCTCCACCAATGCTTTAAACTTAGAGAACTTTGAGAATGTTTCACTCTTCTTCTGCATGAAGAAGATCTAGCATCTACGATAATAGTCATCAACAAATATAAAATAATACCTGTGTTTTGTTGTTGAAGCAATTGAGAAAGGTCCACACACGTCTGTGTGAGTTCTCTTCAGGATCACTGAAGCACGGTTCTCCTTCTCATGAAAGGTGATATTCACAAACTTACCCACAGTACATCCCTTGCACTCATCTGATTGCACAAGAGTAGCCTTGGGAATTCCAGTAGAAATATGTTGCAAACTCTTCAAGGCGCCATGGTGAAGATGGCCCAATCTCTTGTGCCATAATTTGCCCTCATCCCGGCTCACCACTTCTTCTGCTTTGCCCATAATTTCAGTGCATCCATCTACCTCCAGCTTGTATAGATTCTTAAATTGAATCCATATCCTCTTGGTTTGACCCATTTTTTTATGTTGCAGGAAAGATTTTCCCTCACTAGAAACAACGTCATAACCTTTGTCTTCCAACATTGCGGCCGAGACCAAGTTCTTCTTCAGACTTGGAACATGAATAACATATTTCAACAGAAATGGTTTACCTGAATCCCTCTCAAAGGTAATGGCTCAAATTCTGGTCTCACTGTATCTGCCATCGTTGGCCATATCTATATGCATTGGAGATCCTTCTCCTCCACCCGTCATATGGAAATATGCACCATTATCAAGATACCACACCGATCCCATTGAGCTTGAAACCAAGCATGCGATGAAAGAGAAATAAAATTCAAATTACAAGGCTAAGGCCTCTCTAGCTACATCTCCAACAAACTTCTTGTTCTTATTTTTCTATGGGCAGTTAGTGGCGAGATGCCCATGTTCGTGACAGTGAAAACATTTTTCTTTGGACAAATCTAGCTTCTTGCCTTTAGCCTCGGATTTTGGATGGGATTTATTCCCCTTTCCTTTCCTTGCTTTGGAATCCAAAGCACAATTCTCTTCATCATCATTCTTTGATAAAGAGCTATCCCTGGTACTTTGCCTTATCTCCTCCTGCACAAGATCCGACCAAGGTCGCTCCCAACCCAGAAGTTTCTCCCGTCCATTCACAAAGTCTTCCTAGCTATGCCAACTCTTCGGAAGCCCAAGGAGAGCCAAACTCACCAAGTCGTCATCATCAACAGTAATCCCCACACTTCCCAGTTCATCCCTACAGTGGAAAAACTTCGTGAGATATTTTGGAATACTGTTTCCCTTCTCCATTTTTATATTTCTAAGCTTATCTTTCAGTGCCAACTTCCTCTGGTCGCTGCAGATTTGGAAAATATATTTCAAAGCCTTCCAAATTTCAAATAGAGTGGCTTTCCCGTGAAGGCTTTACACAATATGGTCCCTCACACCTTCCAACAAAATTCTTCTTGTCTTTGCTACCTTCTTTTTCCATGCATTAAGTCCTACAGCATTGCTAGAAGCAGGCTTAGGAACATCACTATCGATGAACTCCTTCAGCCCATTATCTTCAAGCACTGCCTCCACCCTATCATTCCATGCTATGTAATTCTAGCTACCATTAAGGGATTACTCCAATCACAACCCATTGAAAGACATTTCAATGAATACTCAACTGTTGCACCAAGAATTTTCTGCAGCAAATTCGACTTGTCCACCAGCACAAAACTCAACAATTATTCACAATTGCAATCTCTAGTAATCAATACTACTCTGATACCATGTAGAAATTTATTAATATTGATGCATTACAGGATTCTCCTGATCTAAAAATATTTATCTTCTTGCTAAATACAGAATCCTTCCACTGTTAAACTTGTGGAAATTTAAAACTCAATTTCAAACACATGTGAATAAATTCAATCACACATAACATAGTTCTTTAACGGGAAATCTTAAAGCTAAAAACCTCAACTATCATATATTATGTATATCAATGGAATCATGTAATAATCTCATACAAAGCTTAGTACATCAATCTCTCAGTACAATGTAGATTCATTACACACTGTCATGTAGAAATTTGCATCTCTATGCACCAATTTCTTGCCTCTTGACAACCTGCCTCCACTATGCAATCCCTGTTGAAGAAGACCCCTGAATGAATTCGAATTGGCCTTGTATTTACTGTACAATCCTTATTTGCAACTCCAATGTGTGTCAGATGCATCAAATGCATCACTATAGTCACAACAGATAGTCCATCTCACCCTTTCACCTATCTCTCCACTGGGTCTCCACTGGAACTGACATGCACTGTAGTTAATTGATGTTTCTGTTCAGTTTTTAGTGACTTATTAGTTGTTAATTAATTAACTAATTAATTAACTAAACTCTCACTAGTGTATCTTTCAGTTAGACTAGATACAACTAGCTCAAATGAGTTTAACTCACTTAACTAAGTTAAACTAAATAACAACTCCATAAACTACTCTTCCAACTCTGTCATAACTTTTCCACTTCAGTTATAACTGAGTCCTTCATGCATGAGCCACCAATAAACCCTAGGAATTGCGTAATTCCTTCAACCCATTTATTTTCCAAATATTTTCACTGAAATAAAGTGCTCCAAGAGAATAAGTTGATGTTTATTGTTAGATTATTATTAAGGGTTAATAATAATCGAAATGCATCTATTTTTAGATCGACGATCTGTAAATAGAATTTTCCCAATATTCTAAAAATAGAATTTAATATATTTTTCACATTTGACCAACCCTCTACAAATATCATCCTGCAACTTATAGAATATGCTCACCATGTCTAAAAACAGACATGCACCTAAAAATAGCCCACGGGCCCCACTTAGTGAAGGTGCTTACTTTTCACTAAGCTCATCATCTTGTTGAATCTCAACATAAACCTCATTAAAAATCCTTATGATGCTGAAATTTTTAATAATTTATATCAAAGAGAACTTGAGGTTTTTCAATGTAAAGATGACACCTTGCCAAGAGGCATTACACCATTAGAAGAGCTATTTTATTTCAATGATGTAGCTAAAAAACCCAATATGGAATCCACTGAGACAAATGTAGAAGAATATAACATTGGAAGCATGGAAGAGCCAAAAATGATCAAGCTGTCCAAAAATCTTCCTCCTCACATAAAACATAAAGACATTGAGCTTTTTAGAGAATTTAAAGATGTGTTTGCTTGGGGGTATGAGGACTTGAAATATTATGACACAAACATCATATAACACAAAATTCCTCTCAAGGAAAATCAGAAACCGTTCAAACAAAATTGAGAAGAATAAACCCCGTATTATTACCTTCAGTTGAGAAAGAGATCAAAAAGATGTATGATGTCAGGATCATAGTCCCTATTAGGTACTCAGAATGGGTGTCCAACCTTGTGTCATTTAGGAAGAAGACTGGGGAGATTAGGCTTTGCATTGACTTTAGAAATTTGAATAAGGCCTCCCTAAAAGACAATTATCCCTTGCCTAAAATGGGTCACATACTTCAAAAGGTAGTTGGCTCACAGATAATATCATTTCTAGATAGCTTCTGAGGTTATAGCCAAGTACTAGTCTTTCCAAGTTACCAACACAAAACTGATTTCACTATGCCTTGGGGTACATTCATGTATTCAAAATTCCATTCGGTCTAATGAATGCGAGGCCACCTTCCAAAGGGAAATGGATATAGATTTTTTAGAGGGCAGAGGTTACTTCATAGTCATATACCTTGATGACATCACTGTCTACTATAAAATTGATAAAGAACACGTAGTCCATTTGAGAAATTTTTTTGAAAAGTGTAGGAAGTATAGCCTATCTTTGAATCCTAAGAAAACATTGTTTTTCCTTCAGGAAGGAAAACTCCTAGGTCACATCATCTCTGAAGAAGGGATCAAGATAGATCCCAAAAGTATCGAAGGCATACTACAAATGAGCCATCCTAGAAACATTAAGGAGTTGCAATCTTTCATTGGAAATATCAACTTCCTAAGAAGGTTCATCCCCAACCATTATGAACTCCTAAGGAATATTACAAACATGTTGAAAAAGGAAGTAGGAGTGAAGTGGAATATGGAAGAAAAACAATCTTCTGAGCTGGTAAAATAAGAACTCACACAAACACCAGCCTTGATCAGTCCCGACTTCACCAAGGATTTCTACATCTTCTCATTTGCATCTAAACACATCGTTGTTGCAGTGTTATTGCAAAAGAACATCATGGGGCAAGAACAACCCATAGCTTTCTTCAGCAAGGCATTGAGAGATGCTCCTCTAAAGTATAACATCATGGAGAAACAAGCCTTTGTCTTAATCAAAGCTTTGAAAGATTTTAGAGTTTATATCTTGCACGCACATGTCATTGCTTTTGTCCCACACACAGTTGTCAAAGACATACTCAATCATGACCCTGATGGTAAAAGGGGTAAGTGGATTGCTACTATCTTAGAATATGATTTAGAAATCAGAACCACTAAATTAATTAAAGGACAAGGACTTTCAAAGCTTATGGCTGAATCAAATTTCCAAGAATTGGACATGAATATGGTTGATGTGTTAGAAGAAACAGAAGAACTCACGGCTCCATACATTGAGGAAATATTTTTGAATTCATATTGGTATGCTATATAATTTATGTACTTATTTATCTCAATACTCCTCCTTCTCTATCAAATACTAAAGCAATATTCTTGAAACGAAAAGCTTTAAATTTCTGCATTTTAGATGGAGTTCTGTATTAGAATATTTCTATTGGCATGCTACTTAAATGCTTGCTTGAAGATGATGCAGAAAAAGATCATGCATGAATTGCATGAGGGAGAATGTGGAGGTCACCTTTACTGGAAGACCACATCCAACAAGATCCTTAGAGTTGGCTACTATTGGCCTATCCTTTTTCCTGATACTCACAAACTCGTCATGACTTTCCATAAGTGTGAAATATTTGATGGAAAAAGAAAAATTATACCTTTTCCTTTGCATCCCATCAGTGTCGAAGCTCCTTTCCAACAATGGGGGTTGGACTTCATAGGAGAGATCCATCCTACCTCATCTGCCCAACATAAGTGGATCCTCACTGCCACTGATTACTTCACCAAATGGATAGAGGCCATCCTTTCTAGGAATGCCACCAGCTCAGTCATTATCAAATTCCTTGAAACCAACATCTTGTCCAGGTTTGGTTGTCCTAGAAATATCATCACCGATAATGCTACTGCCTTTACATCTAAATTAATGGTTGACTTTCGTTATAAATATCACATCACACTAGGCCATTCCACTACTTATTACCTGCAAGGCAATGGGCTAGTTGATTCCTCTAAAAAGAGCTTGGTGAACATCATTAAGAAGCTCCTAGAACAAAATCAAAAGGCATGGCATAGAAAACTAGTGCATGCACTATGGGCTAATAGACTAACCTCCAAGAAATCAATCGGTATGTCTCCCTATTGACTAATGTATGGCATGGATGCAGTCTTCCCGACATCTTTGGGAATTCCAGTCATGAAGCTCCTCCAAGAGGTACAATCTGAATAAAATGACATGCAAAGGAGGCTGAACCAAACCATCCATTTGTAGCAGTAAAGGGAGTAAGTTTACAAGAGGACACAAGCAATACAAGACAATATCAAGAAAATTTTTCATAGGAGGACCAAGGACAATGATTTCCAAATTGGAGACACAGTTCTGAAGTGAGATTCAAGGAGGGAAGGCAAGGGAAAACATGGTAAATTTGAAAATTTATGGAAAGGCCCTTACATCATTCATTCATCAAGAGGTAACAATGCTTTATTTTTGCAAGAGCTAGATGGAGCAGAAATATTTGGAGGTCCTGTCAATGGAAGGATGCTCAAACATCACTTTTGTCAAAATTCTGAATTTTGAATCTAGCACTCATTGTACATAACATTGCTTGATCAAGTAGAAAAGACAAAAACTCTAAAAAATAGAAAAAGGAAAAAGAGAGCAGATTTGAAAGAAAGGTACAGCCCCATACCCAAAAAATAGTGATGCTGAAAGTGTGCAAGTCTAAATGCCACTACTTGTTTTTGAGAAAGAAGTATTGTTCAATCATCTAGCCTAATCATGGCTGAACATGTTTTCAATTTACTTTCTGATAGGTTAGTGAAATAAAAACTTGTCAAAACATCTAATATTGAATTGTAAATAGGTATAGATCAGGAAGAATGAATGTTGGTTCTAAATGCTCAAATCCGAACCAAAGAGAAGGATAGGGATGCCTAACAAATGATGGATTACTGCCCTCATACTTTCTAGTTTTGTTGGTATAAAAATAATGGTTGTGTGCAGCTTGTTTCAAAGCAATAGCCCATGATAAATCAGATAGCCTAATCTTGGTTTATTCATGGTTCATTTTCATGTTAGTAGGATAGAGAATAAATTTTTTCAACTAGCTTAATATTGACAAATGAGTGGACTAGGTAGAAAATAAAGAGAGTTCATTAGCCTAATATGAACTCTTGGAAGAAATAAGGGTACAATTAGATAGTTTGATTTTTTTTTTCAAATATAAAAATTTCAAGGGTGTGAAAATCCAAGTGCACACAAAGAAGAAAATTTTTTTAGGAAAAGTAGGCTGGGTAGGTAGAGATGAGTTTGAACAAATCATGTCTTTCGGATTTTTTGGATCACAACTACAAGAGAACACTTGCAAAAAGAGAAGAAAGGTTTTCCCAATGGGTGAGGAACTAGTCTTCAAACACAAAGACCCAAACATACGAGGTTTTGTACACCTCCTGAAAAGGAGCTGCCCTCCCCAAGTGGAGCCACTATTAGTCATTAGTAATTTTTATCATTTGAATATGACTATTTGAGAAACCTAGATTTCTAAAATACAAATTTCATGAAATATTGTGAGTTTTAGAAATATCACTGCCTTCATTATCCTTAGGATAATTTTTTCACTCTTCTATTACTCTACCATGCCTTGGCCAGTCTACCACTCTCGAAGAGTCCCTCATAAAGCCTAGGTTACTCATCCCCATCCCATTTTTTATACCTATGGTTTGGACACTCCATTTTGCCTCTGCCTACTTTTCACCATTCTGACCTAATGCCTCAATGCCTTCAAAAACCCAAATTTTCCTCCGAAAACTCCTTAGGCGGATCATTTTCAATGGTTTTTGAATTTTCAAAATGATATAGCTTTTCAAAAAGAACTCATTTCCCTCCTCTTTCCTAAAAATCCCCAAGTCAAAACTTCAGTCCATGGAAAAGTAAAAAAAACTCCCTCCACTAGGTCACTAGAGTTTATATGTGCTAGGGTTGGCCTTTATGTTCAAGAAGCATTGTTTTTAGGTAATGAGAAAGCTGGAATCAGGTCAAAGGAACAAACATTTAATTGGTCTAAAAACAAAGTAGAGAATCCTCCAACAAGGGTTTCCTTATCAAAAGTATATTCTATAAAAGATAGTTAGCCATGAGTGACACTTCTGCAAGACTGTCAAAGATGGCTACCTACAAGAAGATTGATAAGATCAAACAAACTTGATGTATCTCATGATGATGGCACATATAAAGACTAAAGGAGTTTTTGATACCAACTGCTAGGGTTTTCACACCAAGAGGTTTTCACTGCTTCAAAGTGAAAACATAACAGAATGTCAGTTGAAAGAAGGTCAAAATTCTTCTCTTTAGTCTCATCCACCAAGCAATCAAAGGCATAAAAGATGTAGGATTGAATATTCCAAGGTGAAGGTGCCAAAATAATCACAATTTTACTTTTTAAAAGTGTTGAAATTCATGAAAAGGATAAAATGGAGAAAACCTTCAAAAAAGAGCACTAATGTCACTGTATGGCTTTTTCCTCAAAAATTTGTCAAAGTGACCTTTTGCTTTTCAAGAACTAGTTCATGTTTCCAAAATGTGGGTAAGAGGCAAAGTTTAATCTTGTTAAAAAGTTTTTCATTCCAAGGGAAACATCAAGATGCTCCAATAAAGGCAAAAAACCATTTTTCTCAAAGTTTTTCCACCTACAGGGCAAAAAGACCAAAAATTCAGTGAAAAAGAAAGAAAGGAAACAAACATTAGAAAAGTGGGTTTGATCATGAAATTATTTTTCAAAAAGAGGGATAAAGGACTTCCTTCACTCTTCCAAAACTTTTCTTTTTTTAAAGAAAGATAGAGAGCCGCTGAAGCATTTCTAGGCGTTTTCCTAAAAATTGGGCAAAATTTCCTCGGTGATACGCGTAGAACCTTTGGTGTTGCACACAAGGGAGGAAATAAAGTGTTAAATAACACTGCGCTACGCATAGAAGGACCGGCTCTGTGCATAGGCACCAGTGCTATGCACACGCCTAGGTAAAATCCTGAGCTACCCACAGAAATGGGCGTTGCGCGTAGAGGAGGACCCGGCAGGCCCGACAGCTCACCAGACCCACAAAAAATCAACGACGCTGTGCATAGCGCTACACACAGGCCTCCAAAATAGCCTGACTCGTTGGTGCTATGCGCAAGGGCACTCGACCGGCTTGACGTTGCACACAGAGGTGTGCAGAGGGCACGACTGAAACGACCAGTCGGGTGGCGCTGCGCACAGGAGAAGTCTGGCCAAAAATGCCAAAAATTGGTCAAAATTAGTTTTTTCCTCCTCAAATTTGCCCCAAGATCCTGCACAAGTTGAAAAAGGTTGGTGGTCACTTTTCTTTTCCTTCCAAGTGTTATTTTTGCTTCCATAATCAAAGAAGAGTAACAAAAACCTAAATTGGCTAAAAAACCCTAATCTTCATGGAAAACAATCATTTAACCTTCTAGGGTAGAATTTACCAATTGGAGAGTGGTCATTGGTGTAAATACACTTATTACAAGCTAGGCATCCTTTAAAAATCTAAAATTATTCCTAGACTTTTATTTTTCCCCCATTTGTTAAAATTCGCCCTCACCATCACTCATTCTTCCTCCCTAGACCTAAAGCTCTCACAATCTAAAAACCAATTTGTTCAAGGACACAATTAGTCACTATGTCCGGAGAAGAGATAAGTACTAGTAGTGATGAAGGCCAAGGGCCTATCAGCCCAAAATACAAGGGAGGAATAATTAATAGGTTTGAGCCTTAGGATACAATTAAAATCACCTCTTCTCCTATGATCCTTGCATATTTTCAAGATGTTGGATGCTATCAATTCTGTGAGAGGGTTAAATAGGTCCAAAACCCCTCAAATTTGACTAAGTTGTTCGTTCTCAACCTACAAAACAAGCAGGTCAACCTGGCAGGAGTAAATTTTGAGCTATCATCCGGATCCATTGCTAGGGCCACAAGGATACTAGATGTGGGTGAGAGATGGTTCAAGAGGGAGAAATTGGCCTTAAGCTACTATGAGCCCTTCCTCAAACCTAGGTATTAACAGGGCTGCAAGAATTTTTTCCCCTTCTCTCACCTGCTAGAGAGATATGCACCACTAATGAGGGAGATCATCAATTACTTCACTTGTGACGGGAGGTACTCCAGGATTTACTCATATCACATAAGGCTACTAATGCACTTCATCAGGGTTAAATTGCTAAACCTACCATACCATATCTACCAGAGCATTGATAAAATGGCTTCAGTAGTCAAGAAAAGGAGTTATGCCGACCAAATGAAAATCCTTTTTCACCACTCTTTGGTTAAAATGATTGTTTTTCACTAGCTAGAGCAACAGGGAATCCCTTGGGAAGTTTTTATCTCACATGATATATTTGCAAATCCCCAAGCCTTCATTCAGCAAAATTTTCCTTCTACTTCACACCCACTTACCTCCACTCCTCCATCACCCCCAGAGATCATGTTCCATCACTTCCACCCATGCCTTCTCCAAAAGGAGATTTACCTCTTTCTTCTTCTCCTGAAGCATCAAATGAGGAAAACAGTGATAGTGAAACAAGTCAAGAGGAGGTAGAGAAAATAGAAATGGAGGACAATGAAGTTACTAATGATGATGATGAGTCTGAGGAGCAATAAAATAATGATGCCCTTGACATTGATGGGCAAGAAATCAACTCTGAGGCACAAAGCATGGAAGAGGACAATGAGGCAGAAAGTAAAGGAACATAAGACAGTCAAGAGGATCATAGTAACAATGAGGATGAAATTAAGAATCAAAATGAAGTGATGTTGACATGGATGCACCAAAAAATAATGACCAAGCTCAACAACAAAACAGAGATATGGAGGTTGATGACACGTCATTAAATGCTGAAGTAAACTTTCCAAGTGACCATGAGGACAAAAGAGAGCTCAAAAATGACCTTGATTGTCATGACAACAGTCATGATATTCAAGATGAAAGTGGTAAAAATCAGAGTGTTGAATGCAGCAGTGAGGCTCACAGCTCTCTCAGTGAACAAGATGATGATGCATAAAGTGATGGGGGTCCTAGCAGTGAGGGTGAGGTGGAAGAGGAGGCTACACACAACAATCCAAAAGGTGAGAAAGAAGACTTTCCAACAGATGATAACATTCATAACAAGTATCCTAGAGTAAAAATCATTATAAATTTTGATTTCTCATACCACAAGGGGAAGAGGGATGTGTTTGCTGCCTCAAAAAGGCAAGGGGCCATCTCTTCTCTAGCTACCAAACCATTGGAAAAAGGTAAGGAAAAAATGAATGAAGATGTTGAGGATCAACATGGTGAAGAAAGAGAATTTGAACTTATACATGTTGATAGTGAGGAAGAAGAGAAAATATCCAATGTAGGTTTTAACCCTGTATAGAAATTATCTGCAAACGAATCTTAAAAATAGAAAACAAACAATAGCGAGAGCATAAAACATAAAACAGATAAACATAGAGATTTTCCCCTAGAACCTAAACTGGGATGACCAACTTGATTTTTCATTATATTCCTTTTAGTGTTACAAAAAATATATATACATGACGAAGCATACATAAACCCCAATACATTAACCCTAGGTTAGAACATAACCGTAGTTCCCTTGACCGGATCTACAAAATACCAAGGGCTGAAAACCATCATGCCCCAAAACCATGTGCAAACCCATGCAAAAAACCATGGGCGGGTCCGCCCACCAGAAAATAAGGTCTAAATTTTTTTTCTTGGGGCGTTGCATCGGACCCTGACAGGGGGGGCTGCCACCCCCCATGTGACCCCCCTACTACGCTCAACACAACATACAGGGGGGGCTAACACATACCCAACATTCTCTCACTTGTTGTTTTCTTTCCACAGGGGGCCACAGGAGAGCTGAGTCATTAGCCTAGCTTTGCAACACCCATTTTTTCTCTACACGAAGAGAAATTCTGAGTGCTCACAGAATTTGTCAATGCATCTGCAACATTCTTCAAAGTGTCCACGTTTACCAGCAACACCCTTTTAGCCTCAACCATATATCTCACAAAGTGACATTGAACATAAATTTTCTTTGTCTTTGAATGATAAGCAAGGTTCTTAGCCAAGAAAATTTCACTTTGGCTATCACAGTCTATCCTTATAGCTTGTTGCACCAACCCCATACTTCAACATAATATCTGCAACCAAACTGCTTCCTTTCTTGCATGAGTGGCTGCCATGTATTCTGCCTCTGTAGTTGAAAGTGCCACTACAGACTATATTTTACTAATCCAACTGACTGCACCTCCAAATAGGCTAAACACATACCCACTTGTAGATCTTCTTTGGTCCATATCTCCAACCCAATCTACATCAAAAAAAACATGAATGTCCAACACTCTTTCCAATTCTGGTCTTCCTTGGTAGCACAAGCCATAATCACTAGTGCCACGCAAATATCTGAAAACCCGCTTCACTACAATCCAATGCTCCTTCCCTGAGTTTGACATAAAACTGCTCAATACTCCCACTACATGTGAAATGTCTAGTCTAGTACAGACCATTGCATACATCAAGCTACCCATTGCACTTGCATATGGAACATGGGACATATCCTCCTCTTTTTCTTATGTCTTGGGACACTGTTCAACAGACAAATTTGTACCTGCAGGAATCAGAACATTCACCAGTTTACTATCCTGCATATTGAACCTTTGCAATATAGTCTCGACATACTTCCTATGGTTTAACCAGAGCTTCCATTTTGCCTGATCTCTTTTAATTTCCATGCCCAAAATATAGTTTGCAGCACCAAGATCCTTCATGTCAAATTTGGAGAACAGTTGGGTCTTCAAATCTTGGATAATTTCTGTGTCATTTCCAATTAACAACATATCATCGACACACAAGACCAAATAAATAACATGGTCACCAATTAGTTTAAAATAAACATAGTGATCCTCCTTGCTTTTGGTGAAGCCAAGTCGCCATATATAGGTATCAAATTTCTGATACCACATCCTTGGTGACTGTTTTAACCCATACAGAGAATTATTTAACCTGCATACTAGTTCTTTCTTCCCCTTCACCACAAAGCCTTTAGGTTGTTTCATGTAGATCTCCTCTTCCAAATCCTCATGAAGAAATGTTGTCTTCACATCCATCTGTTCTACCTCAAAATCAAATGTAGCAACAATATATAAAAGTAGTCTAATAGAAGTAACCTTGGCAACAGGAGAAAAAATATCACCAAAATCAATTCCCGGCACTTGGGAATAACCTTTTGCTACTAATCAAGCTTTGTATTTCTCCACCTTGCCTTCTACATTCATCATCTTCTTAAACACCCATTTTCTCCCGATGGGCTTCCTTCCAACCGGCAAATCCACCAGATCCCATGCCTCATTTTTGTGCAAGGATGTCATTTCATCAACCATGGCCTCCTTCTAGAGTTTTCCATCTTCTGAATCTAATGCCTCCTTGACAGTTCTGGGATCATCATTAGTTATAGTTAAAGAAAAATTTGAATAGAAAGTAGATGGACTATACCTTTCTGGTTTTCTTCTTTCCCGAATTGATCTTCTCATAGCTGGAGTTTGTGGCTCTTCCTCTTCTGAGTCTTCTTCTATTGTAGAGTATGATTCATTCTACTTTAGCTCAAAATCTATCTTCTCATGTTCCTATGGTAGGAATTCATGTTTAACAACATCTTTCACCTCTCTAAACACCACATCTCGATTGTACACTACCTTCCTTGTTTCCGGTTTCCAAAGCTTGTAACCCTTTAAACCATCCTTATACCCAATAAATATGCACCTTTCAGATTTATTATCCAACTTGGTCCTTTTCTCCTTTAGAACATGTACATATGCATCACATCCAAATACTCTCATATGTGAAAGAGAGAGTTTCTTACCAGTCCATACCTCATGTGGAGTCTTATCCTCCAACGCTGATGAAGGTGATCTGTTAACCAAGTAACATGTAGTCTCCACTGCCTCTGCCCATAATTCTTGTCCTAACCTGGTACCACTGAGCATGCTTCTTGCCTTTTCCATCAGCGTCCTGTTAATTTTTTCTACAAATCCATTTTTCTGAGGTGTGTATGGAGTAGTCTTTTGTCGTGCTATACCACACTTCTTACAGAACTCTTCAAATTCCTTCTTGCAGAACTCCCCACCATTATCTGTCCTCAACACCTTTATCTTCTTCTCTGTCTGGTTTTCCACAAGAGCATTAAATTCTTTAAATCTGTCAAAGACTTCAGATTTCTTCCTCAAGAAATATATCCATGTATTACTCGAGAAGTCATCTATGAATGAAACATATTACACATACTTACCCAGTGATGGAACCGACACAGGTCCAAACACATCACTGTGCACAAGCTCTAATATATTGTTCGCCCTCTTAGCACCAGAAGGAAAACTGAGTCGATTTTGCTTCTCATATACACAATGTTCACATAAATCAAAATCCAGAGAGCTATTAGACATACCTTCTACCATACCATTTCCATGCAGTATCAGAAGGCCCTTCTCTCCAATATGTCCAAGCCTTTGATGCCATAGCATGGTCTTTTCTCCAGAGACCGCTAGGCTTTCCGCTCCACTTTCGAGAACCACAGAACTGTTGCACCAATCAATAACATTGCTGCCCTGAAGCTTGTATAGAGTTCCAATCCAAACTCCCCACATTAATACCAGTGCTCCCTGAACCATCTTACAAGTATCTTTCTCGAACACTATTTTTACATCTACATCATCCATCTTGCTTACAGAAATCAGATTTTTGGCCAATGCAGGAATTTGTAGAACACCAGGAAGTGTTCTAATCCTTCCACCTTGTAGCTTCAGCTTTACTTTTCCACATTCGACGATTTTGGCCTTCCTATCATCCCCTAGGAAGACGTCACTACCATTATATTTCTCATACTCACAAAACCACTCCCTATGGGGAGTGAAGTGAAAGGATGCACCTGAGTCAATCAACCATGACTCATGATATACATGTGTATTTGAAGAAGAAGCAAAATACACATCCCCACCTTCATTCGAGGTGGTTTTTTCCTCTGCAGAAGGAGCATCATCAGATCCCTTTCCTTTCTCAAGAGCTTTAGATCTGCAATCCTTTTTTTAGTGCCTTTCCTTTTCACATTTCCAGCACACCTTTACAAACTTTCCAGAAGATTTAGATCTCCCTCTAGATTTAGATCTCCCACTTGAAACCTTATTCTTGTTTCTTTTCTGGGACCTTCCTCGTACAGATAAGGCATCTCCATTCTGACCCTCCATATTTATCCATCTCATTTCCTCTGACAGCAAGGCTGAGACAATGTCATCAAAATTCAAGGTACTTGTATTACTACATATTGCAATAACTAGAATGTCCCACGAGTCTGGTAGAGAACACAACAAACTGATGCAGTTATCTTCATCTAAGATTTTAATATCAATAGATGACAGCTAACTTACCACAGTATTGAAGGCGTTCAGATGCTTTGTCACGAAGTCTCCATCCTTCATCCTCAGGTTATATAGCCTTTTCTGCAAGAAAAATTTATTCACCAGAGACTTAAAATGGTACAAAGTCCCAAGTTTGTCACACAAGGTCTTCGTCCCAGCTTCCCCAGATACATTCAACAATACTGAATCTAAGACACACAACCATATTGTGCTTTTTTCCTTCCAATCCATATTCTTCCAATCTTCATTTGACATTGTTGTTGGTTTAGTACCTGGATCTATCGTGATCCACTGATCCTTATCCACTAGCAGATCCTCCATCTTGAGCTTCCACAACTCAAAACTCTGACCACTAAATTTCTCGATCTCTATCATCCCACCGCTCGCCATCTTCTTTCACCGCAAGAATCAATCCCACAGATCTCCCACTAAATAGGGTCTACCTCAGGCCCAAGCAAAAAACCCCTTAGCACTAAAGGCATCCCCTTGAAGCCGAAACTGCTCCGATACCAAATGTAGGTTTTAAACTTGTATAGAAATTATCTACAAATGAATCTTAAAAAAATAAAATAAACAATAGCGTGAGCATAAAACATAAAAAAGATAAACACATATATTTTCCCCTGGATCCCAAATCGGGACGACTAGCTTGATTTTTCATTATATTCCTTTTAGTGTTACAACACATATATATACATGCCGAAGCATACATAAACCCCAATCTATTAACCCTGGATTATAACATAACTGTGGTTCCTTTGACCGGATCTACAAAATACCAAGGGCCGAAAACCATCATGCCCAAAAACCATGTGCAAACCCATGCATAAAACCATGGGCGGGTCTGCCCACCAGAAAATAAGGTCCAAATTTTTTTTCCCAGGGCACTGCCCCAAACCCTGACAGGGGGGGATGCTGCCCCCCTGCTGCGCCCAACGAAACGTACAGGTGGGGATATCAACCCCCCTGTGGCCCCCTCGTGCGTGACTAGTCGTGGAAAGAATATACCACATACCCAACACCCAGTTCTCTCCTCCTAAATAATAATTCCCAAATAGGAGATCTTCAGGCATATTTGGAAAGATCCAAGTACAAATATGATGTCTTAGATAGGGAGAACCAACAAAGGAGTGCACACATGGAAATTTATGAGGTATGGGCACTCAAGGCCTGGAGAAAAGCCATAAGGGTAGAAGTGCAATGAGAAGAGTACAAGAGTGCTCATCCAGAGAGTGAAGAATAAGAATAAGAATAGCCTAGAAGGAGGCCAAGGATCATTGGGCTGAGAAAATCCTTAGCCAAAGAGAGGGATGAAGAATCTTCCCTAGCTGGGAAAATTCCTATCAGTGAGCTACTTGATAGAGACATAGAGCTTGATAGGGGGCCTTGGCTTGAGAGGGCCAATATGCATTTATAAGATAAGTTGGAGAAGGAAAACAAGGCCCTTGAGCTCCAAAGGAAGATGGCCAAACACTATGCCCTCAGAAACCAAATTGCTAGGGCAAAGCTCAAGAAGGCATTGCTTGAAAATAAAACACTAAAGGAGGCAAAAGGCCATGAAAGCCTTGTAGTTATGGCTGAAGCTTCCCTACAGGTGGCCAAGACCTCTTGAGGGACCACTCCACAAATTTTGGGCAAATTTGAACAAGATTTTGTTTTTTTGAAATTTTGAGGCCTCTATGCACAACACCCTTGGCATTGCGCACACATATCATGCATCATCAGCTTGAAAAATTGAAATTTTTGGTTTCCTCTCATCATCATTAGTCTTCTCACAAAATTTCAGACAATTTGGAGTAGTTTTGACCCCCCAGAAGGTAAAACAACACCTAAATTTTTACCATTCTGCCTCATTTTTAGGCAAGGTGCTGCACATAGAGCAGTGTTGGGAGAATGGATTTTTGGACATAAAAATGGAACTCATTAAGAAAACCAAAGGTATATCTGTAAATAAAACTTGACAATCTTTCCAACGAGCCATCACGGAGCAAAATCTGACACCGTGAAGGAGGTCAAAATAGGATTGCAAGTACACCTATTTTCTGATATTTTGGTGCTGCGCATACAAGACCAAAAGTGGCAAAAGTCAACAAAACACACTCATTGATTGAAAAATGAGTTTTGTAGTATTTTTGAGGCAAATCACTCTAGGATTAGGTGTTAGAAGTTATTATGCATTTATTTTTCGTGGACATCTATGCCTTGGGCCTTGCATGGTCACTTGGGCATAAATTGTCATTTATGACTATTTTGGATATTTTAAAAACCCTAATTAGGGTTTTGACCCTCATTTTCTCCATAAATAGAGCATGAGGATCTCATGTATTTGGGTGGAATTGTGTGACTTATTCTAAAGTAATACATAGTCTCTTCAAGGTTGAAAGCAATTTGATGCCGTGGAGCTTGTGAATGCCCTGATTTGTTTGTTTATGGAGGAGGCTTGCTTGCAGGATCCCCGAGCTTGGTTGATGGTGAAGTGCTTCTATTTTGTAATTTTTATTTCTTGTTTCATTATGTTTCCATATTTCTATGTTGTAGTAGAAAAAATTATTTAGACTAAGAAATGTTTTTGAAGGCACCTTAGCTCTATTTGTTCTTCACTGCCTTGATGTTTTCTTCTGCTAGGACATGTTAGAGAATCCTTCATTGCTCTCTAGACCTCCTAAGCTTGTTTATTTCTTGAATGGTTTAGTACACTAGGTATCAAGCATGATTCATGGTTAGCCATGCTTAATTGATGTCACTAAAACACTATTCTTGAAGTCTCTCTTTAAAGTACCATTACTTAGGTTTGCTAAAGAAGTTTTGTTTCAATCGTACTCTTTGTACTTGATTAGTTAATTATTTTAAATATCTTCATAGCTATAATATTATATGTTCAGGAGTTCCCTCCTCTCTGATTGTAGTTATTTGTGTATCTTAAATGTTTTCTATCCTTGATGATGAAATCATTGGAAGTTAAATAAGTTTCTTGCCTTCTATATTTCATTGGAATGTTTGTCTTGAATAATTATCTGCTTTAGTAGAATCAAAGAGTTTAGGGTTTGCTCTGCCTTTGATTTCCTCTCTATGATTATGATTCTCTTAAGTCCCTTTGTTTAAATTATATGATAAAGGATTATTGATTTCCATTTTTTCAACTCTTTGTTCTCAAATTTGATGTCCATCTCATGATCCTTTAAATCCCGAAGATCCACCAACCAAGCTAGATTTTCCCTAAAATACTCCCTAATCCATTAATTAACCTATCATGAATTTATTAGACTCCATTTCCCAACAACTTGAATATTCCCTTGTTCTATCTATTCTATCTAATCATCATACTCAACCAAAACTAACAACAAACCCTAATACTTCATAACTAGCCTAAAATTAACCTTAAAAAGCAAACAAGTTCACATCTCTTACAGAAATTAGAGAGAGCCCTCTCTGAATACAGGAAGGCTAGGTCCTTGGATTCCAAAGTTTGGTTTGTTGTTACCCCTATCCATTTGTATCTCAATCAATCTAGCAAGTTACAGGGAGCTAACAGTTATAACTAGGCCACTAGGAGGAAAAATGGTTCCATTTTTTTCGAATGCATTTGTTCCATAGATGAGAGGGATAGGAGATAGAGAAAATAGAGAGGATTTGTGCATTATAGTGGCACATGGGCCACAAATCATACTTATTTGTACTCGCAACCATTTTCTATTCAGGGAAAGAGAGCAGAGCATCCTCATCTTCCAACTAGGTTTTCTCCCGAAAGGGTTTCCCAGGTCATATATTATGTAAATCATGTTTTGTGAATTTTTATTTCATTTTTATCTATTATATACATAATTTTAATTTTAATGCATATGAAATTAAAAATAATCTATAAATAGAGAAATCTAAAGAAAAATGAAACCTTGGTAGTGTAGATTTCATATTTTTAATATAGTTTTATCAAAATCGTTATGACAAACTATCTGGTGGAATATTCATGATACTTTATGGATTGTATTAGTATCAGAGAAGGATTATTTTAGTATATTATGGAGATTTCTAGGGGATATATATCATCAAAGCTAAAATTCATAAAACCCTAGTCAAGATCGACGAATCTATGAATATCTGTCCTAGCCTTGTAGAGGAGATGATTTTGTGGCCAGAAGCACAAGTTGAAAATATAAATTGTAATGTAAATATCCTCATGTTATCTATGAGTACTAATATTCGAATATTCATATAATATGGGGGTTCTAATTTAGAGGACAGGTCAAATGGGAGATTAGGAGATCGAGAATAAATAGAGAACCAACCAAAGAAAGGACCTGAAAAAGATCAACCTGGTTCAAGTGTTGTGAATTATTCATAGTCCATATTCGAAATGGAATTGAAGGTTTATATCAATATGTACTAAGGTGAGATTGATGCTATGAATCTAAATCACTGGTTGCAACAATTTAAAGTGTATTTCAACATCCATCATGTTGAGGAAGAACAAAATATTTCATTGGTGTGGCTAAAATTAAAAGGCCATGCCCTCACTTGGTGGAAAATCCACACAAATACCCTAATATTGGAGCTATATTCTCTAGTGGCTAAGTGGGAGGACTTCAAAACCCTCATAAAGTCATATTTTTACCCAATTGGGTATGTAGAGGACTAGTGGATCCAGTGGCACTACTTCAAAAAAAAGTAAGGGAAAATAAAAAAGGAGTACACCACAGAGTTTAGAAAGATGGCCAAAATGTTCGTTGTCTCCCCAAATAACCCATATGTACTCTTCAAGTATTTTGGGGGTCTACAAAACCATTTTCAGAAGCAAGTGATGTTATTTGAGCCTATATCAGTGGATGAGGCTTGTGTACAGGCATGGTACCTGGAGAACATAGGCCTAAATAAGGGGAAATAAATTGGATCGAAGAAAAAGGAGAAACAAGATGTTTATAATTAGGGGAAGAAGAAGTGAAAAGGGGGAGAAGATAAAAACATGGCAGCCACAACGCACTAGTGAAAATATCCCAGCAACCACTGCAACCACTTCAACATAAACGACCATACAAAGGAGAGTGTTGTAAGTTGAAACTAGAGCATAACCCGAAGAACAAAAATAAAGATTAAAATAAGAATAATCACATGGCCACACATTTGAGCGACTAGGTTGAAATCAACTTGGATGTAGATGAGAATATTATCTATAAGTCGTTGTAGAATGAGGTGAATTTGAGTAGCCTTAACAATAGGAAGAGAGAAATGACCAAAATATTTCATATAAATATGTAGGTCAAGAAGGAAAATAGTGATGATCTATTTGACACAAGATCATAGGAAAATCTCACTGCAACAATGTTAGTCAACAAATTAAGACTAAAATTTCATGACCATTCAAGCACATATCCATTGGGATGGGTAAATAAGAATGTAGAGTTGAAGGTAAAAAAACAGTGAAATTTTTAATTTTCCATCAATGTTGATTTTATTGATGAAGTAGAACTAGCTATAGTTCCCCTTGATGTATGTGGAATCACTTTTGGAAGTCCATAAATGTACATGTGAGATGCAATATTCATGTGAAGAGCCAAATAATATTGTCCCATTAAATATGGAAAATAATTCAACATTAACATGCATAAAGGTAAGTCAAAAATATCGTTGGTAAGTGCCAGGGAAGCCAAGAAATTGATCAATTCTAGCAAGAACTAAGTTTTATTGTTTTTAAGAGAAAATCAGTCTATATAAGAGTATGTAAGAGTAAAGGAATCCTTGGAGGGGTGTCCTAAGAAATAGAAACAACAACTGGAAGAGTTTATACACACATATATTGTAACCACTCATCCCATATCTACCCAATTTCACCAACCTGCTCAGGTAAACATGAGCTGAGGGTTACTATGACATGACTCAACCTCCTAGATTGCCTTAAGGAAATGAAGTCAACAAAACAAGAATTTACTAACTTCCCTCAGGTGCTATAGGTCCCCCAAGAGCTAAGCCACCCTTATAGGTGCCCAGACCTTGAGTTAAATATTTATTTCATTGATATGGACTCCCAGACACTGGCACACCACTTCTTGAATTTGATTATAACCCTCTAGTCGCATGCATAATCCTGCAAAGGAATGAATGTAGTCTTTTTTACCTAGTTTTGTGCTTGTGACCATAAGATCTGATCCATTTTTCCAAGGCTACTATCTAGACCACTGCACAAAAATTGATGAAACATTCCAGAACAATAAATGGCACAAGGACAAAGCCTCTAACACAAAACTCAATCAAGTAATTAACCTAACCAAGTCTAACCATTACAATCATTTCATCAAACATGTGGTGAATATGAAATATTCAAGTCATGAATACATATTTGAACATAGATATATGAAACTTATCTAAGAAACATTAGGAAGGTCTAATTCCCTCTCAAAATAGCTTCCATAACATATATTAGATCGTGCATTCATTAACCAAACATTTACAAGTAAAAATATGATAAGAGACATAACTTGAATCTATCATAAAACCATGCTTATAACCAACATATAACCAGATAAATAAAAATAATAGAACAACCATTAAAACCCCATAATAACAAGTATAATTAGTCCTTAATTACAATGGGAAATATCTCTTATCAATCATATGAAAAAACTAACCAAGTTAGGTACTTCCACGTACCACCCGACCATAGATTGGTCTGAACCAAATCTTTCTTTCATCCAATAACATGCGTACCATATTCCAAGCACGAATGTGGGATATCATGGGCTAAACCAATACATAAAAAAATAAGGGAGTCCAAAGGTTAAACCACCTCCACCCTCACACTATCGTGATCTCACCTAAATCGGTCTCGAGATCACAAAATCAAATTGAGCTTGGATGCCTTAGAATTCCTTCACCATCCATTGAGGACTCTCAGATAAAACCATCTCCACCCAAAACCCTTGTTATTTTCTTGAGACCACCTCACTTGAATAAAAAAACCTTCCATAAATCCATAATTAATCCCATTGCACCATGGCTATCCGGAAATGGAAAGGCAAGATTGAAACCAATTTTAAACTAGGTAAAACCCATGCCAATGACAACACACATGAACCAAATAAACAGATGCATATACCATGCATGCCAAAACCAACTAGGAAATCATACATGCAACTAGTTACCTGCAAGTATTCTTATTGAAGTTGCATGATCCAACCTTTCCTTGTTTGATCCTTGCTTTCGTTTTCCTTCCATTGTTTTTCTTTTATTTCCTTTTCTTGTGTTGGTTTCTTGCTTGCTTTCTCCTTTTGGTGCTCTTATCCTCTATGAAACCAATTCCAAAACTAAACTAACAAAAGGTCCCACACTGATGCTTTGATGTCTTTTTATTATTGATGCCTCTAATTTCTTCATTTTTCTCTATTTTCCTTCTATTTCATCCTCACATGAAACATGTGACCTTTCACCTTCCTTTTCTCCTATTTTCCTTTATTTTCATAAATACTTTTTTAAATCATTCCTTTTTAGCTTTCCAAATCCCTTTCCATTTCCTTTACCAATTTCCCCTTAGCCATAATAAATAACAAGTGATGCCCACTAGGATGTTTTTCCCAACATTCAAATTGGAATATGTGTCCCATGACCTTGGTCTTATTTTTCCTTCATTAAATTTATTACATGAAATTTTAACCTAGGGATGTTACATACCCCTCCCCCTTAGGGGAACACCATCCTTGGTGTTCTATGACACCTACTGTTGGGGTTCCCATGTTTTGGCCAGATTGGAAAGACCAAAATATGAGACAAAATCAAACCACTTTCAGACCTCAGGATCTAGCCTTCTTGGGTCAAGAGAGGGATCTCTCTAATTAAGAAAAGATTTTATGTCTTTGAAGCTCAAAATTAAGATGTTAGGCTAGTTATAGGAATGGGGTTTGTTTCTTTGATGTATGTTTGGTTGTTGGGAATCAGGAAAGAAGGGTTCAATATAAGACAAGGGTGAGAAAAGAGGATTTTAGGCAAAGGAGGGATGTTTCAGAGAACATTCAAGACCATTGGGCAATGGAGTTAGGAAAGGGTTTACTCGCTATTCAATATGTAGGCTTTCAGTTGGGCTAGTCATCTAAAGCATTGGATCTTAAAGATGATAGTGTGGCATGAAATGGTAGGAGAGAAGGTGAAAGCAAGGAAACCTCCAAGGTGACCTTCAGGAATCAGATCCAGGGACAGGACATGCCATTGAACAACCTGTGATCCAAAACCTGAAGGCTAACTCTTAAGACAAGGAAACATTAAACATTTAGAACAAAAAGTTAAAGACCTGAGATCAGAGAGACACTTTGAACTCTCAATGCTTTGGCCTCTAGCTTGAGGGATCTTAGGAGGGTTCAATTAATTGAAAAGGATCCTAGTGAGACAGAGACGGAGTTCTAGACCTCCCAGTTTTCACAATTCATTCAATTAAATCCTAAAAAGAACATCTAAAGACATATTTCATTAATTCATACATTAGCTAGCGATATATCAGACCACTACACTGGTTAAATTAGCTTGAAATCAGTCATTAGATAACACATATAGCAGAAAACATTGAAGGCAAGGAGAGCAGAAACATAGAGTACCTAACAAGGGTAAATCCTATGCCAGATTTCTGATGCAAGCCAGTAGAAATGAAATGAAATGAACTACAAGTTAAAAACAAATACAGAGATAGAAAAACATCACCGTTGCTTTAAATCAGGATCCAAAGAAATGTGCTTGTCATATTAAAGAGCAACATCAGTGAAGTAAAACATTACAAATAGCTTGATATTTAGTCTGAAAGCATCTTCCTCAACCTATCTTACAACTTTACACAGAGAACATGTCTCAGAAGAAATAGCTTGAAATTCACAGATAGTCGATCAACAACCTTACAATGAGTTTCTTCATGAAATTTATAGCTCAAGTGGAGCAGAGAAGGTAGATGGAAAACTAAATGTAGCATTAAAACTCAGAAGGGGAAGAGAGTCGAGGCCTCGTTCTGTTTTAAATTCTGGGCATTTATCTGTGGTACTCTTTGGATGAAAGAATGGTCTTCATCAGGCTTCCATTTACCCCAGGTATGTCTTTGATGTACTTGCTGTAGCACTCTGGTGAATTAAAAAAGGTAGAATAATGATGCTAGGGTCTGCCATACCGTGTAACAAATGTTTCTGATAGCATAGGATTGTTTTCAGGGCTGGAATTTCCTCAGGAACATGATATAGAATGGAGATTGTATGGGCACTTCGTCCTTTATGGAAAGAAAAATCCGCAGATGTGAAACCCTGATAGTATTGTTTTCTGCACGCTGGGCCTTCCATGTGATCCATGATGTCTTTGATCTGGTACTCTTCCTTTAAATTATCGGATTAAGGCTCAAAATCTGCAATTACAGGCCCTGAACGCTCTGTTTTCCCACTGATACTCTTTGCTGCTTCAATGTTTTCCTTTGACTGCGAAATCTGTGCTTTAATGGCGCCTGAGAGGTTTTGACAAAGTTTTAACCCGATCCTTTAATGAAGGTCATTTCATAGCACCTTCCCAAGACTTTCTCCATAATTTCAGCTCCTAAAAATGGCCCTTTGTTGTGTTCTCTGTCACTGTAACAGAGACTGTGAATCATGGCGGATTTCTGCCTGCCCGTAACCCTGCAAAACACGCAAACACGTTAAGAAAACCATGCATGGAAGGGTGGATGCAGTGGGGACGATGAAAATGGCCTTCAACTTGGCGAAATGGCGGAACAGTGCAGGTTGATGGAAAAAACATAGTGAAACCATGGAGGATGGTCTGGTGAAAGTTGGTGGACTGTGACAAAGTTTAAATGAAAATAATTTAAATTTGACCTTTGAATGAAATATATAGGGGACGGACGAAAAAGTGATGAAAAAATGTGGAATGGGTGACGTGGCGGGACCGAGTCAATGGCGGGCGTGCACTAAATCTGGATTGTTCGATCTCAGGAGGAGATTGACGGCTAAAAATGCGTCGGGGGGCGATGGACAGTGGGCTAGGGGTCGTGTTTTGCTTGGTTAACTCGCGAGCAACTTTGTGGTGCGATGACCATTGGATGGGCAGTTCTAGATCAGACGACGTACGTGCATATCGTGTTGGGTCTTCAACCGAAGTTTAACACGTGATGGAGGGCGATTTTCAAACAGTGCTCGGTGCCACGTGTTGGGCGGTGAGTGGAATCGCTCCGAAACAAAAAATACTTCCCACCTCCCAAAGGCGGTGCGATAGATATCGTTGGTTTCTGCACAGTGTTTTGGCGCAGGGACCACCGGGGCAGATGAATATGGACCATTGATATGTGGGTCAGATCGACGGTGGACGGGCGATCGGAGGAGTGAACGAGGTGGGCCATAGCGCGGCGCTGAACTGCGAAGACCGTCCGATCTAATTAGATCGACGGCTAATAATGCGCCCGATATCCCTCTGTGATTAACGCTCACTGGGATAATGCTTAGTTCTAGTGCCCAGGTCACGTGGAGAAAAGGTTGAGGGGTCTAGGGCTAAAAGGTGCTAAGCCCACTTATATGCAAAATATGGTTTTCGGCCCATTTTTAGTGCATTTTAAGGCCAATAAAGGGTAACGATAGAGGAAAAGAGGGGAATTAAACCAAACAAGGGGTGGGTGTAGGATTTAAAGGGGATTTTTGGGATGATTTAGAAGGACTAAGGGAGGGATTTTGGGGTGAAAAGGAGGCTTTGAAAAAGGGGAAAGGGTATGAAATGAATAATTCTGCACGGGTACAAGGGGAAAATGAAGGCGTTTAGAAGCACAATTTATCATCATCAGTGAGGCTTATTGACTCAAGAAAAACAGAGGGAAATAATCAAAGGGCAGAGAGCATGAAGAGGCTTCAAGGATGATGTGTTTTCAAGAGAAATGCATTACTTGAAGGCTCATAAAACAAATTAGCCCCTTGCTTGCTTGTCAAGGAATTTATAGGGGGCTAACAGTGGCTCCACATGGTGATGGCTTCTTCTTGAAGGAGTCAAGAATTCAAAAAATGATCTTTGGTTTAGGCCAGATGCCTGCTGCTTGAGCCACCTTTCTTCTTTGATTTTCAGCTGCCACAATCGTGAAGACATCAATTTAGCAGAAAAACTCTCCCAAACAATCTACCTACCCATCCTACAATCCTACCATTTTCTCTTCCAGGGTGCATTTTAACTAGCAGACCCTTTACATCATTTTTATTTTTTACAAACAAGAAAATAAACCTATTCTATTTATACCCTTATTGCTCCATTAGACCAGATTAAACTGTTGATCTCATATGTTTCTCTACCTAATCTAATATCTGCTAGGATTAGACTGTCCAGCATACTTCTTCTCTACATTCTACAGCAGAAATTTAAAACAGTCAAACTAGGATTAGACAATCTATTTTGATGTAGATCCAAGGCATAAAGACAATTGCACATGGACAGAAACTTGCATAAAACTAAAAACAAAATCTTGAAGGCTTGAAATCTGAAATTTTGAAGCATCCTTCTTTCTTTTGTGATTCAAGTTTTGAGCTTGTTAGAGTCACTTTCTCTTCTTCATTTAGCTTTGGTTTTAAGCATGTTAGAGATGATTCTTCTTCCGTAGTCGCTAGTTCAGATTTTGAACATGTTAGAACCAACTGTCTTCCTTCTTTGGCTCAGGTTTTGATCATATTAGAGCCAATCCTTTGCATTTCTGAGGTCCATATTTTGAGTATGTCTGAACCTCTCCTTTCTCTCTGTTTTTTTTTTTTTGGGAACATTTTCTCTTTTTCTTGGATACATAACACAACAATGGTATTTACAATGGAAATGGAAACTAGAAATTGGAAATCAGCAGAAGTAGTGTTTGAGCATCCTGCCATTGAAAGGACCCCCAAACAGCTCTGTACCATCTAATTCTTGTAGAAAAAAGGCATTTTGACCCACAGTGGTCTGGATGATGTAGGGACCTTGCCACAAATTGTCAAACTTGCTATGCTTTCCTTTGTCCTCTCTCCTTGAGTCCCATTTCAGAACTTTATCTCCAATTTTAAAATCAGAAGCCTTAGTTCTTTTGTCAAACAACTTCTTTATATTTTCCTGAACCTTCACAGCTCTGTTATAGACCTCCTCCCTTGTTTGTTGGAGATGAATTTTTTGGTTTATCCTTCTCACCATGCTATATTCTTGGGTCTAGATCTCTTGGACAAGTTTAATCACTGGTACCCCAAGGCTGGTAGGAAAAACTGCTTCTTCCCATAGACAAGATGATATGGTGACATGCCAATGGATTTATTTGTAGTAAGCCTGTCAGCCCACAGGGCATGCACTAACTTGTTATGCCATGATTTTTTGTTTTCTTCCAGCAACTTTTTGATGATGGTCACCAGGCTCTTGTTCGATGATTCAGCTAAGACATTACCTTGAGGGTAATAGGAAGTTGAATGACCGAGTGCAATTTGATACTTGTAACAAAAATCAACCATTTTCTTGGATCCAAAAGCAGCAACATTATTAGTGATTATTTTTCTTTGGCAACCAAACTGAGAGAGGATATGGCCTTCTAGGAACCTAATGATGATAGAATCTGTGGTATTCCTAGTAGGTATGGCCTCTATCCACTTAGTGAAGTAGTATGTGGCTGTTAAGATCCATTTGTGTTGTGCAGAAGAAACAAGGTGAATTTCCCCTATAAAATCTAAGCCCCATTGCATAAAGGGACCTTCAACAGTGATGAGTTGTAAAGAGAGGGGTAGGACCTTCTTTTGCCTTAAAAAATCTGGCATTTGTGGCAAGAGATTATCATCTTATGGATGTCATTGAAGAGTGTAGGAAAATAGTAGCCAGCTCTGAGTATTTCATTTGCAGTGGCTTTCCAGTTCAGGTGGCCTCCACACTCTCCTGCATGGAATTCTTGTTTAATACTTTCTTCTTCAGACTCAGGCAAACACTTAAGCAATAGGCCATTTGCATTTTTCCAATATAAGCCTTCATTCATTATGCAATAGCTTCTAGCCTTTATCTTTAAGAATCTGGCCTTGGTCTTTGATAGTTTAGGAGGGGCATTGAGGTGTGTAAGCACATACAGAATGTCAGAATACCAAGGAGAACTCTGAAACTTCTCCTCAATAGTGGGATCAGGCAATCCCTGCTGCTCATCCAAGGCATCTACCATGTTAATGTCAAGGGCTTGTATATTTGATTCAACCATTAGTTGAGCTAAGCCCTGACCTTTGATCAGTTTGGTGGGTTTTATCTCAAGGTTGTACTCTAAGATCACATCAATCCATTTTCCCCTCTTCCCATCTAGGTCTTGGGACAAGATGTCTTTAGCCACTACACTTGGCACGTAGGCTATGGTGTGGGAATGAAGTATGTACACCCTAAATTCTTTCAAGGCCTTTACCAAGGCATAGGCCTATTTTTCCATTATTTTGTATTTCAAGGGTGCATCCCTCAGTGCTTTACTTAAAAAAGAAATGGGATGTTCCATTCCCTCTAGATTTTTCTGCAGCAGAACTACAGCTACTGTATGTTCAGAGGCAAATGAAAATATCAAGAAATATTTTGAGAAATCTGGGGTGATTAGGACAGGAGCCCGGGTGAGTGCGAGTTTAACTGATTCAAAAGATTTCTTATCTTCAACAGTCCATCTAAATCCTACACTTTTCCTTAACATGTTTGTCATATTCCTAAGGTGTTCAGCTAAGTTGGGAATAAACCTCCCGAGGAAGTTAATTTTCCCAATAAAGGACTGTAACTCTTTGATGTTTCTCAAGCGTGTGATTTGTAGTATTCCATCAAATCTTTGTGGGTCTATCTGAATTCCCTTCTCAGATATGATGTGGCCAAGAATTTTTCCTTCTTGTAGCCCAAATACAGTCTTTTTAGGATTCAATGACAGATCGAACCTTCTACATTTTTCAAAAACTTTCCTCAGATGTCTTAGGTGTTCTTCATCAGTTTTGGAAAAGACCATTATGTCATCCAGATAGATGACAATGAAGTGTCCTATTTCATCTGAAAAAACTATGTCCATTGCTCGTTGGAAGGTGGCACCAGCGTTCATCAGTCCAAAGGGAATTTTTACATACATAAAAGTGCCCCATGGAGTGGTAAAATCTGTCTTGAGTTGGTCTTCTGGGAGTACTAAAACTTGGTTGTAACCTGAAAAACCATCTAGCAGGGAGATCCTTTTTGAGCCTATTACCCTCTGAAGAATGTGTTCCATTTTTGGCAAAGGGTAATTGTCTTTGAGTGAGGCTCTATTAAGATTCCTGAAATCTATGCACAATCTAATCTCACCTGTTTTCTTTCTCACAGCTACAAGGTGTGAGACCCAATCAGAAAACCTCACTGGAACTATTATGCCTGCCTCATACATCTTCTTTATCTCCTTTTCCACTGCAGGCAATTATTTTGGGTTTATCCTGCGGAGCTTCTGTCTGAAGGGCTTTTGATTTTATTTCAAGGGTATTTTGTGTTGTATAATGTTTGTGTCATAGGCCTTCAAGTCCTCATAGCTCCAGGAAAACGCATCAATGAATTCCTTGAATAGGTCAATGTATTTATTTTTCATGTTTGCAGGAAGGGACTTATCCAATTTAATCATTTTGGGTTTATCTTCAATGCCTGTTGCATTCTTCAACATCAGAGTCTGCATGCTCTATAGTGAGATTTTTTGCTACATCATCAAAGTCAAAAAGGTCCTCTAAAGGTGCCAGACCCTGGGGTATGTTCTTATCTTTGACCTGTAGCACCTCTACTTCTTCACTATCTGTGTTTTTACATTTTTCGTTTGGATTTCCAGTCTGTTCATTTAATGTGTTTATTTCTATGTTACAGGGTGGTTCTTCCTCATCTGAGGACTCTTCGCTCAGGCAGCTACTGTCAGATTTAGGAACTGAATTAGAAAATTCAATCTCGTCTCTGCCTACCAGGAAATCTTCAATTTGTTTATCGCCCTCAAAGACCTGCCAATATTTTTCATTGTATGGCACTGCAGGTCTGAATTTGGTATGAATGATGATTTGTTGGTCACTGGGAGGTTTATTATATGAACTAGCCACACAGGCTAATCCATTTGCAATTGCGTTCTGACTGCTAGGGACAAACACTAGTTCGTATTCTGCAAAGGTTTTCAATAGATCCATAGCGTCATTCTTGTACACTCTTAGTCTAGGATGTTTCTCTGTGTATTCACCATTCACCTATTTAATGATCAACTCAGAGTCTCCATGCATAGTTATCCTACGGGCTCCTAATTTTTTTAACAGAGTTAAGCCTTGGATCAGAGCCTCATACTCGGCGATGTTGTTTGTACATTTGAAGTGCAGGTTACATGCATGGATTTCTGCGTAGTCACTTTCTGTGTTATGCACCCATACTCCTGCTCCTGCAGTTCTCTTGGTGCATGACCCATTGAAATTCATTTCCCATAAAGGTTCGTTCTTGGGTTTACCATTGTTTCATTCTTGATGTGGTGTAGGAACTTGTGAAAGGTGACTAATCAGCTAATTGCATTCTATTTCTGGTTCACTTTGAGTTTCGTTTTTGGTGCATTGCCCATAGGTTATTGCATCGTTTTCTTCAGGGTCTCGAGTAGCCATTATGTTAAATTCCATGGGCTCTGTTTCATTGTCTGTATCTATGTTTTTGAATCCTGACTCCTCCAAAGATTCATCATTGAAAATGATGAAGGAGTCAAGATCCGTGTGCACAGAGTATAAAGATGAATTTTTAGGTTTTTCGGGGCTACTGACCAGGAATTTCATTTGTGCCTCTCTATACAGTCTTCTAGGTTGGCTGAAGACAGGGATTGTGGCATAAGCCCCATCCATCTGCATTGTTCCTTACAGATTGGCTCCCCATGACCTTGACAGCAACATGCCATACTTAGGTGGCACATCTGCCACTACAACATCCATGACCATACATTTAGCTAGAATCTGGGTTAGGCTTACACATAAATCTTTGATCAGGCCAAGACACTTTACTCTGCTAGAGTCGAATGAATATAGGTCTTTATAGGGATGGGTTATCTATAGGCCTAATCTTCCCATAACTATCTTAGGCATCAGGTTGTGTGAGGACCCAGGGTCATGCATTGCATTGTGAAGAATCTTGTCATGGACATTGAGACTGATATAAAAAGGTGGGACTACCCCTTCCTGAAAATTCCCTTCTATCTTGGGACCAAAAATAAGGGCTGGTTGATCATCACTCAAATTGACCGTGTCACTGTTCTCACCTAGATTTAATGCTTTCAAAATTTGGCCTTTATATACATCCTGAGTGGCCAGCTCAGAGAGTGGGACAACGATTTTAATTTTTGCAATCTCACTCTCCAAATTGAAAGTCGATTGACTCTTTGGAATGTTCAACTTTATTTTGTTAGCCACTGCCTTGGTGGTAGAATCAGTGGACTGATTCTCACTATGTACAGGCTTAGGGACTGTCTTATCAGGAGCACTAACTGCAGTGCCAGTGCTGCTATTTGGTTGAGTTTGTTTATCAGTGTTTTGATTGTATTTTTCTTTGTTCTTCCCATAACTCTCAGCTGCTGATTTGTTACTTTCAGCAGTTGCTTTAGAAGATTTCTCAGGTCTTTTCTTGATGGTAATCTCAGAAGCTTTGGGTTTGGAATTATCTAGGCTTTTCTTGCTCCTAATTTCATACTGTTCTCTGACTTGCATGATGGCATTTTCAAATCCAAGTCTGTAATCCTCAGATTATAATCTTTCCTCATCCCAGCATGAGGATGAGGGTTGATCTTCCTCTGAGGAACAGTTTTGGATTGAATCTTCTGTTTCAAACATTTTTATTATGGTTCCCTCAGACTCTTCTATGATTCCCTCATCTTCATCAAGAAATTTCTCTTGAAATGGGGGAATAACTGGTTGATCTGATTCTCTTTGTCTATTGGGAGTGGTGTTGTTTCTTCTAAAGTTCTGGTTCTAGTTATGATTTTGATTTCGGTTTTGGTTACTGACCGTGACAACCATTTTTTCCATTATTTGTTGCAGCTTTTCCACATTTTTATATAAACGGTCATAATTGGGGTTAGATGTGGAAGCTACATTGTCATCTCTATACGTTACCCTTTTTTCAACTCTCAGTCTTGCCTTTTTCTCAATTAGATTTGCCTCTACACTCACTGCTCCCTTTTGCATGTCTTCCAATGTGTTGTAATCCCTCTACCTAAGCTGGTAGGCCATATCAGCATCAAAGCATTCAGGGTACTTCACTAGAGCCATACCTTGGGGAGGTTTCATGTGTGGAGGAAGAACGTTATAAACGCTGTTAAACCTTGTAGAGTAGTCATGGACACTCTCTTCGATGTTTCTCTTAAGATCCTTGTATTCTGCTAAGATTTGGAGAGGGTTGGCCTTAACTTCCCATTTGTTTATGAAGGTCTGATATAAAGCAGGAAGGTCTTGGATACTATTAGGAGGTAGGATTTTAAACCATTTTTTCACATCGCCTCCTAAGCTCTGGGAAAAGATTCTCATTTTGACTGTATCATCATCTATCTCCATGTAGTCAAAAGAATCTTCCATCCTATCTACATGGTACTGAGCTGTGGTGGACTCTTTTGCAGTGAAGTGTAGGATCTTTGATTGATAATCATTGGGTAAGGGTACTAGAGGCTGGGGTAAAACCAGAGGGGCATACCAGCCTGCCATGATGATTTTTTAATGAGGTAAAGGGTTGGCTTGAGTAGCTAGTATATGGATGAAAGGGATACTAGGACCAGCAGAAGCTTGTTGGGCAAATTTAGGGTGGCAGAGCCCCAAGTTTTGAATGAAGTGAATATCAGGAGGTGTAGATGGCGGGTTTTCTCTGTCCCTAATGTGTTGACCACTATGAGATGGTGAAACAGGAAGCTCAAGTTCTGGCTGGTCTAGAACAATGAATGCCCTAGATCTTGGTAGTCTGTTTGGTAGGTCTAGGTCAAAAGGTGGGACTAATAGAGTTGTGAAGTCTTCCGGTGCAGAGTTAGCTCTATGGATGTGACCGGAAATAGTTGGTCTTTTGGGTGTAGGAGATCCCTTGAGGATGCTCTCAGGGTTGTCAACTATTTCAGGTGGGTTTGAAATAGGATAAGCTCTTGTGTGAATGGTTCTTGAAGCCAGAATGCTATTCTTCAACAAAGTAGCTTAACCCTATTTGTTACTTCTATTATGGCTGATGTTGTTATGGAGGTTGGTCTCGCAGTGGAGTCTTATGTGAACCAAGATAATCAGCATGCCTACTAATCACCAGTGGAGTCTTTGATCTTTGAGGAACTATGGAGTCGCCAGGTGGAAGGTTTTGGATGCTTCTAGAGGGTACACTATCCACCACAGTGCTTATGAGATGTTCCTTTTCAAGGATATCTTCAAAACACAACAAACTCTAACCATTTATTGACTGAGAGGGCGTTTACCAGATATGTCACCTCTGAAAGAGTGTGAGATCTGGAGGCTACCTGGCCCTTTCTAGACTCTATCTAAGAGTGTGGGAGAAACACAACAAATGGTGTAGAAAGTGGAATGCAAATGGAAGTGTTTCAGTACCAACTTGACCAGATTTTCTAGGTTTTCTGAGGCTCTTGTGATGTAGTAGGATGGAAAATACTCAGAATTTCCCCAATGGAGTCGCCATTGTGTTGGGGTTCCCATGTTTTGGCCAGATTGGCAAGACCAAAAGATCTCTCTATGTAAGAAATCTAGCCTTCCTGGCTCCAGAGAGGGATCTCTCTATGTAAGCAAATATTTTATGTCTTTGAAGCTCAAAATTAAGATGTTAGGCTAGTTATAGGGACAAGGTTTTTTTGTTTGAAGTATATTTGGTTGTTGGGAATCAGGAAAGAAGGGTTCAATATAAGACAAGGGTGAGAAAAGAGGATTTTAGGCAAAGGAGGGATGTTTTAGAGAACATTAAAGACCATTGGGCAATGGAGTCAGGAAAGGGTTTACTTTCTATTCAATATGTAGGTTTTCAGTTGGGCTAATCATCTAAAGCATTGGATATTAAAGATGATAGAGTGGCATGAAATGGTAAGAGAGAAGGTGAAAGAAAGGAAACCTCCAAGGTGACCTTCAGGAATCAGATCCAGGGACAGGACATGCCATTGAACAACCTGTGATCCAAAACCTGAAGACTAACTCTTCAGACAAGGAAACATTAAAGATTTAGAACACAAAGTTAAAGACATGAGATCAGAGAGAGACTTTGACCTCTCAATGCTTCGGCCTCTAGCTTGAGGGATCTTAGAAGGGTTCAATTAATTGAAAAGGATCCTAGTGAGACAGAGACGAATTTCTAGACCTCCCAATGTTCCCAATTCATTCAATTAAATCCTAACAAGAACATCTAAAGACAGATTTCATTAATTCATACATCCGCTATCAATATATCAGACCACTACACTGGTTAAATTAGCTTGAAATCAGTCCTCAGATAACACATATAGCAGAAAAAATTGAAGGCAAGGAGAGCAGAAACATAGGGTACCTAACAAGGGTAAATCCTATGCCATATTTCTGATGTGAGCCAGTAGAAATGAAATGAAATGAACTACAAGTTAAAAACAAATACAGAGATAGAAAAACATCATCGCTACTTTAAATCAGGATCTAAAGAAATGTGCTTGTCATATTAAAGAGCAACACCAGTCAAGTACAACATTACCAATAGCTTGATATTCAGTCTGAAAGCATCTTCCTTAGCCTATATTACAACTTTACACAGAGAACATGTCTCAGAAGAAACAACTTGCAATTCACAGATAGCTGATGAAAAACCTTACAATGAGTTTCTTCATGAAATTTATAGCTCAAGTGGAGCAGAGAAGGTAGATGGAAAAATAAATGCAGCATTAAAACTCAGAAGGTGAAGAGAGCCGAGGCCTCATTTTGTTTTAAATTCTGAGCATTTATCTCTGGTACTCTTTCGATGAAAGAATGGTCTTCGTCAGGCTTCCATTTACTCCAGGTATGTCTTTGATGTACTTGTTGTAGCACTTTGGTGAATTAAAAAAGGTAGAATAATGATGCTAGGGTCTGCCATACTGTGTAAAAAAAATTTATGATAGCGTAGGACTGTTGTCAGGGCTGGAATTTCCTCAGGAACATGATATAGAATGGAGATAGTATGGGCACTTTGTCCTTTATGGAAAGAAAAATCTACAGATGTGAAACCATGATAGTATTTTTTTCTGCGCGTTGGGCCTTCCATGTGATCCATGATGTCTTTGATCTGGTACTCTGCCTTTAAATTATCAGATTAAGACTCAAAATCTGCAATTACAGGCCCTTAACGCTCTGTTTTTCCACTGATACTCTTTGATGCTTCCACGTTTGCCTCTGACTGTGAAATCTGTGCTTTAATGGTGCCAGAGAGGTTTTGACAAAGTTTTAACCTGATCCTTTAATGAAGGTCATGTTGTAGCACCTTCCCAAGCCTTTCTCCATAATTTCAGCTCCTGAAAATGGTCCTTTCCTGTGTTCTCTGTCACTGTAACAGAGATTGTGAATCATGGCAGATTTCCGCCTTCCCTTGACCCTGCAAAACACGCAAACACGTTAAGAAAACCATGCATGGGAAGGGTGGATGTATCGAGGACGATGAAAATGGTCGTGCAGCTTGGCCAAATGGTGGAACAGTGTAGGTTGATGGCGAAAACGCAGTGAAACCATGGAGGATGGTCTGGTGAAAGCAGGCGGACTACGGCAAAGTTTAAATGCAAATAATTGAAATTTGACCTTTGAATGAAATATATAGGGGACGGACGAAAAAAGTGATGAAAACACGTGGAATGGGTGACGTGGCGGGACCAGGTCAATGGCAGGCGTGAATTAAATCTAGACCGTCCCATCTGAGGAGGAGATCGATTGCTGAAAATGCGTCGTGGGGCAATGGACAGTGGGCCAGGGGTCACGTTTTCCTTGGTTAACTTGCGAGCAACTTCGTGTTGTGATGACCGTTGGATGGGCAGTTCTAGATTGAACGACATACGTGCATATCACACCAGGTCTTCAACTGAAGTTTAACATGTGATGGAGGGTGGCTTTCAAACAGTGCTCGGTGCCACGTGTTGGGCAGTGAATGGAATCGCTCCGAAACGAAAATACTGCCCACCTCCCAAAGGCAGTGCGATAGATACCGCCAGTTTCTGCACAGTGTTTTGGCACGGGGACCACTGGGGTGGATGAATATGGACCATTGATATGCGGGTCAGATCGACGGTGGACAGGCGATCGGAGGAGTGAACGAGGTGGGCCACAGCGCGGCGCTAATCTACGAAGACCGTCCGATCTAATCAGATCGACGGCTAATAATGCGCCCGATATCCCTCTATGATTAGCACTCACTGGGCTAGTGCTCAGTTCTAGCGCCCAGGTCACGTGGAGAAAAGGTTGAGGGGGCTAGGGCCGAAAGGTGCTAAGCCCACTTATATGCAAAATATGGTTTTTGGCCCATTTTTAGTGCATTTTAAGGCCAATAAAGGGTAACGATAGAGGAAAAGAGGGGAATTAAACCAAACAAGGGGTGGGTGTAGGATTTAAAGGGGATTTTTTGGATGATATAGAAGGACTAAGGGAGGGATTTTGGGGTGAAGAGGAGCCTTTGAAAAAGGGGAAAAGGTATGAAATGAAGAATTTTGCAGGGGTACAAGGGGAAAATGAAGGCCTTTAGGAGCACAATTTATCATCAGCAGTGAGGCTTATTGACTCAAGAGAAACAAAGGGAAATAATCAAAGGGCAGAGAGCATGAAGAGGCTTCAAGGATGATGTGTTTTCAAGAGAAATGCATTCCTTGAAGGCTCATAAAACAAATTAGCCCCTTGCTTGCTTGTCAAGGAATTTATAGGGGGCTAACACCTACAACCAACAAGACCATAACACATATTAACCATGGATGTTGCATTTAATTATGAAAGGAGTTATTTATCCACTCTCTCATGCCTGATTGAGATCACCATACAACAAAAGAGAATTATTAATACAATATAATAACAGTCCCAAATCCAAATGGACATGCATGCAGTTTCGATGCAATTTATAATAATACAAAGTGTGAGCAAGTAACTTTCCACCTCATAGGTTGGTGAAGGGTTTTGGGCCTGATGAAAAATTATTGCGCTCCAATAAAGTGATCTATTTCATCCACTCCCGATCCAAATCCTGCACACAAACACAACCAAACATATATGACAAGTGATCTTCCACAGAAGATCGTCAAATCAAAACATCTAGAAATCACATGTAACTTATTGAAAAATGATATAAGGGGAATGTAAATAGATTTTTATTAACCATATAAGTGAAGTACATCAATATACCTTCCACAAATAATATCCTCTCCTCAAGCTTGTGTTGGGTCATAAAGGTGACTGTTATAGGTAACTTTAATGGTTCTCATTCAATTGTCAACCCAGGGCAAGTCTTGTTATCTCAAGAGTGTAAGCACAGTATATGCAAGTGATATCAAAGGAAAAATACTCTAAAATATCATAAGGAAGACTACTATAGGTTAAATTTCTTGGGTGGTTGGTTTTCGAATATCCCTCTCAGGGCTTTTCAGTGCCCGAGGCAAACAGTAAGATTACCTATGCTGTTCACAAAGATGGCATGAGCATGTTCATATTAGCTTGAAATAACTTGAAGGAATACAATAGAGAATTACCTCTTTGACAGCCTTGGAATCCCTTGGAGAGCGCTGCGCAGCAAAGCAAGAGTCCTTCTTTGCCGGCTCCAAATCCGAGTCCTGCAATCAGTCAAAGCACCCGCGTAATTTCTAATATAACAAGTATCCTATCAATTAAATCAATATACAATAAACATCTAGATTATACACATCTGAGCCATTCATATCATACTATGTAAATGTTCAAACAATAATGACAATATTAAGCATTGAATGGACAAAACTAACACAGTTCTATTGATTTTGAAAGAAGGAGGATTACAACCATCGGTTGTACCAAGCCCTCCTCGGTCTCCCAATATCTCTTCTCTCTTAAGTGAAGTGGTCAACAAGCTCTGAACTCACTTTCCACTTTGAACTATTAGCCTTCCCTGTGCATATTCTCTATTCCACAGTATACAAAAGAACCATGAGCGTGCTTCGACCTTCAGTCAGAGCCTTGTCAACTAACCTGGGAGAGGGAGAAGGCCATTGTTGCCCTTCTCTTTCCACTAGTTTGGAATGGAAAAGGCTTAGATGTTTCCTTGATCTCCATGCTTTTGCCTCTCTTGGAGTTCAGTCTTCCATGGCAATGACCAATAATGAACTGGTGCTTCTGTATTTTCCTTTGTGAACTGACTCCTTTGTGAGGGAAAGTCGGAGATTCAAATATTTCTCCACGATCTTTTCCCAATTCAAACTTAAAACATGGGTAATGCGTCCCTCCAGTGTAAACAGAGCGTTTCCCTAGCCACTAATGCGACCAATGTATTTCTTGCCTGCATTATAATGCTCTTGTTCTGTTCTATATATGCGTTACCTTGGCAGAAATAGGTTTAATTTAGGTCTTTGTACTTCTTCCATATTTGTCTTCCCATCTGAGTTGATGAGGAGGTATTTTGACCTGTAACAGATGCCCCCTAAAGTGTGAGGTCAGAGACGAAGACGATGGATGAAATACTTTATAATTTGTAGAGATAGAGAGAGATTGAAAGACCGAGGAAAACCTAAAACAACAACATATGTCAGAAAATATAGTATTTTCCTAGAGTCGGGCATGTCCCATGCTCAGTAGCTTAAACAACATGATTTCTCTAGAATAGAGATATGAAGAATCTGTCCACCAATACGCACAATGTGGAAGTGTCTGTCATAACAGGATCAGGCTGAAGAAGCTGAAAATATATAAACAATATTAGCAGCTTGGGAAGGGAACACAACTTAAATAGATTGTACACCCCAAATGTGTGGCAGCCGATTCACTTCGCGCATATTTCTCCTTGTGAATGGGGAGTTGTGTGAACATGTTGAGAAATCAGCTGATGCAAAGTCAAATAATGAAAAACATTTACGACGTGGAAGGTGGCACCGATAATGATGATGGTCCCTAAGATGCCAGTCACAATCTAGCGAGTGTGAATAAAAGGATTTGAAGTGGGCTGCTCGTAGAATCATTCGACCGAAACGATATTGAAACATACCATTGAACACAAGGCTTCTACATGATATCTGCAGTATAGAAGATGTGATGGGTTTCTGGATCAGCTTCCTAGATAAGATGTTGAAGTCGATAGGAAGTGATCTATCGAAAGGTAGGCACTGAGGCATTCTACATCAGTCAACACGAAATGGAAATCAACTGATTTTGTTTATGATTTGAGATAAGGAAGAGTAAATGGGAACGTCAGACGAAAAATAATTTCTGGCATAATGAACGGTTTGGTTGATAACAGGAGCAGTAGATAGCGAGATTTGCTTGAAAAATAGAAGGCACTCTAGCAGGGTACTAGGCAGCTAAAGCGTGTTTGAACACCAAAGAGTGTGTTAGTATTTTACCGATGCAAGGACACTGGGATTTGAAGGCTAATACTCATAGATGGTAGGGTTCGGCTAACTGCGAAAGAGTTTTCTGGGAAGTGCCATGTTCAAGAATTTTGCTGCCAAATCGACCTTTTTTGGAAATGTAACAGAGGTAGTATCCATTTTGTCCAATTTTTTCCCCGTCTGATTAAGTTTAATGAGTCTAGACGAGTAAACTCAGTGAATTTTTCATGTTTAAAGAGTCTGAAAAATTTCAGGAAAGACAACTCTGTGCTCCATCTGATTAGATTTAACGAGTCCAGATGAGCAAACTTGATGAATTTTTCATGTTTAGAGAGTCTGAAAAATGTCATAAAAGACAACTCCATGTCCTGTCTGATTAGGTTTAACGAGTCCAGACGAGTAAACTCGGTGAATTTTTCATGTTTAGAGAGTCTGAAAAATGTCGTAAAAGACGACTCCATTGGGGTACCTTTGTCATGTCTTGATAACCGGGCACGACAAAGGGATAATAGTAAGCCCGAAACAGTTCATTTTCCGTAAGTTAGTCCATCGAATCCGGAAAAGTGAGAAATCTATGTTCAATGGACGTCTACCTCATTTTGTTATGAGTACAAGGAGACGAAGTAAACTCAATATTCTTTGTGAAATTTTAATGAGTCCAACAAAGAAAAACTCGGTACCTCCGTGAAATTTTAACGAGTCACGCGGAGAAAACTCGATTATTTTTTCAGTTTAAAGAGCTTTGAAAAAGAGGAAAAGAATGGCTCCTTGTTCTCTGTCTCAATAGTTTAACGAGCCTGACAAAGGTGACTCTGGATTTTTTCGGTTTTACGAGCAAGAAAAAGATTCCTAAAAAGAATGCTCAATACTTCTCCATAGTTTTAATGAGTCTGAAGAAGAAAACTCTAGGTTTTTCGGATTAACGAGCAAGAAAAGACCAAAGAAAAGAACGCTCGATGCCAACTTCGTATAAGTTTAACGAGTCCGAAGAAGAGAACTCGAGGTTTTTCGGATTAACGAGCAAGAAAAGTACCATAAAAAGAATGCTCGATAAAACATGAGTATGTTTGCTCATAAATCTTGATCCCTTATTAGAACATCAGTACCAAATCTCGAGAGTTGTGACATGTGTACAGCGAGAAATCACGACTTTGCCGACTGACTTAAGAGAGTCATGCCCTAGAATTTGCTATAAGAAGGTCAGAGGACTTTCATTTTCACTGTTTTGAGTGCTGTGAAGAAGCTCTGGAGTGGAAAAAGGGTGAAAATTTCAGCTGACGATTACGGTCAATCCGGGAAATAGTTTTCTATTCCGCGAGATCCAGGTAAGAGCTAGAACCTCCTGTTATCATTTAATTGCTGATTTGTTAGTTTTTGCTGGTTCAATTTTAGGAAATTTTGAGGCCCTAGAAAAATATTTGCGCCTAACGCGGGTCAGGAGTATGACAGCCGCGTTAAACGCATAACCTGTGAGGGACTTGCGCGTTAGAACGCTCTGTTTTGTACTAGTGCCTGCGTTAGGCGCACCATGCTTTCTAACAACTCAATTTCTCCATTTTTGAAGTGGTCCAGGCAAGTTTTAATCGGTTGAAAATGTTGCATTTGCAGGTGTTCAGCTGTTAATCATGAGTATCTAGCGAGAGAGAGAGAGCATGAGAGGGAAGAACGAGAGATGGTGACGGATGCAGCGAGCTTAATGGCTCTCCGGAGGTGCGGGTTGCTCAAGTATGCCCGTTTAGAACTGATGAGGGGTCAAGAGGACCTCCTGAGGTGGCTGATCCAGCAGTGGGACGAACGGCATCATGTCTTTCGGATTGGTGGCAATGAGCTCACCATCAAAAAGGATGATGTGTACTTTTTGACCGGTTTGTCATGTCGTGGGGCGAGGCCCAATTTGACGGGGTCCAGAGCTGACCCTCGTTCCACTACTGATTTGATCCATGCGCACTGCATACGTGGCACCCAGGCTGTGAGTAACCGGATACCTATTGCACAGGTGACTCTGAGATCCCTGCAGTCTATATTATGGATGATTTTTCGTTTGGCAGGTGCCAAGAGTCAACATGTGGCGACCAAGGCTCAGATGCTCCTAGCCTTGGATTGTATGCAGCCTCAGGTTTTCGACTGGTGTGACAGTGTGGTCCGTCGGGTCCGAGCAGAGCTTACTGCATGCAAGACCTGTACTCAACGGGAGTTTGGGTACGGTACGCTGATTGTTTCTTTCATACTGGAGTGGATACCACTGATGAGGCCTAGGATCCCTACAGCGCCACTGGGTCCACGCGAGCCGAGGTAGGCTTGGTGGGCCACTTTGCTTCCACGGACTGGAGAGGGTCCTATCCGTCATTGTTTTGATGAGGGGTTTTTTGATTGGCTGGACTCTCAGATCATCATGATTGAGGATTATCCCTATGCAGGGATGAACTTCACAGGCGATCCCGAGTTAGTCCTGCCCCCTGGCACCCAGTGGGGGCCCGATGGTAAGAAAAAATGATCAGTTTTTTTTTGTGTTTTTAGCTTTTGAATGTTTATGTAAAAATTTTTTTTTAGAAAGGGGTGAAAATTTAGTTTTGACATGAAGCTTTTGCTTGCTTGACACAGATGTAGCACCTGTCCGCCCAGTTGGGGCCCCTCGCTATGCGCGGCGAGGATTGTAGCTACCCGGGGCTGGCGCACCAGTAGAGGATGCAGAAGCCGGCGACGATGATGATACCCAAATTTTACATGAACTCTCTAGGAACCTGGAGGGTGTGAGTATGGGTATACCACCGCTTCCTATGCGGGAGGTTCCAGTTCGTCTGCAGCGGCATACTGTGGGTGTGCCGGAGAGATACTTAGTCCCTCTGAGGATGATAGCTAGAGCAGTTGTATGCTATCATGAGAATCAGGCCTAGCTAGTGGAGTAGATGTATTAGTGTCAGAGCATGGCTTAGTGTAGCCAAATTTTGTAAAACACCCCAAGTTTTGGGAGATTTTTCTTTTCGATGTTTTCTATGTACTGGACATGACATATATATATATATATATATATATATATATATATTTGGTGATTTGTATTTTTAAATTTTTATGTATTTTTTGATGTGATAAAAATATATGTACTCATGAGTAAATATTTTACAATAAATGCGATAAATGCCAATCTAACACATAATTTGCCAAAGAATCAGCTAATGCATTAAATTCTCTAGGAACGTGTTCAAATGTGATTGTTTGAAATTGACGTTCTAAAAGTCGCACTCGTAAAAAATAATGCAGCAATACCGGGTGGCGGACACGGTAATAATTGTTTAACTGCATAATGATGAGTTGGGAATCTAACCTGACCACTAAATCGGAGATGTCACGAGATGCCGCTTCCGTGAGGAGTTGGATCACTAACATGTACTCGGCAACATTATTGGTGGCGTTACCCAGGAAAATTCCCCCGGAACCAAGAAGGTCTGACTCAGGAGTATAGAGAACCCAAGCAGCTGAAGCAATGTGTCTAGTGTGATGACTAGCACCGTCTGCATATCCGACGTATGATAACGAATGCGATGACATCTGTGCGAAAGAAAAAGATTACATGAGAAAAACACCTTTAAACCAAAAACAAAAATCCAGAAGCATCAAAATAAAATAGGCAAAACTTATATACATAAAATTACAAAGCATATGCCTAGTGCGAAACTAGGCAAAATACTTCTTCAGATAGAGCTCGTTGTGGGGCTCCTCGAGTGGAATTCCATTACAGTCTTGTAATTCATAAGCTCCTTTTGAGAGGGCTTTAGTAACGATGTAAGGACCGAGCCATAACAGTTGGAGTGTTCCTGCCCCCAAGAGGTCGTGCTTTTGATCATATAATAGAACGAGATCACCCTCTTGGAAAGAACGAGGCTTGACAGATTTGTCGTATTGAGCTTTAACTCGGCGCTGGTGAGCTTCGAGTGCTAGTGTAGCATCTCAATGAGTTTCGTCCAAATGATCGAGCAAGAGCAAGCGCTCTTCTGTGGCGGTAGTGCCAGGCAGGAGTTCAATGGCAAGTTTGAGTGATGGGATTTCGCACTCGATCGGAAGTACTGCCTCTAGGCCGAAAGCAAGTTGGAAAGGTGTGATATTTGAAAAGAAATACGGAATATTTTCCATGATACCTGTCTTGACTGAGATATCAATGAGCAGTGTCTTGGAAAGATTACCCATGTTCCCTTCTGAATCGATAGTGTAAACAGTCGTATAAGAGAAGGGAACTATCTCGGATTGGTCAGAAGACGGGATTTCGGTTTTTATCGCCTCCGAATCAATCGTCGAAGTGCGATGGTGAAACTCTCCCCAAGGTCATTCTTCTAATGACATGATCTCTCGAATAGCTTCGTCTGTAGGCCAGACTTCATTGAGGAGATCCTTAGAGAGAACTGTTATGGGAGAGAGACTTGTACCTGCGGTCGAAACCATATTAGTGGAGAGTTCAAATGTGCTTTGGATGGCTTGATAAGCCAACTCAACCAGTGAAAGCGGCATCTGATCTCCATAAGAATCAATATCTGAAGGTGTCGGGATTATCCATGGGTCGATAGAGCCATCTGAAAAGGTGGATATCATTGCAACCGTGTTTTGGATCTGTGGCGGTGGTAGAGGAAAATAACCCAGTAGGGAAGATGCCTTCAGAAGACCGGTACCAATACTGACGTAAGAGTCAGGGACACCTCCTATTAGGGGTACAGAGCTACTTGGTAAAGTGGCATAATCAGGGGTGCAGAAGGATAGCTGATCGACCGTGACTATTTTCCCATCCAATGGAAATAGGATGAGTCGGAAGACCGAAGACACGATGGCGGTCATAACATAAGACAAACTGCAACCGAGCAATAGATTATAGTCGAGATGACACTCTACGACTTCAACGTCCACGTTTACCCTTTTCCCACTCAGAGTGATGGGAAAGCTAGCAAGGTATCCTTTTGGTAGGAAAGTGTGGCCATCGAAAGCTTTGAGGGAATTCGATGGCGGGGTTAGAGTAGGAGAACCTAAATGGATCTAGCAAGCTTGTGACATAACGCAGGTCGAAGAACCTTCGTCTATGACAGTACGATGGATTGGTCTCCCTTTTGACACAACCTACACCTGGAATGCGAGTTGATGTGAGAGGCGAGGTTTAGCCTTTTCCATATCAAAGATTGCTAGCATGGAATCTTGGGGATCTATTCCACCAATGGCCGAAAGCAAGGCTTTCCTTTGTGTTGGACATGTTTGTAATACTTCAAGAGCAGACATGGCTGACGGTGCCTGCACCAAATCTTCTACAATATTGTAGTTTTGGGCTGCACGTGCAGAGGTATTATGAGTCATGCGTCGAAGTGTCCCTTTAGGGGGACGAATTACAGGTTCAACAGTAGGCCTTTCGATATGTAAATCGTTGGGCAGCGGCGGATTGGAACTAGTTCCAGATTCCTGAGCATCGATGGTAGGATTTCCATAAAGCTTGGCGCGAGTTTGAAGGTCAACACTCTCAATGCCATAAATGGCAGATGGTCCTTAGCCGGAAGGATACGAACCACCGTTGCCCCATTGATGGGGTTGTGGCGGATTGTCAACCATATGTTGATGTTGCTGTGGTTGATTGGGGAAAGGATTGTGAAGAACGGCAGGTGTTCGCCCAGAATCCTTGTTAGCAATAAAATCAGTGCATTCCTGCAGCCGAGGACATTTGTATGTCAAGTGATCCTCCACACAGATTTTGCAAGGAAATTTCATGGGTTTATCCTTTCCTCTGTCATTTCTAGCAGCATTTTTCTGATTAGGGATGTTCTGATTATCCGACTGCTCTTCCGAAGAAGATGTTTTTTTCTTGTTCTTCTTATTTTTCCCGCTAGGTTTTTGTGAGATTTGCACCGAATTCATCTCAACGGGAGGAAGAGGAGTCGTTTTATGGGGGGCGGTGGCAGCCGAGGACGGCTGGGAGGTTTTCCCCCGAGACTGATTGGTGGCTATACCAGAGATCGCGCCAACGAGACCATCGGCATGAGCTCCGGTTTTCTGAGTAGCCGGAGGGTTTGGGTTACCAGGGGCATGGGGGAGCAGATCGTAAAGCGTGCCAGATTGTGAATAGATTAAATCCAGGTGCTGGGCATGACGAATACATTGATCTTCTGTCACCGCACTAGAAAGGCCAATGTCTTTAGAGATGTGGGGTAAAAGAGACTTGCAAAACCAATTGGCCAAGAGATGGTCTAGTATTGGCGCTTTGACAAGCCTCCTCCTACGTCTCCATTCATGAATATGGTCGGAGATGTGGGTGGCGGTGTCTTGTCGCAATGATGTTAATAATTCTGTTCCGGTTTCCACTCTAATTGGTAGTTGGAATTTCTTTAAGAACTCCGTCGCTAAAGCGCCAAACGTATTGATGGTGGCGCGTGGTAATTCAATGTACCACTTAGCGGCATTGCCTGTAAGGGTGCGGGGAAACAGTCGAAGTCGAACACTATCATCTACCATGGAATTGGATATGGACCATAAATGGAAGGTAGTGATGTGTGCGGCCGGGTCGTCCCCATGTTTCCCGTCGAACTTCGGGATATCAGAAGGAATCTTATGCGGTATTGGAGGCCAAAGCGGGTTGTGGTTGATGGGGTTGTTCGTCAGCTTATGGATGTCGGGTATGTCCAAAGCTGCCAAGAATGGCAATTGTGGATTTTCCCCCGAGTCTAACCAAGGCAGTATGGGCTGACTACTTGGACCATAGGGTCCCCCCATCCATGTGTTACCAGAAAGGTAAGTGGGACTTTGATAAAAACCTCCCATAGGTGGAGGAGTAGGAACATACGGTTGCTGTCCATAGGGCATAGTGTATTGAGGGGCAAATGGTTGGTTTCCCCCAGCGTAAAAGTGCCCTCCCACTCCAGATGGAGGTTGGGGTTGGTTAGTCCAAATGGATGCAATAGAGTTTCCCGGAGGCATACTAGTACTTGCATAATTTGGCAACGGTATAGGTCCTACACCTATGTTTGAACCACTTAAGGGGATAGTATTTACAATGGGTTATCCCATTTGTCCTAAGGATTGCATAGGAAGAGAAATGTTCCCTGCCACCTGCGTACTGATAACACTGCCCCCTATTATAGTGGCCAGGGGGTTTGAACTCAACAGAGGGTTCCAACCGAAAGGGTTGCTAAAGGGCACCGAAGTAGTCATGCTCGTGGGAGGAGCTACCGTGGTCCCCAACGTGGTTACAGTAGGAGTAGATGCCGAAGGGTTCGGTAAACTACTGACAGTTGTGTTAACCATAGGATTGGGGGTAGGTGTATGTTGACTACTGGGGTTACCCAGTAATGGCATAGAACTGACCACCGGCGGGGAGGATGGTGGCGAACCAGGAATGGTTGCCATTGGTATCGACCCTGTGGATGCCGATGGAGAAATAGATGTTGGTGTTGCCGCAGAAATATCTCGGCATGGTGTAATTTGGATTATCACAGGCCCCAACGGATCAGTGAGCGGAGGATTGTAATTAGGTACAACACCTTCAGTGAAAGGGTCCTCCGGGAGTTCCGGCTGATAAGGGTCTATGTGATAATCAAGATTAGTCAGAGGAGACTGCCCTTCCGTAGAAGGCCCGGGTTCACCAAGGTTCAGTTCTTCCTCAAGGTTGAGAGGAGGTAGACCTTGCTGTCGTCGAGACAGACGGCGTGGGTCAGGGGATGCCACGGTGACCGGTTTAATTTTAACAAATTTTATTAAATTGTGATCTATTATGAAGTCTCAAATGACAGTAACCACACACTTAACAAAAGAAAAAGGACTTTCTAAAATCAATCAGCAAGCAGCCAAAATAGGGTGCCGTGTCTGAGTACTACTGTTCACTGGTGATGAAATCCAGTCTCACAATAGTATACAGAGAGGGTTGGTCGAAAGTACAGTTACGGTCACTCTAGAGCTTCGCCCAAACCTCAGACGATAGGTGTAAGCACTCTCATGAAGACGAGTACCCTCCTAAAGACCGAAGACAGAGTGGGTCCATCTGTTTCAGGTACCAGGACAGCCCGTCCCAGTCACCTTGTGTAAGTCCCTAAAAAGTATGGCCACTAAAGATACCTCAAATCACAGACATCATTAGGGGGGTCCACGGTCAAGGATAGTGTGCTATATGGGCAGAATACCTAGATCCCCGATCACAGTTTAGTATCTAGAAGGAACTTAATATTTAACACACCGGGATCATTGAACCCAGACCACCTTCTAATTTTCGTGTTGTCTGTGAGCTCGATCAAGAACGGTCCCAATAATACTGAGTCTTGACGATTTCACTCGTTAATGACTCTAGTTTTCAAGTTTTGAGATCTTGGGTAGTTTTCTCACTTTCCTAACCCAAGATCCTAGCCTGAACTACTGTTTGTGTGAGCTCAAAAAAAATTTATTAGATTGATTTTAGTGTCGCTTTATTTTTAGTGTACTTTGTTATTAGTCTTGCGGAGGGGGAATGGACGTATGAAGTATAGTGAGACTCTAACTCAAGAAACCATGCAAAACATGCTCTAAATATTAAATTCAATGAAGAGTGTTTCTATAGGGAGAGGTTTCTTTTTCAATCATCCATGCACCAACATGTAAATAACACAACTCAACTTTTGAAGATTCAGACTTCTATCTACCTCTTTTAACAGTTTGTGAACTAAAACTTTCAGAATAAACTCAGCTAGATGCAGAAAAATAATAAAAAAAAAATTTCTCTTTTAAAAAGTAAATGTTTTGCACACTAACTAAATAAGAGAAACAAATAACAATGCCAGTTTAGCAGACAAGCACAGGGATTCAGTCGCTGAAAGGTACTGATGGCCAAAAAAATCTACAGCTAAAACACAGTCACAGCAGTGAACAACAAGGTTTTTGGCTGAGTAACGCTATGTCTGTGAGAAAATACAGCGTTATAACGCACTGTATCTAAGCCTAGACCGCGTTATAACACACTGGATAGCCTGCATAGGTCACATTAACCAGGGAAAAGCTCTTCAATTGGCCAGACAGGAACATGATTGAACTCTGCAAGCGTTTGGTATGTCTACTAGGCATCAAAAATGGTCGGAAGGATCTTTGAACAGAGAAGAAGAGAAGAAAGGAAGGAATAAATAGTCCAGAAACTATGAGGGAAAACTCCCCAGCGGAGTCGCCAATTCTGCTATAGGGTAAACTGCTTGGGTGGTTGGCTTTCGAATATCCCTCTCAGGGCTTTCCGGTGCCCGAGGCAAAGAGTAAGATTAGCTATGCTGTTCACAAAGATGGCATGAGAATGTTCATATTAGCTTGAAATAACTTGAAGGAATACAATAGAGAATTACCTCTTTGACAACCTTGGAATCCCTTGGAGAGCGCTGCGTAGCAAAGCAAGAGTCCTTCTTCGCCGGCTCCAAATCCGAGTCCTGCAATCAGTCAAAGCACCCACGTAATTTCTAATATAACAAGTATCCTATCAATTAAATCAATACAATAAACATCTAGATTATACACATCTGAGCCATTCATATCATACTAGATAAATGTTCAAACAATAATGACAATATTAAGCATTGAATGGACAAAATGAACACAGTTCTATTGATTTTGAAAGAAGGAGGATTACAACCATCGGTTGTACCAAGCCCTCCTCAGTCTCCCAATCTCTCTTCTCTCTCTAGTGAAGAAGTCCAAGTCAACAAGATCTCTAGGAGCCTCTTTGAATCTTGGCCTTCACAATGTCACACTATTCTCTATTCCACAAGTATACAAGAACCTTGAGCAATCCTTCGACCTTCAATTAAGAGCCTTCAACTCCTTCTTATAGGAGAGGGAGAAGGCCATTGTTGCCCTTCTCTTTCCACTAGTTTGGAATGGAAAAGGCTTAGATGTTTCCTTGATCTCCATGCTTTTGCCTCTCTTGGAGTTTAGTTTTCCATGGCAATGACCAATAATGAACTGGTGCTTCTGTAGTTTCCTTTGTGAACTGACTCCTTTGTGAGGGAAAGTCGGAGATTCAAATCTTTCTCCGCGCTCTTTTCCCAATTCAAACTTAAAACACGGGTAACGCGTCCCTCCAGTGTAAACAGGGTGTTTCCCTAGCCACTAACGCAGCCAATGTATTTCTTGCTTGCGTTATAACGCTCTTGTTCTGTTCTATATATGCGTTACCCTGGTAGAAATAGGTTTAATTTAGGTCTTTATACTTCTTCCATATTTGTCTTCCCCTCTGAGCTGATGAGGAGATATTTTGAACTGTAACAAAGACTATATAATTCTTGAATTTCAATCAAATCGAAATGGAATTATAGAATGATGTTGACTACCCTGTCTAGGTAAGCGCGAAAAAGAGCAAACTATGTTTGAACAACATACTGTGATGAATTAAACAACAGTCCTGGTAAATTGAACAACATACTGTAATAAATTTAACAACAATTTTTTATCTAATTTTTCAATGGAATTCTCTTTGAAACTAAATATATGACACCTCTCTCAATCGAATAACAACTAGACGCCTCACAATAATAATGGAAGGATCCAATTTTAGCTATATGCAGAATTGAACAGTAGTCATGCTAAAACTAATGAAACGAGTATAAAAGCACTGGGAAATGATGAAAGTATCCAACGAATATGAAATAATTGATTGTAAACAAGGAATCATGAATAATTAACTATTCTAATGAAAGAGAAAATTATATTATCTTATGTTCATAATTCAACCAATTAAATGATATCTCACGAAATGCATTAGATGACTGAAGTGTATGTTATCCTCTTGTATTCTACAGAATTCACTAGATGACTATGTATCTTCTACAAGAATCTAAAGATATCATTATTAGCCTATCAACTATCTTTAGAAATCTCACCTCCTTCATTATCCTAAATGAACCTATTTCACTACTTTTCATATTTTCCCTTTCAAATAATTACCTTGCCACTCTTAAAAAGACTCATTTTGGGCTTATTGTTTCCCATGTTCACTCTCCCTCCACACCTAAACTCTCATTCACTCATTTTCCCCTTTCAAAACCCTTCAAAACCCCTTTTCTTCATCCTTTTCCTCTATTTTTCAAAACAATGTAAAAGACCCTCTTTTACATTGTTTTAATTAAAATATTTAACCTATCGGGACCCTACCTTTATAAATAAAACTCTGTTTTATTTATATAAAAACCTTAATTTTTTGTTTTAAACCTAAGCCCCTCTCATTTCTGGACCCCGCACTCATGTGACCCTAACCACTTTCCTCTAAAGTGCTTTCACTTTTTTTTATCTACCGGGACTGCTTCATAAACCTCTCCACCATATAATACACCCGCGTACGTTTTTTAAACCCCCACACTAAATGACAAAGACCTACCACGTCATATACTCCTAGGCCCCATCTTAAATCACTCAGCACCATCGATCTAATCCTCCCCCATCCAACAGTTATCGTTCTCTGCCACCTGTCCCCAGACCCCACCGCTCTACTTGCCCACTGCTCCCAAGGCTTGCGATCACCGTTGATCTCATTCCTTGAGATCCAACGGTTGATCACGCATCACAAATATAATTGCGCCCACGATAAATAATCTCTGACCATGTAAAATGTGCGGTTTTCCCCCGCCACATGGCATGCGCTGAGTGGAATCACATCCTCTTTGCCAAAACCGTTACTGCATTCCCGATCGCGCGAAAACCACTTCTCGGTTTTCAAAAAACACTTTTTCTCCACGCCAAAATTTAAATACCTCCACCCCCCATTCAAATTTCCTATTGGTTCCACCTACTGAACCAAACCCAAAACACCTTTCCCTGCCCTTTGACAGCCCGAAAACCCTGGAAAACGTAGTAAAAAATCTCCCCGCAGACTTTAAAAGCTAATTATTTGATTGTGTGCAGGTTTTAAATGGAGGAAATGCATGAAATGCATTCCAATGGTCCAAGAACATCCTATTAAATTTCTGGGTGACAATCCAGAGGTTTGATTTAAATTTAAAGGGACCAGAGGCCCTATTTCAAGCTTAAATCATCAATGAAGCATGGTTATTGATGGTTATTTAAACCCTCCATCAACGAAGAATGCATCCCTACGCAGAAGACACACACACTGTGGCAAGGAAAATAAATATTAAATAACTAATCATGTATCAGAGACAAATCATGAGGGTTAGCCAATAAAGCAGAGATTAAAGAAAGCCAAGGCAGACATAGGAAAATAATAAAGGTTAAAGGTTTAAATTAATAAAGTCAAAGATTAAAAGACAGTGAAACAGACAATGAAAGGATAAATCAAAGTTTAAAGGCCCCAAAAACAGAGTTTAAAGATAAAACAAAGGTAGATTTAGCCCAGAAACACATTTGAATGACTAAACATACAATAGTTACTTCTTCAAAGGATATTTTATACCTACAACATGTTTTCTTTCAATAAAACATCAAATAGTTATTACACATAGTCAGAGATATTTTTCATCTACTAGCAGTTATTGTAAAGTTATTGAAAAATCCTTAAAGTCAAACATTTCACATAAATTAACTTAGAAGTTAAGTTGGGAGTTATTATTTCAGAGAAACACCTTCAGATATTTTTGCCTTGTGCCTTGCATGGTATCAAAGGTCAAAAATCATTAACTCTGTAATGAACGACATCTAAACGCTAGCTTAACACCACCTCCTCATTTTTCTGATAAATACTACATATGAGTTTTATTTTTAGTGTTGGTTATTTGACTTATTTTTGCTGCTGAGCTAGTTGAGGATTGCTAGGCTGGATTTGAGAAAGCTCTGAGTTGCAGAGAGGTATTGTACATGGAGTAATGTAACTTTTTTTATCATTAGTAATACAAGCACGTTAACATGATTCTTGAGCTATGCTAATGGTGAAGTTTTCCTCATTTGTCATTTTTTTTCTCATGTTTTCCATTCTATCCACACTTCTCTAATAAGAGAACAAAAGTTTTAGAGTAGGATATGCTATGTTGGCACCCTATTTCTATCTGCATTCTTTATCTTTATATTTTCTTCTACAAGGTCTGATTAGAGAATTCTTAATTGCTCTCCAGTTACATCTAGCTTGTTGTCTTAGAAATGATTCAATAGAGTCAAGCCAAAGAATTCTATGGTAATCCCTATCCTTTTGTGTAGCTCGAGATATTGTTTTTGAGGCCTTTCTTTGAAGTACACTTAATAGAGTACAAACCAGGGATGTCTATGGTATGCCCTGTCCTCTGGTCTACCTCAAAATGTTGCCTTGAAGGTATTTTGAGTGTTGAGTTAAAGAAGATAGGTTTATCTTGATCTTTAGCTGCTGTCACTGTTATCTTAAATGTTTTATTTTGCCTGAAATTAGTCTTAGGATTGCTAGATTGTTGTCTTAAAGGTTTTCTTATTAAATTCTAGCCAAATAAATCTATGGTATGCCATGTCCTTTGGTTTTTCTCAAACAATTACCTTAAAAGGATTTTCTTGTCCAAGTAGAGCTAGAAGATTCTTAAATGAATATAGCTTTGCTACCTTCCAACTTATTATTGTTTCATATCACAACTAATCAAAGAGATCCACTTGATATATTTATCTTGCCCTATGAAAACCCTTGAAGAGTTGATGAACAATTAAATCCTTCTATGACTCCATGGCCCAATTGATCAATGTTTTCTCATAGTCTATCTATTCAGTTGAAACATCCCTTCAATTAGTCACACCACAGATCTGTCAATCTATCAATTAATTCAACCAAAACAAACAAGGACTTAGAACTTCATAACTAGCCTAATATCATAAAAAGAAGTATAAAGATATATTATTTGAAAACACATACATAGAGAGATCCTTCTCTAAATCCAGGAAGGCTAGGTCCTAGGCAGGGAAAATTTTAGGGGCTAATATTCGCACGTGGACTAATTTTCGATGCTTTTTCTAAAAAAAATATTAGCCAATTTCCATTTTTTTCTAAAATGATTCACCCAGATTTTATAGTACACCATTATTGTGACTTAAAAATAGCCAAAATATTATATTGACTAATATAAAATCATTGGAGATCTAAATATTTTTACAAAAATGTCGCCAAATTTTTTACAATTTGCATATTAGGGACTATTAAGATTCACCAAGGTTTCTAAACTTTAAGATAAACTTCCATCCTTAAAATTTTCCCTGGTCCTAGGATTCCAAAGTGGTTCTGATGTGGCCCTTGCAGTGTTTGTTCTTTCCAATCTTACGAATCACAGGGAGCCAACATAGTGGCGACCATACTGGGGAATACTGAGTAATAAAATTCAAAACATAGACTCAAAAACTCAAAAATCCTCATTTTTCAAACTTAGGTGAATCAAGTGTTAGCCAAGAATGGTTTCTGATTGTTGATGGTGGACAACAATCAGCCATAAAACAAGTAAAAATCCTCCACCTGGTGACTCCACTGGTTTTCCATAGACTCCACTGGGAAAAGTATTCTTTCATCAAAACATCAAAAAAACCCAGTCAAAAATACTTTTTGGATTAAGTATTCCTTTCATAGTTTGGTTTGTGTCTTAAGACTATTATATATCTTAACCTTTCTGATTGTTGGGTACATAGTTCTGTATTCTAGAGGAATTCATACCAAATCCCATTCTAACCCAAATCCTCCTACTATAGTTGACAACCCTGAAAGAATCCTTAGGAAGTCTCATAGATCTAAAGATTCAGATATTAGTAGACCAATCCACAAAGTAGGTTCCCTACCTGAAAACCTTAAAGACTTATAGAATATACCCTCTAATCCACTCCTAGAACAAAGATTGTCTAGGACTAGATCTCAGAGTTGGATAAACCAGATAGTTCTAGATCCATCCACCCTACAACAGAATTATATTGTACTAACTTCATCCCCCATTGTTCACCTTCCCCCATTTAAACCTGTACCTCCTGTTGTAAACCCTCCACTTGTTAATCCTCCATTGTTTCCCCAACCTCATATCATGACAACATGGTATGCTACCTTAGTCCTCCCTTTACCTTTAGTTGTTCTACCACATGGCTATCAGTCCAAGATTCCTTTATATGATGCTAGTAGTTCTACTACTACTCAACAACATGTGGACAAAATGAATGACTACTTTGACAAACAAGAAATAGATGATGAAACTGTTAAACTTAAAATGTTTTCTCAAAACCTAGGGGGAGAAGCAAGAAAATGGTTTAAAGGCTTAACCCATAATAGTATAAATGACCTCCTTGCTTTTCATCAACTATTCTTAAACAAATGGGAAGTCAAGAAAAATCCTCTTCAAATCCTATCAGAATATAATGACCTTAAAAGAAATGTTGGAGAGAGTGTCCAAGACTATTGCACTAGATTTAATAGTGTATACAATCACTCTCTCCCCACATGAAACCCCCACAAGGCCTAGCCTTAGTGAAGTTCCCGGAAGGATTTGATCCAGACGTGTGTTATCAATTAAGAGAAAGGGATCCCCTCACCTTAGAGGACATGCAAAGAGGAGAAAAAAGTGTAGAAGCTAACCTAAATGCCAGAAGGGCTATATTGAAAATGGAGAAAAGGGTTACTTACAAAGAAGAAGCTGGACCCTCCACATATGATGCTAAAATTGATAGCCTAGTTAGGACAATGGAGAGGACGATGGAAAGAATAAACATGAATGAGAGAGTTTACCCTAGAGAAAACCAAACAACTCCTCAAAACATAAATGAAAATCAGAACCAAAACCAAAAATTTAGAAGAAATCCCCCTCAAATTAGACAAAGAGGTCATGATCAACAAATCAGACCTCCTTTCCAAGAAAATTATGCTAACAAATATGAGGGAGTGATCGAAGAAACATAGAAAAACCACATAAATTTGATGGGAGTAAACAATGAGGATATTTTTTTCCTCACTGAGGAAGAACAAGGCATATTTAAACCTTATGAAGAAGAGAACATAGAATCTAAAGACTACAAAAAAGGCTTTGAAAATGCTATAATGGAAGTGCATAGATAATATGACCTCAGAAGCAAGAAAAACCAAGACACCCCCATAAGAAAGACATATGAAATTTCTACTAGGAATAATCCTGAAAGCATTTCTAAAAAGACAGCAAAAAACAATAACATAACTATGGCTAAAAGTTATGATAAAAACAAAAATAAAAATAGGCACCCTAATCCCAAACATAGTGGTGACCAAAGTAGCACTATAAACTCAGCTAGTGCTCCTAATAAAACTGTTTTAAATAATGTTCATAATAAAAACCAGCAAGCTAAATTTGCTGTGAGAACAGTGGCTAAATAGGTTGATTTAAATGTTTCCAAAACTCAAACACCTTTCAGTAAAGAGAATGAAATTGCCAAGATTAAAATCTCTATCCCTCTTACTGAATTAGTCACTCAAGATGTATATAAAACCTAACTTTTGAGAGCTTTAAACATAGGAGAAAATGTTGATTCTATTAATTTAAATGATGACAAACTTGAACTTCTGTTTGGACCAAAAGTAGAAGGGAAATTTCAAGAAGGAGGTGTTCCTCCATTTTATGTCATTTTAAACATCCATGATAAGATTTTTCACAATGCCATGTTAGAATCTGGTGCTTCACACAACCTAATGCCAAAAGTAGTGATGGAAAGATTAGGCCTTGAGATAACTAGGCCATACAAAGATTTATACTCTTTTGATTCTAGTAGACTTAACTGTTTGGGCCTAATCAAATATTTATGTGTCAACCTAGCACAAATACCAGCCAAGAGCCTAGTAATAGATATTGTAGTGGCTGGTATACCTCCTAAATATGTGATGCTTCTTTCAAGATCATGGTGTGCTAAACTCCAAGGTACCCTGCAAATGGACATGACTTATGTAACCATCCCTGTCTTTAGTCAACCAAGAATACTATATAGGGAAACCCACATGAAATACATGGTTAGCAGTCAAGAAAAAGTATATAACTCCCCTATGTATTCTATTCACACATACCTTGATTCATTTATCCTTTACAATGAGGAAAATCATAATGAATGAGTGATAGAAAATGAGAAAACAACAGTAGAAAAAGAGGAAAAGGAGGAGGAACAATCAAAACAATGTGCTAAAATAGAATATTATAGAAAACATAGTGGAAACCATAGGAAAAAAAGCAACCACCAACATGGGGCTGGCCATGTAAAATAAAATGAAAATCAACATAGTGGAGATCATGATAGGCAAGTCAATGATAAACATAGTGCAAACCCTAAAGAACAACATGGTGAACAACACAGTGACAGTCACTGTAAACAACATAACAAGGACAACAATGAATTTAATGAAAATTTTGAATTGAACCTCTTTGGAGTATGAGTTTTGATGGTTCTTTTGGTAAAACTGGTTCAGGAGCAGGCATATGGGTGCATAACGCAGAAAATAATCATGCAGAAGGTCACTCATACAAGCTAAACTTTCAATGCACAAATAACATAGCTGAATATGAGGCCCTCCTCTTAGGACTACAATTACTGAAGAAATTAGGAGCCAAAAGGATAGTTGTCCATGGAGATTCAGAGTTAGATATTAGCCAAATAAATGGCGAATACATAGCCAAGCATCCATGATTAAAGGCTTATAGAGATGATGCTATTGATCTCTTGAAAACATTCACTGAATATGAGCTTACCTTTGTCCCTAAAAACCAAAACATCCTTGCTAACGGTTTAGCCTTTGCAGCTAGTACATGTCAAAAACCTTACAAAAGAAAACAATACACAGTCCAAGTCAAATATAGACCAGAAGTCCTTGATAATATAAAATACTGGCAAGTTTTTGAGGGAGATAAAAAAATAGAGGATTTTTTGCAGTCTAGAAATGGGTTTGAAGTGCCAAATTCAAACTCAGACTATGAGGAAGATTTCCCTATTGAGTAACAATCTTACAAAGAAGAACCTCCTAACACTGCTGATATAAATCTGTTAACCAAAGAAAACATACATAAAACAGAGCTGTGCATTAATTTAGAGAAATAATACTTTGAAGTGTCGTAGTATAAAACTGATAACTTTCCAAAAGGACTAGTGCCTCTAGAAGAATTATTCGACTTTAATGATGTTGCCAAAAAGCCAGAAATGGAACCCACTAAAACTAAAACAGAAGAGTGCAATATAGACAGTGAGAAAAGACCCAAAATGATCAAACTGTCTAAAACACTGCCTACTCATATAAAACAAAAATATCCTGAGCTTTTTAGAGAATTTTCTGATGTTTTTGCTTGGAGTTATGAAGATCTAAAGTCTTATGATACAAAGATAATTAAACATAAGATACCTCTAAAACAAAACCAGAAACTACGCAGAATAAACCCTATGCAACTACCCTTGTTTGAGAAATAGATTAAGAAAATGTATGATGCCAGAATAATAGTCCCTCTAAGATACTCAGAATGGGTTTCAAATCTTGTGTCAATAAGGAAGAAAACAAGAGAAATTAGGTTGTGCATAGACTTTAGAAATTTGAACAAAGCCTCCTTAAAAGACAACTACCCTTTAGCAAAAATGGATCACATATTACAAAGGGTGGTAGGTTCTAAAATAATTTCTTTGCTAGATGGCACTTCAGGATACAATCAGGTGCTGGTACACCCAGATGATCAACACAAGACAACTTTCACTACACCTTGGAGCACTTTCATGTATGTGAAAATGCCTTTCGGGTTAATTAATGTTGGTGCCACCTTCCAAAGAGCCATGAACATTGCTTTCTCAGAAGAAATGGGTTACTTCATTGTGATTTACCTTGATGACATCATTGTCTATTATAAAATATATGAAGAACACCTAGCTCACTTAAGAAAAGTCTTTGAAAAATGCAGAAAGTATGGTTTGTCTCTGAATCCCAAGAAAAATTTGTTTGGCCTTCAACAAGGAATCATCCTAGAAATATCAAAGAGCTGCAATATTTCATTGGAAAGATAAATTTATTAAGAAGGTTCATACCAAACCTTGCTGAAATCCTTAGAAACATGACAAATATGATGAAAAGAGAAATAGGAGTTAAATGGACCATAGAAGCAAAGAAATCCTTTGAACTGGTAAAACAAACACTCACCCAAACACCAGTTCTAATTAGCCCTGATTTTACCAAAGATTTCTTCATCTTCTCCTTTGCATCAGAGCATACAGTTGTTGTTTTCCTACTAAAGAAAGACATAAAAGGAAAAGAACATCTTATTTCATTTTTCAGCAAGGCATTAAGAGATGCACCTCTGAAATACAACATAATGGAAGAAGAAGCTTTTGCCTTGATCAAGGCATTGAAATATTTTAGAGTTTACATTTTACACTCACACACCATTTCATTTGTGCCTAATTTAGTGGTAAAAGACATTTTAACACAGGATCCTGATGGAAAAAGAGGTAAGTGGATTGTTTTTATATTAGAATATGATTTAGAAATCAAGCCCACTAAACTCATTAAAGGACAAGGATTAGTTAAACTCATGGTTGAAACAAACTTTCAAGCACTAGACATGAACATGATTGATGCATTAGATGAACAGGAGGAGTTGGAAACTCCACTTATTGAAGATTCATTTCTGAATTCATCTTGGTATGCTGATATTTTATATGTGCTTCTCAATCTTAGTGTTCCTCTTGGTTTGTCTAAGACAAAGGAAATATTCTTAAATTTGAAAGCTATAAATTACTGCATTTTAGATAAAATGTTATATTGTAAAAATTCTAGTGGTATATTGCTTAAATGTTTGCCTGAGAATGATGCAGATAAGATCGAGCATGAGTTTCATGAAGGAGAATGTAGAGGCCACCTCGATTGGAAAATTACTGTCAAAAAAATCCTTAGAGATGGTTATTATTGGTCCACCCTCTTTCAAGAAATCCATAAAATGGTAATTTCCTTCCATAAGTGCCAATATTTGAAGGCAAAAGAAAAATGCTGCCCTTACCTTTGCATCCTATTTCTGTTGAAGTTCCTTTTCAACAGTGGGGCCTAGACTTCATTGGGGAAATCCATCCTACCTTCATCTGCCAAACACAAATGGATCCTCACTACAACTGACTACTTTAATAAATGGATAGAGGCCATCCCTTCTAGAACTTCCATAGATTTAGTCATTATTAAATTCCTTGAAAACCATATTTTGTCTAGATTTGGCTGTCCTAGAAATATTATCACTAGAAATGCTGCTGCATTTAGATCCAAGCATATGGTGGAATTTTTCCACAAGTATCAGATTACAATGGGCCATTCTACAACGTATTACCTTCAAGGTAATGGGTTGGTAGAATCCTCAAAAAAAAGTTTGGTGAACATCATCAAAAATTCGCTGGAAGAGAATAAAAAGTCATGGAAAAATAAACTAGTACATGCACTATGGGCAGATAGATTAACAAATAAAAATCAATTGGAATGTCTCCCTATTAGCTAATGTATGGATTAGATGCAATTTTTCCAATAAGTTTAGGAGTGCGAGTAATGAAACTGATCCAAGAAGTGCAGTCTGAAGAAGATGACATGATAAGAAGGATAAATCAGACTTTACAGCTGCAGCAAAACAAAGAGGAAGTATATAATAGAACATTGCTAGTGCAGGAAAACATCAAGAATCTGTTTGATAAAAGAACCAAAGAAAATGATTTCAACATTGGTGACAAAGTTCTAAAATGGGACTAAAGAAGAGAAGACAAGGGAAAGCATGCAAAATTTGAAAATCTATGGAAAAGGCCCATACATCATCCATTCTGCCAAAGGTAACAATGCATTTTTTCTGTAAGATATGGATGGAATAGAGTTATTTGGAGGTCCTATTAATGGCAGGATGCTCAAACACTATTTTTGTTAAAAGTACTGAGTTTAAAGCTTTATTCATTGTATATAAAACTGTTTGAATAAAAATATCAGAAAAATAAAACACAAAAACAAAGTAAAAAGAAGAAAAAGAGGGTAGACAAAAAGAAAGGTACATCCCCATACCAAAAAAAAGGAATATTTCTGAAAGTGTGCAAGTCCAAATGCCACTACTTGAAAAGGAAAGTTTTTTTCAGTCATACAACCCAATCATGATTGAACAAATTTTAAATTTTTGCTGATAGGTTAGTAAATAAGTATTTGCCAAACTGTTCAAACTTGGCTTATCAGTAGGTTAGATTAGGAAAAGATATTGGTTCTAATGCTCAAATCTGAACCAAGAAAGAAAGAGAGGGATGAGTAACAAATTCCAAATCACAACCCTAAAAGTTTTTATTTTTAATTTCTACAAAATAAATCTGTGTGTAGATTTGTACAAAATGCCACAAGCCATGACAAATCAGACTGCTTAATCCTGATTTGGTCATTTTTTCAATTTCATGTTTTTAGAATAGAGAATGAAACTCTGTAAAACTGTTTAATATTGATAGATAAGTATATTAGGTAGAGAATAAAAAGCTCATCAGTTTAATATGAGTTTTTGGATGATATAAGTGTAGAGGTAGATAGTTTCTTGTTTTCAAAAGAAAATAATGTCAAGGGTTGGCTAATCTAAATGCACCCAATTAAGAAAAAATGTTAGGAAAAAGTATGATGAGTAGGTAGAAGTTGAATTGAAGAAATCATGTTTTTTCTATTTTGAAGATCACTGCTTCAAAAGTACAAGCAACAAATCAACAAATTGAAAGAAATGGAGTTTGTCAAGGTGCAAAACAAGGCACTGGTCTACTTATTCTAGAGATTTGATCTCTGAATTTCTTGACACCTCCTAAAGGAGCTGCCCTCCCCAGCTGGAGCCACTATACCCTCCTGTATTCTATAGAATTCACTAAATGACTATGTATCTTCTCCAATCATCTAAATATAGCATTATCGACCTATCAGCTATCTTTAGAAATCTCATTGCCTTCATTATCCTAAATGAACCTATTTCACTACTTTTCATCTCTACCCTTTCAGAGAATTACCTTGTTGCTCTTAAAAATACTCATTTTGGGCTTATCTGTTGAGTTTGCAACAAGATGATGAGCTTAGTGGAAAGGAGTCGCCTTCACTAAGTGGGCCCGCAGGGCATTTTTGGCGCAAAGTCTATTTTTAGACATGTCAATCATGATTCTATGAGTTTCAGGATGCTATTTGTGGAGGGATGATCAAGTTGGAAAAATAGATGGACTTAAATTTTTAGACATACTGGGCAGAATCTATTTTTAGATTTCCAGTCTAAAAATAGATATGTCGAATATTATTAGCTCTTAATAATATTTGGACTATAAACATTATCTTATCCTCTTGGAGCACTTCAGTTTGATGCCTGGATGTGGCACATGCAGCTGATAGAAGGAATTACACTATTCCTAGGGTCTAAGTAGAGCTATTGCATGATGACTTCAGTTAGAACTCATGTGAGTGAGTTTGGTGGAGTTGATTGAGGAGTTGATGGAGTTGTGTTCAGTTTAACTCAGTTAAACATAGTTGATCTAGTTGTATCTAGTCTAACTGATTGATACACTAGTGGAAGTGGTGTGAATTAATTAATAATTAATTAACTAATTAATCAAATAATGAACACATCAGTTAACTTCACTGCATGGAGAGTTTCAGTGGAGATCAGTGATGGAGGTAGGTGAAAGCGCAGGTTGACTATCAGTTGTGACTATACTGGTGCATGAGATCTGCACACAAATTGATGGAGATGCCAATGAGGATTGCGCAGTACATCTTGGTGGGATTCGAACTTGGAACTAATGATTATCCATATTGGATTACGCAGTAGAGGCAGGCTAACAGGTGGAGGAGATTTGAGCATGTGACTTGCTTGATCTGAGCTTGTGTAGTGTGTAGCATGTGAGATAGTGCTGAGAGCTTGTGAGGAGCTTTGTGCTATTATTGTTACATGAAATATATCATTATAATATACAGATAGTTTGGGGTTTTCAGCTTTAAGCTTTCCCATTACATATTGTGTTTATATGTGTGATTGATTATGTGGTTTTAATGTGCGGATGCGATTGTTTAATTTTCCGCAATTAATGATCAATGGTAGGAGAGGTTATGTATTATGCATGAAGCTCAAATAGTGTGTGATCAGGATAATCTTGGTGAATAATTTAACTATTATTCAAATTTCTACATGGTATCAGAGCAGTATTGATCATTGGAGCAATTGCAGACATTGAAGCGGTTGAGTTTTGTGCTGGTGGAATTCGAATTTGCAGCAGTGTTTTCTTGGTGTTGAATTTGAGATGTCTTTCAACGGATTGCGATTGGAGTATGCCCTTGAGGGTAGATCGAATTATATTGCATGGAAGGACAGAATGAAGGCGGTGTTATATGACAATGGGTTGAAGGAGTTCATAGATGCTGAAGTCCCAAAGCCTACTTCTAGCGATGCTGCCGTAATTGAGGCTTGGCAAAAGAAGACAGCAAAGTGTTGAAGGATTCTGTTGGAGGGCGTGAAGGATCACATAGTGTCCAGCCTGCATGGTAAGGCTTCTCCATTCTTGATGTGGAAAGCCTTGATAGATTTATTCCAAAGCAAGAGCGACCAGAGGAAGTTGGCGCTCAAGGATAAACTCAGAAACATAAAGATGGAGAAAGGAGACAGTATGCCCAAGTACCTCACGAAGTTCATCCAATGCAGGGATGAGCTAGGAAGTGTGGGGGTGACTGTAGATGATGAGGACTTGGTGAGCTTGGCTCTTCTTGGGCTTTCGAAGAGTTGGCATTCCTATCAGGACTCTATCAATGGTCGGGAGAAATTTCCAGGATGGGAGCGACTTTGGTCTGATCTTGTGCAAGAGGAGATAAGGCGAAGTACCAGGGACAGATCTTCATCAAAGGCATATGATGAAGAGAATTGCACTTTGGCTACCAAAGCAAAGAAGGGGAATATCAAGAAAGATTCTCATTCCGGTGCGAAAGGCAAGAAGCAGGACATGTCCAAGGTGAAGTGCTTTCACTGTCACCAACATGGAAATTATGCCACAAATTGCCTGCAGAAGAAGAAAAATAAACAGGCTACTGGATCTATAGATGGAGAGGCCTTAGCCTCATAGTTTGAGCTGGATTTTTCATTGATCACATGCTTGGTCTCAAGTGTGGCGGGATCAGTATGGTTTCTGGACAGTGGTGCGTCTTTTCACATGACAGGAGATCGATATTTGTTTACTGATCTGGATGAGAAAGATCTTGGAGTGCACATCAAGATGGGTGATGATGGTAGATACAATGCGACTGGTATCAGTACCATTTCCTTTGAGAGGGAGTCTGGTAAACCCTTTGTATTGAAGGAAGTGATGCATATTCCAGGATTGAAGAAGAATCTTATCTCTGTGGCAATGTTAGAAGACAAGGGATATGATGTTGTCTTTAGCGAGGAAAGTATTTCATGTGTAATAAGGAAACTGGTGAGACCCAGAGGATAGGGGTTCGAGTTAAGAACTTTTATCAATTGCAGGTAGATGGCTGCGCAACAATGGAAAGCAAGGCAGAAGGAGTGGTGAGCCGGGATGATGGCGAGTTGTGGCACCGGAGATTGGGCCACCTTCACCATGGAGATTTGAAGATACTGCAGTAGATTTCTACTGGGCTTCCTAAAGGCACTCTTGCGCAGTCAGATCAGTGCAAGGGGTGTACCTTAGGAAAATTTGTGAAAGCCACCTTTCACGAGAAGGATAGTCACGCCACGACGATCCTTGAGAGAATTCACATAGACGTGTGTGGACCTTTCTCAGTAGCTTTGACAACAAAGAACAGGTACTATGTGATATTTTTGATGATTTTTCTCGAAAGTGCTGGATCTTCTTCATGCAGAAGAAGAGCGAGACATACTCAAAGTTCTGTGAGTTCAAGGTGCTGGTGGAGAAAGAATCGGGGAAGCAGCTAAAGGCTCTTAGGAGAAACAATGGTGGTGAATTAATCTCTAGCGAATTCAAGGAATTTTGCAACGCAGAAGGAATTCGAAGAGAGCTCATAGCACCTCATAACCCACAACAGAACGGGGTTGCTAAGCGGAAGAACAGAACGATCATGGGTGCTGCACGGGCGATGTTACATGATCAGGGCCTACCCATTCACTTGTGGGTGGAGGCATGCAATACTGCAGTATATGTGTAGAACCGTTGTCCTCACAGGATACTTGGCATGAGTACACCTGAGGAGGCATTTTCTGGTAAGAGGCCTGATATTTCCCATTTCAGGATTTTTGGTTCACCTGTTTACATTCATGTGACAAAGGATGCCAAGAAGAAGCTGGAGCCAACCGCAGAGGTTGGGATATTTGTGGGGTACACTGATACGCCCCACAACTATCGTGTGTATTTTCCAGACAGTCGCAAGAATGTTATGCGACGGGATATCAAATTTCAGGAGGAGAAAGCCATGAAGTGTTCGCTTGAGAGGGAGCCACACTTGCATGCAGATGAGGAGCTATTAGTTCCTAAGGATGAGCTTCAGGATGTGGATCAGCCACAAGAGGAAGTTCATGGAGTGGAAGAGACCACTCATGCAACGCCAACCATCAGAGGGCGGAAGCGCACTACAGAAGCTGAGCGACTGGCTCAAGATACAGAGAAGGTTGTAGGAGCACCTACATCACAGCATAGACAGAGACAGTCACCTGACCGGTATACTGGATACATGGCTATTATGAGCAAGTGTATTGTGACAGAGCCATCCTCTTTTGAGGAAGCTGTGGAGGACCCCGCATGGGTAGATGCCATGGTGGAAGAGTATGATTCGATTGCTAGAAATAGTGCATGGGAGATTGTGCCGAGGTCGGAAGGGAAATCAGTGGTGGGTTCGAGATGGATCTACAAAGTGAAGCAGGTAGCTGACAGGAGTGTGGAGAAGTACAAGGAAAGATTTGTTGCCCGAGGCTTTTCACAGATAGAGCGGATCGATTATGAGGAGACATTTTCACCTGTCACAAGGTATTCTTCCATACGAACGATCCTAGCTCTCTCAGCGTAGATGGGGTGGCACATTCATCAGATGGATGTGAAGACTGTGTTCCTCAATGGATTCATTGAGGAGGAGGTGTACATAAAGCAGCCTGAAGGTTTCGAGATCTTCAGCAGCGAGTCGCATGTGTGCAGGCTCAAGAGAGCATTGGGTTGAAACCAAGCCACCTCGTGCTTGGTACACATGGATAGACGATTATTTCTGGGACTTGGATTCTCCAAGAGTGAGGCAGACCCGAACCTATACCAGATTGTGGTGGAGGGTAAGTTTCTGATCATTGTACTTTATGTAGATGATTTGATTTTGACAGGTGATGAGCTGTTGATACTCTCATGCAAGGAGGATCTTGTAAAAGAGTTTGAGATGAAGGACTTGGGACTCCTTCATTATTTCCTAGGATTGGAAATTTGGCAGCGCAGTGATGGACTGTTTGTTTCTCAGGGTAAGTATGCAAAGAAGATACTGAAGAAGTTCAACATGCATGGCTGCAAGCCTGTTGATACTCCTCTTCCTGGAGTTTGGAGGAAGGAGGATGCTACTTCGGCGGAGCTAGTGGATGCCACTGTTTATCGACAGTTGGTGGGGTCGCTTATGTATCTGGTCAATACACCACCCGATATATGCTATGCAGTTAACCATCTTTCACAAGCTATGGTTAAGCCAACCAAGCTCTTCTGGAAGGCAGGCAAGCATGTATTGCGTTATCTCAGAGGTACATCGAGATATGGATTGTGGTACAAATAGGAGGATGAGGTGAGGCTATGTGGCTTCATGGATGCAGATTGGACAGGGAGCCCAACAGACAGAAAGAGCACATCTGGAGGGATTTTCAGTATCGGGTCGACAACAGTTTCTTGGTACAGCAGGAAGTAGAGATCCGTGGCACTCAGTTCAGCAAAAGCCAAGTATATGGCAGCGAGTTTGGCTGCATGCGAGGCTATATGGATGAGGAAGATCCTGGTCGGGTTGTTTGGTTCACACTTGGAGCCTACTGTGATTTATTGTGATAACCAGAGTTGCATCAAACTCTCGGCTAATCCAGTATTTCATGATAGATCCAAACACATTGACATCTGGTATCATCATATCAGAGATTGTGTGCAGCAGAGGATCATGTTACTTTCATACATTCCTACGGAGGATCAGGATGCTAATATCTTGACGAAGGCGCTCACCAGGAGCAAATTCGAATACCACAGGGGCAGGATAGGGGTTGCAGATAATCCATATCTTGTTGAGAGGGAGTGTTGAGATTGCAACAAGATGATGAGCTTAGTGGAAAGGAGTCGCCTTCACTAAGTGGGCCCGCAGGCTATTTTTGGCGCAAAGTCTATTTTTAGACTATGTCTATTTTAGACATATGGATCATGTTCTATGAGTTGCAGGATGCTATTTGTGGATGGTTGGTCAAGTCGGGAAAAATAGATGGACTTCTATTTTTAGACATACTGGGCGGAATCTATTTTTAGATTGCCGGTCTAAAAATAGATATGTCGAATATTATTAGCTCTTAATAATATTTGGACTCTAAACATTATCTTATCCTCTTGGAGCACTTCAGTTTGATGCCTGGATGTGGCACATGCAGCTGACAGAAGGAATTACGCTATTCCTAGGGTCTAAGTGGAGCTATTGCATGATGACTTCAGTTGGAACTCATGTGAGTGAGTTTGGTGGAGTTGATTGAGGAGTTGATGGAGTTGTGTTCAGTTTAACTCAGTTAAACATAGTTGAGCTAGTTGTATCTAGTCTAACTGATTGATACACTAGTGGAAGTGGTGTGAATTAATTAATAATTAATTCACTAATTAATTAATAATTAATTCACTAATTAATCAACTAATGAACATATCAGTTAACTTCAGTGCATGGACAGTTTCAGTGGAGATCAGTGATGGAGGTAGGTGAAAGAGCAGGTTGACTATCAGTTGTGACTATACTGGTGCATGAGATTTGCACACACATTGATGGAGATGCCAATGAGGATTGCGCAGTACATCTTGGTGGGATTATAACTTGGATCTAATGATTATCCATATTGGATTGCGCAGTAGAGGCAGGCTAACAGGTGGAGGATATTTAAGCATGTGACTTGCTTGATCTGAGCTTGTGTAGTGTGTAGCATGTGAGATAGTGCTGAGAGCTTGTGAGGAGCTTTGTGCTATTATTGTTACATGAACTCTATCATTATAATATATAGATAGCTGGGGGTTTTCAGCTTTAAGATTTACCATTACATATTGTGTTTATATGTGTGATTGATTATGTGGTTTTAATGTGCGCATGCGATTGTTTAATTTTCTGCAATTAATGATCAATGGTAGGAGAGGTTATGTATTATGCATGAAGCTCAAATAATGTGTGATTAGGATAATCTCGGTGAATAATTTAACTATTATTCAAATTTCTACATTATCTTTTCCCATGTTCACTCTCCCTTCCCACCTAAACTCTCATTCACTCATTTTCCCCTTTCAAAACCCTTTATAACCCCTTTTCTTCATCCCTTTCCTCTTTTTTTAAAAACAATGTAAAAGACCGTCTTTTACATTGTTTTAATTAAAACATTTAACCTATCAGGACCCTAACTTTATAAATAAAACTCTGTTTTATTTATATACAAACCTGAATTTTTTGTTTTAAACCTGAGCCCCTCCCATTTCTGGCCCCCGCACTCATGTGACCCTAACCCCTTTCCTCTAAAGCACTTTCACTTTGTTTTATCCACCGGGCCTGCTTCATAAACATCTCCACCATATAATACACCCACGTACATTTTTTAAACCCCCTTGATAAACAACAAAGCCCTGCCACGTCATGTACTCCCGGGCCCCATCTTAAATCACTCCACACCACCAATCTAATCCTCCCCCATCCAATGGTTATCATTCTCTGCCACCTGTCCCTAGACCCCACCACTCTACTTGCCCACTGCTCCCAAGGCTTGTGATCACTGTTGATCTCATTCCCCAAGATCCAACGGTTGATCGCGCATATTGATAATATAATTGCGCCCATGATAAATAATCTTCAACTCTGCGAAATGGGCGGTTCTCCCTCGCCACGCGGCATGTGTTGATTGGAATGGCATCCTCTCTGTTGGCTCCCTGTAATTTATGAGAGTGGCAAGAATAAATGTTGCAGGGGCCACTTCAGAACCAATTTGGAATCCTAGGATCTAGCCTTCCTAGATTCACAGAGGGATCTCTCTATTAGTGTCTTTGAATGATATATCTTTATGCTTAATTATGATATCAGGCTAGTTATGAAGCTCAAAGGAAATTTTTTGTTTGGTTGATTGATTGGGATGGACATCAGAAGAGGAAAAGGTCACTAGAAGGGTGAAGGTGAGAGAAGGTTGAAAAATGTTCCAGCTGATAGGATAGGTCAAAAGACAGTACCTGTTAGTATGAATTCTTTGTCGAAGCGTACGAAAAAGAACCACTTTAGCTACGCATAACTAATAGCCCTAACAACAATAATGGCTGCAAAACATCTTCAGATCTGCAATTAGTAGTTAAAGTGCTGCAACAAACGGATCTATAAATGGAAAGATATTAAGCAGTGAAGTAAAGAGTTTGCTCCATGCATCCAACAGACAAGACAAGAACACGATTTTTGAATGAATTTTTATATTACAGGGCACCTGGGAGGAAACAAGAAGGTGTATCCGGATCTCCTCAATGGGATGGGTTCTTTGTAGTCCTCAGCACTTCAGATCTAAGCTTTCTCTCTCTTGTAGATGTAGAAAACCCAATGTAGAAAGTAGAGCTCAATGGGAGCAACAATGGCAGAAAATGAGACCAAGTGTATAGATCCAGAGTGATCTAGTATGCAACAAAAAGGTGAAGAATGAAGGGGAAAACCCTCCTATTTATAACAAAATATTGGGTCATTCTAGATCTTGGTGCATGATTAAAATAATGTTAACCAAATCTAGATCCACCTCTATGGAATATTTTATTATTATTTGTTGGAGGGGAAGGGTGTTTGACTTGGGTCAAATCCCTTGATTAGTGAAAAATAAATAAATAAATGATTTATTTATCTTTTTAAGGAAGTGGTTGGGATATAATCAAATAAATAATGATTTAGTTGATTAATGGTGGTTGATTTGGTCATATTTAACAAGGAATATTATTTAAATGATTATTCCTAGAAAATAATAAGATAACTATGGGTTTATCTCATTAATTTCTTTGTTTTTAGGTTAAACATGACTGGGAATAATAATTAAATTATGGTTTAATTAATTATTCCTTTTGGGGTTTCCTAATTAACATAGTGAAAGCAGTTTTACTTGGGGTAAAACTGGTCTTACATGGTGTACTTGGGTCCATCTAATGATGAAGAGTTAGATGACCAAAAAATGGTGTAACAGTACCAATCCATTGGGCTATGGAGTCACAAAAGGATTTAATTGTACAACATTTCTACAAGGGTTTCCATGGGGCAAGTCATCTATATCAAAGGATCTCTTTAGATTGATTTGTTGCATGAAACATCAAAGTGTTGTGAAAGAAGCAAAGTCAACAACCAATTAAGAATCTATTAACTTCACTAAACAAGAAAAGCCTTTCAAAGTAACTATTTGAAGTAAGCCAAAGGACAGGGCATACCATAGACTTCTTTGGACAAATTTTTACTAAAGCACACTTTTCAGACAACAATCCATTAATCTAAAAGACTAATTTCAGAAAGGAGAAAAACATATAAGAAAATGAAGGACAACCTAAGATCAGGTAAGAACTTTGAATCTATCCTACTTTTAGCATACTCTAAAGGGAAACTTCCAAAATAATTGTTAAAGACATGACGAGAGGATAGGGCTAACCATAGACTTCCCTTGTTTAGACTCTACTTAGCATGCAATGAAAATATCATTCAAGAACAATGTCTCAAGTTTTACACAACAAGACATGGGCTCACCAACATTCGTTGACTGGTTATACTCTATTGAATCATTCCAAAATTAAATATTAGAATAAAACATAGAGATAAAGCTTTCAAACAAAAATAGGGTACTTTACAGTAAATCCTACTCTAAATTTTCTGTTCTTTATCAGAGAAAATGGACAACATGAAAAACATAAGGAAAAAAAATATAGTGAGGGATAACATCACCATTAACATAGACCAAGATTCCATGAATTAGCTTGTATTATTGATGTTCAAACCAGTTACATTCTTCAGGTCCAACAGGTCTTTACAACTTTAACTTCTCTTCTCAGCGTAGTATTCTTCAATTACATCACATCACTTTAGCAGCTTCAGCAACTATTTACACTTGATAATAATTCATCTAATAACCAACCAACCCTTTACAATGTGCTCCTCATGGAGTATTTATAGATGAATGAGGAGGTGGAGTGAAAGAAAGTGTTCTAATGTGTTCATTTAAGATAGAGTAAATGCTTCTCGACCTTAGGGAATTTACATAACCCAAGATAAAGAATATCTGATGTTTTAACTCTGTTAAATGAATGTTTTATCAACTTCTGAGCTAATCAGTCACTTTTTTTGACTTTTAGGCATATTTGGTAGGCTAGCAATAAATTTTGAGTTGTCTATGTAAAATATATCTGACTGTGCATTAAATTTGTATGCTTTTGAATTAAATAGGACTGTAGGTTGCATTTTTGGGTTCTGGGGGATTAATTGCTTCACTAATCTGGAATTTGAAGCGGTCCCCTTGCTGATCTGTCTTATTTTGTGCTTTAAACTCTTATTAGGCCTCTGATAATGCTTTAAGCCTTCTTTATCATCTTTTTTTCTTTGTCCTTTCTGTTGACTATTTAACTTTGATTTGATTATTCCTTTAACTATGCTTTACCCATAATTTGCTTGATCAAGTCTTTTAATCTATGGATCTTGACCTTAATCTTCATCTCTGGTCTTCATTTCTTTTTGTGTACAGGTGGCTTTGGCGCGTTGGAGGGTTTTTCTGGTCAGTCAATGTTCATGACGTATTGACTTAAACCTGGGGGTTCGGATCGTCATCCTAGGCACTGTGGTAACTTGACTGTTACTGTGGGAAGGCCGACATATATGTCTGCCTTTAAAACCTGTAAATAAACATCAAAAACGTTATAAAACCCCGCGTTTTTTATAATACTGCTGTCATAGGCTCGAGGGAGGTGGAGTAGCGATGCGGAGGAGGAATGTCTGCAGAAGGGAGGGGTTCCACAGGTGGAACCAGGCGGAATGGTGGTTTTCTTTTGAATTTTGGCGCTATTTGGTAAAAGGCAGTATTGCAAAAAAACATAGGTGGTTTTCTCGCAAGGGTTGAGTGGTAAATGGTTTTAGTTGTGGTGAACGCGATACGTTTGGATCGACGACACCTGTCCCGGGAAAAACTATTTTTTTCCGTGTTAAAATGGGTGGTTAAACCGTGGGAGCAGATTGCGTGCGGAATTTTTTGGGGACTGTAAGATCTGGGGGAGCCAGATCGATGGTGGAGAGGTGAATGCAACAAAGGAGATGTGCAGTAGGGTGGGACCGGTGATGGTGTCAACAATTTCATCGGTTAGCGAAAGGCTATTGGGCAGAGTTAAAAGATGAGGATTGATGGGAGCCGTCAAATCTGGGAGATCTATGGTTAAGATCCATTGTGGGGGTAAGCAGATAGACAAATGGTTGGAGGAGTGGACAGGCGCGGTGGAAAATATATAAGGGAAAAGGGCTGAAGATAAGGTGCGAGGATAAGGTCCTGTGGAGGAAGAATAGGACCAGGGGCTTAAGAAAAAAGGGTTTTAAGCTTTAAACAACCGTTGCGAGTGTGGTTTTATGAACAAAAGGGGCGGAGGTCTTAAGCCCTCAAGGGCCTAAGGCGTAATTTTATATAAAAGAGAAGAATAAGGCTTAAAAGTGGGGTTTTTAGACTTTTTAAAGGTTCCGATAAAATAAAAAGGTAGTTTAAACCATATAAAAGGGATTTTTTATGGTTTAAAGGGTTTTTATGGGAAAATGAGGATAAATGAGGGAAAAAAGGGGATTTTTAGGGGAATGAGATGAATGCTTAGGATAAGTGGAAATGAGTGAAAAATGGGTGGACTGGGGTTTATAAAATAAACTAATGGAGAAGGGCTTGAAAACAGTTCCTTTGGTATCATCAGGATAACTTTAAAGGCTTTGAGTGAAGATTTCAGTGGAGTGTTTCTTTGAAGATAATGAACATAGGTAGGTTTGAAGAAGTCACAAAGTTTTCACAAAATTTTGTTTCTTGAAAGCTTAAGAAATCTTTCTAGCCATCATGAGATATAACAGAATTTATAGATGGCTAACAGTGGCTCCACTTGGGTAGGGAAGCTCCTTGGAGGTGTCAAGAACCTTAGAGATAAATCTCTGGAAAGTAGACCAATGCCTTGTATTTTGTTGGATTTTGACATTCCTCTTTTCTTCTTTGATGATGCTGCTTAAAATGATGATCAGTATTTGTATCAACAAAATGATTTTCTCCTAAACATTCTACCTACACAGCCTACTACCTAACATTTTTCTTCATAGGGTGCACTTGGACTTGCAAATCCTTTGACATCAATCATTTTATTCTTTTATTTGAAAGCAGGAAAAACTAATCTATTGCTACCCTTATTTCCTCCTTGATTTTATATTAAACAGTTGAACTTAGTACTTCTCTACCTAATCTATTATCTGTCAGGATTAAACTGTTTGACAAATATTTATTCTCTATATTATAAAATAGAAATTTAAAACATAGTCAAATCAGGATTAAACAGTCTGATTTGCTAAGGAGGCTATGGAATTATGTACAAGTTGCACATAGACTTTATTTGCAGAAAATTAAAACAAAACTTTGAAGGCTTAAGATCTGAAAATAATGAATATCCTTCTTTCTTTCTTTGGTTTAGGTTTTGAGCTTTTTAGAACCATTCTATTTCTATCCTAATATATTCTACTGATAAGCCAAGATTACACTATTTGGCAAATCTGTTTTCACTAACTTATTAACACAAATTCAAATCTATTCAGTCATGATTAGGCTGTATGAATAAATTACTGTTTCTTTTCAAGCAGTGGAATTTTGACTTGCACACTTTCAGATTTTTCTCTTTTTTGGTATGGGTCTGTACCTCTTCTTTTTATCTGCCCTTTTTTCTTTTTCTATTGTTTTTTGTATTTTCATTTTTAAAATTTCTTTCAAGCAATGTTATTTATAATGAATAATAAAAAAAAAAATTTGAATAGTGATTTTAACAAAAATAATGTTTGAGCATCCTGCCATTGACATGACCTCCAAAAAGTTCAGCTCCATCCATATCTTGAAGAAAAAATGCATTGTTGCCAATAGCAGATTGAATGAGATAAGGGCCTTTCCATAAATTTTCAAATTTTCCATGTTTTCCCTTATCTTCTTTCCTAGAATCCCATTTCAAAACTTTTTCACCAATTTTAAAATGACTTGCTTTTGTTCTTTTATCAAACAACTTCTTGATGTTTTCTTGTACTTGATGTGCTCTATTGTATACTTCCTCTCTGGTTTGCTGTAAATGTACAGTCTGGTTTATTCTTCTTGTCATATCATTTCCTTCAGACTGCACTTCTTGGATCAACTTCATGACTAACACTCCTAGACTAGTTGGAAATATGACATCTTCTCCATAAACTAGCTGATAGGGGGGCATTCCAATTGAATTTTTAACTGTCAATTTGTCTCCCCAAAGTGCATGTACCAGCTTGTTGTGCCATGATTTTTTATTCTCTTCGAGAAATTTCTTGATAATGTTTACCAAAATTTTGTTTGAGGATTATGCCAGCCCATTATCTTGAGGGTAATAAGTTGTGAAATGGCCCAATATAATCTGATATTTATGACATAAATCAACTATATTTTTGGATCCAAATGCAGCTACATTGTTTGTAATAATATTTTTAGGACAACCGAATCTAGACAGGATATGATTTTCAAGGAATGAAATGATGACTGAGTCCGTGGCATTCCTAGAAGGGATGGCTTCTATCCATTTGGTAAAGTAATCAATTGCTGCGAGGATCCATTTATGTTGGGGTGATGAGGGAGGATGGATTTCCCCAATAAAGTCTAGACCCCACTGCTGAAAAGGAGCTTCAACAATGATTGGTTGCAAAGGTAAGGGAATAAACTTTATTTTGCCCTCAAAAATTTGACATTTGTGATAGGCAATGACCATTTTGTGGATATCTTGGAAGAGGGTGGGCCAGTAATAGCCAAATCTAAGGATTTTGTTCACAGTAGTTTTCCAACAAAGGTGGCCTCTACATTCTCCTTCATGGAACTCATGCTTGATCTTATCTGCATCATTCTTAGGCAAACATTTAAGCAATAATTCACTAGCATTTTAATATAAACATTTATCTAAAATGTAGTAATTTACAGCTTTTAACTTTAAAAATCTTGCCTTTGTTTTAGACAAACCAGGAGGGACATTTAGATTAAGTAGCACATACAAAATATCAGCATACCAAGATGAATTCAGAAAATAATCTTCAATGAGAGGAGTTTGCAACTCCTCCTATTCATCTAATGCATTAAACAAGTTTATATCAAGAGCTTGAAAGTTGGATTCAGCCATAAGTCTTGCTACTCCTTGACCTTTGATGAGATTAGTGGGCTTGATTTCTAAGTCATATTCTAATATTATAGCAATCCAATTTCCTCTTTTTCCATTGTGTCAAGATGTCTTTTACCACTGAATGAGGCACACATGCTATGATGTGTGAGTATAAAATGTAAACTCTGAAGTCCTTTAAATATTTGACCAAGGCAAAGGCTCGTTTTTCCATTATATTATACTTCAAAGGTGCATCTCTTAATGCCTTGCTAAAAAATGCAATAGGTTGCTCTTGTCCCTTTGTGTTTTTCTATAGGAGGACAGTAGCCACTGTGTGTTTTGATGCAAATGAAAATATGAAAAAATATTTTTTTAAATCAGGACTAATGAGAACTGGTGTTTTAGTAAGTTCTTGTTTCACCATGATTTCTGTGCTTCTAAGGTCCATTTAACTCCTTATCTTTTAAGCATGTTTGTCATGTTTCTAAGGAGTTCAGCTAGGTTGGGTATGAAACTTCTCAAGAAATTAATCTTTCCAATGAAAGATTGAAGTTCCTTGAAGTTTCTAGGATGATTAATTTGCAATATACCTTCAATACTTTTCGGGTCTATCTTTATTCCCTCTTTAGATATGATATGTCCAAGAAGTTTATCTTCTTGGAGACCAAACAATGTTTTCTTGGGATTTAGGGATAAACCATACTTTCTGCATTTCTCAAAGACTTTTATTAGGTGTATTAGGTGTTCTTCATCTGCTTTGAAATAGACTATTATGTCATCTAAGTAAATCACAATAAAGTAACCTATTTCTTCTTAGAATGCAATATCCATGGATCTTTGGAATGTGGCACCAACATTCATTAAACCAAAAGGCATTTTCACATACATGAAATTACCCAAGGGAGTGGTGAAGGTTGTTTTAAGTTGATCATTAGGGTGTACCAATACTTTTTTGTATCCTGAGAAGCCATCTAGCAAAGAAATTCTTCTAGGACCTACTACTCTTTGTAAAATATGATCCATTTTGGGCAAGGGATAGTTGTCCTTTAAGGGGGATTTATTTAAGTTTTTGAAATCAATACAAAGACTTATTTCTCTTGTTTTCTTCCTAACTGATACAAGATTAGATACCCACTCTGAGTATTTCACAGGGACTATAATTCTAGCATCATACATTTTTCTGATTTCTTTCTCAACCAGAGGTAATTGAACAGGGTTGATTCTGCACAATTTTTGTCTATAAGGCTTCTAGTTTTCTTTGAGGGGTATCTTATGCTGAATTATTTCTGTATCATATGATTTAAAATCTTCATAACTCCATGCAAACACATTAGAAAATTATCTAAAAAACTTCGGGTATTTCAGTTTCATGTGAGCTGGCAGTGTCTTGGATAATTTGATCATTTTAGGCTTTTCTTCACTGCCCATATTGCACTCTCCTACTTCAGCTTTAGTAGGTTCTGTTTTTTGCTTTTTTGCAACATCATTAAAGTCAAACAATTCTTATAAGGGTACTAGTCCTTTTGGCAAGCTTTCATGTTTGGATTGTATCACTTCTGGATCTTCTTTTCGTAAATCTGTGTAATTCTCTATTTTATGCTTGGGTTGTTTGGTCAACAGATTTATATCAGCAATCTCAGGAGTTTCTTCTTCTTTGAAAAGTGATTTTTCCTTAGTAAGACAATCTTCTTCATACTCTGAATCTGAGTTTTGCATTTCAAATTCATTTATGGACTATAGGAAGTCTTCTATTTATTTATCTCCTTCAAAAAATTGCCAGTATTTTTCATTGTCTGGGACTACTGGTTTATATTTGACTTAGACTATGTATTGTTTGCTTTCATAAGGTTTTAGATAGGCACTAGCAGCAAAGGCTAATCCATTGGAAATAATGTTTTGGTTTCTAGGGACAAAGGTAAGTTGGAACTTAGCAAATGATTTCAAAAGGTGCATGGCATCATCTCTATGGGCTTTCAGTCTGGGGTGTTTAGCGGTATATTCCCCTTCCTAATTATAAATTTTGAATCCCCATGAGCTATTATCCTCTTGGCTCCTAATTTTATTAACAGGTGTAGTCCTAAGAGGAGTGCTTCATATTCTTCTATGTTGTTGGTGCAATGAAAGTTTAATCTGTATGAATGACCTTCAACATATTTATTCTCTGTATTATGCACCCATATGCCTTCTCCTGCACCAGTTTTAGTACAAGACCCATCAAAACTCATACTCCAAAGAGGACTGTCTTCAGATTCCTCATTAATTTCCTTTTTTTCCTCTCTGTTTTGTTTATTTTGATCATCACCGAGTTCCTTTTTAGGGTCTGCACTATGTTTAATCTTGTCTTTTTCCTTAAGGTCTTCAATGTGTTGAGGAATTTTTCTTTGGTTGCTATGATTGACACTATGTTGATGAATATTTTGTAGCTCAAGGCCTTCATTTTGTTTGTTGTGATTTGCTGAATTAGCAAACTGCTTGGATGATTTTTCTTTTCCTTCCTCTTTTTCTATGGCTGCCAATATGTTGGCTGATTTTTCATTTTTTAATCCTTGCTCATTAGGAATCTCAACATTGTAAAAAATGAACGAGTCAAGGTTAGTATGTATAGAATAAAGAGGGGAGTTTTCTGGTCTTTCTTGGCTACTCACCATGTATTTCATGTGTGTTTCCCTATCAAGTCTTCTAAGTTGGTTGAAGACAGGGATGGTGGAATAAGTCAGATCCATTTGCATTGTGCCCTGCAATTTAGCACCCCAAGATCTCGAAAGAAGCATACCATATTTGGGGGGTATATCAGCCACAACAATGTCCATCACTAAGCTTTTGGCTAGGATTTGTGCTAAATTGACAGAGAGATATTTTATTAGGCCTAGGAGTTTAACTCTACTGGAATCAAAGGAGTATAAATCTTTATAAGGTCTGGTTACCTCAAGGCCTAGTATTTCCATTATCACTTTGGGAATAAAGTTATGTGATGCTCCTAAGTCAAGCATGGTATTGTGTATAATGTTATCATGGATGTTTAACCTGACATAAAATGGAGGAACTCCACCTTCTTGAAATTTTCCTTCAATTTTTGGTCCAAACAGAAGCTCAGGTTTGTCATCATTTAAGTTAACAGAGTCATTGTGATCTCCTATGTTCAAATATTTTAACAATTGGTACCTATATACATCTTGAGTGACTAACTCAGTGAGAGGGATAGAGATTTTTATCTTGGAAATTTCACTTTCTATGCTGAAAGGAGTTTGAGTTTTGGAAATGTTTATTTCAGCCTTTTTAGTCACTATTTTCTCAGCAAAATCAGCTTGTTGGCTTTTATTATGAACAATAGTTAGAATGGTTTTTCAGGAGCATTAGCTGAGGTGCTAGTGTTGCTAGGGTCACCACTATGTTTGTCATAGATTTGGGTGTTTTTTCTCTTGTTTTGATCGGAACTTTCAGCCACTATGTTTTTTTTTTTTTCTGTTGTCTTTTTGTAAGTATTTACAGGGCTATTTTTGGCAGAATTTTCAGAGGTTTTCTTCTTGGGAGTGTCTTGGATCTTTTTACTTCTCAATTCATATTGTTTGTGTACTTCCATTATGGCATTTTCAAAGCCTAGTTTATAATATTCTGATTCTAGGGCTTCTTCCTCATCAGGTATGTATGTGAACTATTCTTCTTCATTAAGAAAAATAATATCCTCATTGTTTACTCCCAACATGTTCATGTAATTTTCCTCTGTTTCTTCTATTGTTCTCCCCTCTTCATCAGCATAATTCTGTTGAAAAGGGGGTCTGAATTGCTGATCAGGGCCTCTTTGTCTAATTTGAGGGCGATTCCTTCTAAAGTTCTGATTTTGATTTTGATTTTGAGGAGCTGTTTGAATTTCTTTAGGATAAGCTCTCTCATTCATGTTGATTATTTCCATCATCATCTCCATGGTTCTGACAAAATTATCAATTTTGGAGTCTGATGTGGAAGGTTTAGCTTCATATTTGTAGGTAACCTTTTTCTCTACTTTCAATCTAGCCATTCTTGCATTAAGTTTAGCTTCTACACTTACTGCCCCTTTTGCATATCTTCTAATGTGAAGGGTTATCTCTCCCTTAATTGATAACACATGTCTGGGTCAAATCCTTCAGGAAACTTTATTAAGGTTAAGCCTTGTGGGGGTTTCATTTGTGGAGGGAGTGCATTATAAACACTATTGAATCTAGTGCAATAATACTGAACACTCTCTTTGACATTTCTTTTAAGATTATTGTATTCTAATTTGAAGGGGGTTTCTTTTGACTTCCCATTTGTTTAGGAATAATTGATGAAAAGAGGGGAGGTCATTGATACTGTTATGGGTTAAGCCTTTGAACCATTTTCTTATTTCTCCCCCTAAACTTTGAGCAAACATTCTAAGTTTACAGTTTCATCATCTATTCCTTGTCTGTCAAAGTAATCATTCATTCTATCCACATGTTTTTGTGCTGTAGTAGAACTAATAGCATCATATAACGGAATCTTGGACTGATAGTCCTGTGGTATAAGAGATAAAGGCAAAGGAAGGACTAAGGGAGCATACCATGTTGCCATGATATGAGGTTGTGGAAACAATGGGGAATTTACAAGTGGAGGAAGGTGAGGAAGTGAAGTGGTTTGAACTGCGGATGTATGAATGGATGTAACAGAAGTACTTGGATCAGCTAAGTACTGTTGAGAAGATTTAGAATGAGAGAAACCAAAATTATGAATGATATGAATATCAGGTGGTGTAGATGGAGGGATTTCTCTGCTATCAGTATGGTCACCACTAGATTGGGGTGAACGTGGAGGCTGAAAGTCTATCTGATCTATATCACTAAGTGACTTGGTTCTAGATGGATTCCTTATGACAGATAAGTCAACTTGTGTATTTTGCAAAGAGATTTTTAGGAACAGAGTTTGCTCTATGAATTGGTCTAACAATATTTGGATTCTTGGATTTAGGAGACTTCCTAAGGATGCTTTCTAGATCGTCAACTATTTCAGGAGGATTTGAGTCAGGATGGGCTCTAGTATGAATTCTTTTAGAAGCCACTATGTTATGTTTTTAGACCCAATGATGAGAGAAGTTCAGCCAAGTATGACAGTTTTTAAAAGGCCAACTAATCTTATGAAAGAAAACTTAATCCTTAAAGTTCTCTTAACTGAGTTTTTATGATACTATGATAAAAGAGTTTCCCAGTGGAGTTTTTAGAAAACCAAGGGAAATTAACAGGCCTACTGAAAACCAGTGGAGTCACCAGGTGGAGGATTTTTAAATGTTACTAAGGTCTGGTTGTTGTCCACCATCAACAATCAGAAACCACTCTTGGCAGACACTTGATTCATTTTAATGAATGGGATTTTCTAAGTTGTGAAGTTATCTATTACTCAGTATATTTCTCTAGTATGGTGGCCACTATGTTTGCTCCTTGTTATTTATGAGAGTGGCAAGAATAAATGTTGCAGGGGCCACATCAGAACCACTTTAGAATCCTAGGATCTAGCCTTCCTAGATTCAGAGAGGGATATCTCTATTAGTGTCTTTGAATGATATATATTTATGCTTAATTATGATATAAGGATAGTTATGAAGCTCAAAGGAACTTATTTGTTTGATTTATTGGTTGGGATGGATATCAGAAAAGGAAAAGTTCGCTAGAAGGGTGAAGGTGAGAGCAGGTTGAAAAATTTTTCAGCTGATAGGATAGGTCAAAAGACAGTATCAATCCATTGGGCTATGAAGTGACAAAAAGATTTAATTTTACAACAGATCTACAAGGGTTTCCATGGGGAAAGTCATCTATATCAAAGGATCTCTTCAGATTGATTTGTGGTATGAAACATCAAAGTGTTGTGAAAGAAGCAAAGTTAACAACCAATTAAGAATCTATTAACTTCACTAGAACAAGAAAAGCCTTTCAAAGCAACTGTTTGAAGTAAGCCAAAGGACAGGGCATACCATAGAATTATTTGGACAAAAATTTACTAAAGCACACCTTTCAGACAACAATCCAGTAATCTAGAAGACTACTTTCAGAAAAGAGAAAACATATAAGAAACCGAAGGGCAACCTAAGATCAGGTAAGAACTTTGAATCTATTCTGCTTTTGGCATACTCTAAAGGGAAACTTTCAAAAAAACTATTAAATACATGATCAGAGGACAGGGCTAACCATAAACTTCCCTGGTTTATACTTTACTAAACATGCAATGAAAATATCATTCAAGAACAATGTCTCAAGTTTTACACAGCAAGACATGGGCTCACCAACATTCCTCGACTGGTCATACTCTATTGAATCATTCTGAAATTAACTATTAGAGGAAAACATAGAGATAAAGCTTTCAGACATAAATAGGGTACGTTGCAGTAAATCCTACTCTAAATTTTCTATTCTTTATCAGAGAAAATGGACATCATGAAAAACATAAGGAAAAACAAATACGGTGAGGAATAACATCACAATTAACATAGACCAGATCCCATGAATCAGCTTGTATTATTGATGTTCAAAACAGTTACATTATTCAGGTCCAATAGGTCTTTATATCTCTAAATTCTCTTCTCAGCCTAGTATTCTACAATTACATCACAATACTTCAGCATCTTCAACAACTATTTACACTTGATAATAATTCATCTAACAACCAACCAACCATTACAATGAGCTCCGCATGCAATATTTATAGATGAATGATGAGGTGGAGGGAAAGAAAGGGTCTCTAATGGTTCATAGATGATAGAGTTTAATTTTTTTTGACCTTTGAGACCATGCAAGGCCCAAGGAAAAATGTATTTAAGTCTAACTCTGCATTACATTAACTCTTTGAACTACTTAGTGGCTTTTGTTGACTATTAGGGTTTTTTTTTTAGGTAGGCTTGTAATAACTTCTCAGCTTTATTTACAAATATCTCTGATTGTAATAACTTTATGTGTCTTTTCAGGCAAATTAGGCTGGCAGGTGGAATTTTGGTCCTTTTGGATAGTAATTGCTTCAGTGATTTGTCATTCGAAGCCTTTCCTCTGCTGATCTGTCAGCTTGGTGGCTTTACATCTGGTTAGGCCTTTGATTATGCTTTAATGCCTTTCTAATTATCTTTTATCTTCAAACTGCGTCTTTATCTCATTAAATTGCAGATTAAGCCTTTGATCTTCAAATTTTATTCTTAACCTTTAAACTTTAATCTTTTTTATCTTTGTTATTCATTGATCTTCACTATTTGGTTACATGTGGTTTGATTTCCGTTCTGGAGGGTCTTACAGGATCAACCAATGTTCATGAATCATTGGCCAAACCGTTGAATTCGACCCTAGGTCCCTTCTTCTTCATTTTTTAGGCCCTTGGATCGTCTTCCTAGGCACCGTGGTAACCTAGTTGTTACTGTGGGAAGGTCGGCATATATGGCCACCATTAAAAACTTCAAATAAACATAAAAAACATTATAAAACCCTACATTTTGGATAAAACTGCTAGTCGAGGCATTGGTGAGGGGTTATGGAGCATTTTTAGAGGAGGGGGAATATGTAGAGCAAGGGTACCATGGCAGAATCACGAAGAAACAGGAAGATTTTCAAATAAAGGTGTAGAAAATGAAAATTGGTTTTGCAGGAAACTGCCGACAGTTTTCGCGTGAGGTTTGAGAGGTAAATGATATTGGCTCATATGAATGCGATACGGCTAGGTGAACGACACCTGTCTAGGCTAAAACTAGTTTTTTCACTTGGAAGATGCACGTTGGAATGTTTTGGGTGGATCGGGCACAAAGAGGAGTGTAGACCGTCCGATCTAGGGAAGTTAAATCGATGGCTATGGATGCATGTGATCGGAGGAAAGATGTGCGATGGATGAATGCTAGGGTCTAGCTGGTGACGTCATTGTTTTGTCTTTCAGCGAAGAAGTTTGATCAGTGGGTTTAAGTGATAGAAATAACGATGGTCGTTCAATCTTGAATATTAACAGCGGAGATTTGATGCGGGAAAACAAAAGGCAACAGGGACAATATGAAGTGAAGGGGTTGGGGAAAACATCGAGGCATAGTTTTATGGAGGAATAAGGAAACTGGAGCGAAAAGCAATAGGGCTAAGGTTTTAGCCAAGGATCATAGGCCCTGGTCTTATGGAGAAAAAGGGCAGAGGTATTAGCTCCAAGGGCACTTAAAGCCTATCTGATAAAAAAAGGTTGGAATTAGGCAAAGAGAGGGTTTTTTAAGGTCCTTTTTTAGTGTTCTGATAAGATAAAAAGGGTATTTTAAACCATATAAAAGGGATTTTTTTTATGATTTAAAGGGTTTTTATGGGAAAATGAGGGTAAATGAGGGATAAAAGGGGATTTTTAGGGGAATTATATGAATGTTTAGGATAAATGAAAATGAGTGAGAAAAATTGGTGGAATGGCGCTTATGAAATGAACTGATGGAGAAGGGCTTGAAAGCAATTTTATTTGGTATCATCAGGATAAATTTGAAATGATTTGATGAATATTTAAGTGGAGTTATTCTTTGGAGATAATGAACATAGTGAGGTTTCAAGAAATCACAAGATTTTCACAAAATATTATTCCTTGAAAGCTGAAAGACTTATTTAGCCATCATTAGATATAACAAAATTTATAGATGGCTAACAGTTCCCACCACTTCTCAAAAAAATCTGCAATAAATTTTTCCTCCAATACTCCCTCCCAAGCATGCAAAACCAAATGGCTCACATCATGAAAAGGTGGAAGGTGTAAGTGGAAACCTTCTTATTGTCCAATGGCCTTCTCAAGATAGGAGTTATGACAAGCATGGGGGATCTCATGACTAATTAGAGACTCCCAAACCCATGCCATCATCCAAGTGAAATAATCCATTCTAGGTAGCTCATCAAAAGAATCCTCAACCCCCGGTGTATGAAATGTGTTGGGGCTGCATGGAGAGATTAGATTTTTCCATTCAAGTGTTTTCTCTCTCCATTTATGGTAAGTATGGGGTTATTTATGATATTGGGCTGAAATTCCATGGCTTCCAAGAATGGCCCAAGTTACCCCACAAATAAAATCAGCCATGAAATTCCTCCTCAAAGAATGCAAGTTCTTCAAATGGCGCCTCCCATGTGAAGACAATAAGTGTGGTGTGGAAATCATGGTTTGCCCATTGTTTCTCCTGAAACATACAACATGTAAAATAGGGAGAATCATACTCCCAATGGGCATCTATAACTCATCAAGCACTCTCCAAACAAAGCTCCCCGTGAACATAATAATATAAACAATACATGGAAGAAAAAACCAATGAAAACAAGCTGCCATATGAAAACTGGAGAGTGGATCATAGTTCCACACATGGAATCAGCGCAGTGCACCCCTTGCCTGCACAAAGATAAATAATAACAAGTGCTCTCCTAGCCAATTTTTTTCTGCCACAATCATTCTATAAGATAGAAACATGAAAGTACAAAGTGGTGTCAATGGTGCACACCAAAAATCATGTGGCTTCCCCCACAAACCACCAATAAGATAGCCAATCTCAATTTTGCAAATGGCTTCAAGTACATCATCATACAATATGCAAGAAGGGATAATCCTCCTTGATACAACATGCTACTCATATAAATTAAAGAAGTACAAAACATAATGTGGAATTATACCTTTTCCACCATGTACTTGGGACCTTGAGCTGAAATGGCTCAACCAGAAATTCTCCCTCACCTCCAAAGAGCAAGGAAGTGGCTATGACATACTATCTAGCACTATCTAGGCTTTCATCTCTCCATATGTTGAAATATATCATGTTGTATTCCCTCCCAAATGAACTCCTTTTCCAAAGAAAGATATGCATTGAAGTGCATGGAAAGGAAGTCCTCATATGTTGCATGTAGTAGCTTCTCTTTGAGCTCAGAAGCTCTACTCAAGAAGACTTTGCCATAATAATAGATGACCACATCATCTACCATATATATATCATCTCCATCTGGGTCATCAAGAATCATGCAAGCACCAAGATCCTTGGATTACTCTACCAAGAGTTGAGACCTCCAATATGGATCAATCCTCCTAAGAGAAAACGCTAGTGATCTATAATGTGAAGCTCTCCACATGATGTTGTCTTTTCCTTTGACATCCCTCATGCAAAATTCATCCTCCAAATTGCTACCATGCCTATCATGCAACTTCTCATGCTCAAAAATAAGTAGTGATCTTCGGAAGTTGGCCTCCCATGAGAAGCTCCCATCCAAAAAGAATCTCCCAATATTGGCCAATGGAAGCATGAGTGGCCTCCATATACTCCAATGTATGGAGGATTCCTTCCTCAAAGGATGTACCCTTTGATTCTCCAAATCCATGGAGAAGCTCCCTTGCACCATGAAGGTGCCATCCTCCATCACTACAACAACTTCTGTCAGCACAGTATGTGTAGTGAGAGTGGGTGATGCTGAAAATGGAAGGATGTCCCCCTCCCCCTTGAGTTTATCCCAAACTCTTTGCATTGTATTAGACTCCTCCAAACTTTTCACCTCTCTAGAATCTAAGAGGGGTGAACCAAATGTGAATATGCCTCTTACCAACTCCAGATCTAGTGGCCTCTCGGGTGGAATGCCTCCATGTAGTGAGACATCAATGTCAAGAGTAGACTGTACATATGGGTGGGCAACCTTGACCTTGCCCTCACAATGAAAATCAGTCTGCCTCTTCCTTGGACCAGCTCTCTGAAACAAATAGGGGTGTGTGATCCTCATCAAATGATGTTGATCTTCCTCCCTACCTTATCCTTTCATCAGTAATATCTCACAATCATGATGCTCATTGATTGTGCTTTGTCTTCCATATGTGAGATCCTGGGGAATATCTTGCAATGACACAATAATTCCTCATGTTGGAGCATGTGCTCCTCCTTCCTCTACATGAGGGACTGGATATGCTCTAGATGTGACAAAGCTATAGCCCCCATCCTTGTCTTCCTCTTCAATATGAATGGGAGTCGCCTTCTCCATAAGAGGATCCTCTTTTGAAAAAGGAACCTGCATGCCCTTTTGTCCAAAGATATGAGACAGAGACCTTGCCTCTATCAAGGTGTTATGAAAGATGTGAGCTTCTCCAACAGTTATCTGAAGTGGATGAGATTTTATAGGTTCTTCCAACCCATGCAAAACTTCTGTTTGTCTTGGTTTTATTGGCTCTACCAAGAGTGTTTTAGAATGTCTTCCATAAAACCTCTCCACTAATATATTAGTGAACTTTGCATAAGAATAAATATTGGTATTTTTTAATGAAAATGACTCAAAAATCCACCAAGCATAGGCCTTACCTTCAAAGTGTAGTGCTGCAACTCTGATGGCTTCATCTTCAGAAACTTGGTGCTACTGCAAATAAGTGTGTAGCTCCTCCACCCAAGCTTTGGCTGAACATGTTGGTGATCCATCAAAATTTGATAGAGAAAATCTATCCATGTCATGCTGCCTGATCCTCTCCACCTTGATCTTGCAAAACTCCTGAAAAGTGATATGATCTCTAAACCTTTCAGTTTGAGATTCATACTTTGGAAGAAAATCACTAAGAGTTTCCCTCTTAGGCATTCCTTCTTATTCCATATCTCTGATGATAGATCTGGACATTTGATTGCGTTGTGCATAATAGGGTGTAGCTGCATGCTCACACCTATCATGTGAAAATCTATATTTGGCTCTAGATTCAAACTTCTCTAGAGATTCCATCTCCTCTCTCATCTTCTTAAGATCTTCTTTGATGCTCAACATAGAATTTGGAAGAAACTTTGAGAGCCTCTCCTCCTTCTTTCCTCCACATAATGGAGTCCTCTCCTTTCTATACATTTTCTCTTCTCCTTCTTCTCTTGATAACATAATGGTTGAGATCCACAGGCTGAGCCAAGATTATGCTCTGATACCACTGTAATATCCCAAAATGGGAATGCAGAAGTGCATTAGCACAATGCTGGAATATCAGGGAGAAATTAAATCATAAAATGTGTTGAGAAACATATTTCCATCAAATGAATGAAACATCAGCAAAAAGGGGCTTTTCTACATCCTCCCAAGTGGGGAAAATGCAGCAATTTGAACCTAAAAACTTTATTTCCAGATATTTTCATTTTTACAGGAAGAAATAATGCTTGGTTCCCTTAGCATATATATTTAGGCCCTCACATAGAAAATAGGGATAGAAAAAAATGAATTTTGATAAGTTAAACAGACCTCCCGACCTCAAATCTACTTAAAAGTGGCCAAATCCCATGACTTAAGCTATGCAGAATTTCTGAAGCACATGACTGCATGATTTAATGAAGGATTCTACAAAAATATGATATAAAATCATATATCTGGATTTTTATTTGGCAATATGCTGAGAAAACAGAGATCTAGCCTCTTCAATACATTATTGAGATAACCCGGCAAGGGTTCTTGAAAGCTTGATGTATAAAACTTTGAAATAATGTAGTATTACTACAAAATTACATAAAAATAGCTGAATAATACAGTATAGGGATGAGAATCCCTTCTTCTAGCTTTATGGGAGAAGGGTTGGCCCTTTCCCAAGGAAACTAGCTCAAAAACAAGGGCTTAGACCCTGTTGCTGTAGCTCTATGAAAAATGATGAAGTTCCTGCAAGGGAATACACTGTAGGAGATGAGGAATAATTTGGCCAAATACCAATATGTGAAATGAGCCCAGAAATATTCCTAGCTGATCTCTCAAGAGAAGGAAGGTTCCCTCTACTGAGAAATAGACTCAAAAGTGATGTTATCAAACCTCCACTACAAAACCTTGCAACACAACACTATTATCTATAGAAATAATGTTGTATCTAAAGACTAATGCTTGGAATTAAGCCTGGATGTGGAAAAATGTAGTACAAAACTCTCCCAAGAGGCCTCTCAAGGGAAGAGGTGTAATTCCTGCTTGGGAACACCCGGTGTTAAACAGCACTACAACCCCGCTAAATAGTAAGAGGAAGCCAAGTATAAACAGACCAATATCAAAATAATAATATCATATCATGAATAACAAAGGCTCCCATCCTCTCCATATATATCAAGTGAACCTCTTCACATTGGGTCCCATCCACAGTTGCCACCAAGCTCATGCAAGTTGTCCTCCACTAAAACTGCGTTGTTCCTCAAGGAGATTCAATGTATCTAGAATGCGATGTTGACTTGGTCAAATTTGACTGAATCAACATGATCTAATCCCTGTTCACACCCAAGGTGCTTAATGCAGCTGCTTATTATTCCTCCTTTCACATTAGGAGTGCCTTTATTCCTTCAAAATGGGTTTTATGGGCCTCCTACCCATTTTTTCACCTACCTAGTGATAAAACAACTCTAATATTCCATTTAGCTTGAAGGCTAAATTTTTGGAATATTACAACTACGCGCGCAGGTGGAGACCCCACCACCACAGTGACTTAGGACGAGTCACAAGATTGTGTTGGGGGACTGTTGGAACAGGGTCTCTTGCAAGCTATGAATCTAGTCCATTTTGTATATTTTTTATTATATTTAGTCTAGCGCAAGGGTTTTGGGGTGGGTCAAAGCCCCTAATACATTATAAGCAGGCCAAGGGTAAACCAAGAGTCCGAAAACTACGGTTTGCAAACCATTGGATGCATAGGCTAAAGTAATATAAATAGTTGAACCTTTTTGAGTTAATGGAGAGGAATGAATAGAGATTTATGCTAAGTGCGAACTATTAGATCTGGGATTGGGTATTGGGTTAGGACTCCTGTTGGCTGTGTGCGCAGAGATCCTTTGTCTGGTTGTGTGTGGACCCTGCTAGCTATGTGCGTAGATGGGTTTGGGGGTACATAAGAGACTTTTTGATAAGTAATATACTTGAATTACTGTAGATATCTAATGTTGTTTGATCTATCTAGTTATGGTTATTGAGGACTCGAATTATATGTGATTCTGTTACAAGCTACGAATGATATGTGTTTATGAGCTGCGAATTATCTATGTTATGATAATTGTATATGCAATATGATTAAGTTAGCCATGAATATATTGTTTTTGCTTATACTTGGTTGTCTACACGTGGATGCGAGCCTATTATATAAATCTGGTAAAAATGTACTCTGCGTAATCATTGAAAGTCTTGCGAACGACCTCTGACTGCGTAGATCTGATAGTTTCCAAATTGTTTGACTTACCTTACCTCTCTCTCAGGGTGCGGAAACATGGTTCCAGCACCCACCCATACTGCTTTGGGTGAAACTTTGGCCTGCGGAAGGAGGTCACTGCCGAAAGGGCCAGTAGTAGAGGGGTTTGTTGGTAAACCTTAACCTCCAAACCTAGGTCAGGACCCCTCAAGCCAACACATCCACTGATAGTTAAAAACCCACCCCTGCAAGGCTTCATTGTTTGTTGTGCAGGTTAAGGATAAAAAGCCTTATGAGCTCTGGTTGGCTCTACACTTGTTTGAATCTCTCACAAAATTGGAAGCATCCCATATTCTGGAAACATGAGAGGATCATGGGATATGAGGTGATATCTACTATGCTCTAGGGTTCAAATATGTTCACTTTTTGTTGGAACAGGGTCTCCTACAAAGTTGTGAAACTAATCCATTTTTTATAATTTTGATTATACTTAGTCTAACGAAGGGGTTTTAGGGTGGGTCAAAGGCCCTAAAGCATTTTAAATGGGTCAAGGGTAGACCAAGAGTCCGAAAACCATGGTTTGCAGACCATTGGATGTGTTATCACTCAAATTTTCCTTGAAGTTGTTAGAAGAGGAAAGGGGTCCGAGGTAACCACAAACCAACCTTCAGATACAGAATCTAGCCAATCTGTATCCAGAGAGGGCTCTCTCTTTATGATTTAGCTTTGTTCATAGAAAATATTAGGCTAGTTATAAGTTCAGGGGTTTTGTTTGAATTTTAATGGTGGAATCCACCAACTGAGGGAAAGATTGAGTTTTTTAGGCCATTGGGCTATGGAGTCGAAAAGATGGCTTTACTGGATTAAGTTTTTACACAAAAGATGGCTTTGCAGGGCAAGATAGCCAAAACAAAGAACAATTTCAGATATTAAAGTGAATGGAATGGATTTTTAAATAGATGAAAGGCAATTAAGAATATTTAAACATGTTTAAACGAGGGAAAGTGAGTGATTACCAATAAAGAGAAATTAATAATTCCTTACTAAGTAATCAAATTCTTAAACCAGAGAAACAAGAGCAATTAAGAATTCATTGTTTATGACCAGTTTAGAAGAAAACATTTAGAATAATAACAATTGAAATCAGAGTACACTTAAGCAATTTTTGTTTTAATCCTTTTGATTAATTATTCAGAAATGAAACACAGTGATATAGTAAACATATATAACACTTAAAACATGGGATAGAAATGACTTATTGAACTGTAGTCTTACACATGAATCCTGCAAAAAGCCTTGAGCTTCAATTCATCATCCAGCAAGCCACAAAGAAATTTCTACAAAAGAACTTTATTCTGAAAGTCAATGTTATAGAAAAGCAGAAGAATCCACCCAAAATACTTCCAAGAGTGAAGTATTTATACAAATTCTAAACTAAAATATGTTGAAAAAATATCAAGATTAGTTCACAAATCTCTCCAACTATTTTACATAAATAGAACTTAAGTAAAGGACACTCAAACTAATTCATCTATTTGAAACTATTTCTTATGGATAGGTGATTACAAAGAGGAGAATTCGAATTTTATCCAACTCTTAGTTGATGATGAGGCATCCAAGTCACTAACTGCTTCCTTTCTTTGTGCATTCTGCTCCAATAATTCTGCAAACTTGGGGTCCAATGATATCTTTTTATTTCTCAATCCGTAATAGATATGTAAAAATTGAAAGAGGTTATTGTGGAATAATATGTTGGTAAGATAGACCTCATTCAGTTTCCTAAAATTCCTCTCCATCTGTTCATAATAGGCTCTGTAAAAAAATGTGTAAAACATAGTTTTACAGAGTCTGAAAAATAGCCTGTAACGATGTGCATGTATCTCTCAGTTTGCAATCACTATGAAAAAACTGAGATAGGTTTTTGTAGATGGGTCTCTTAGGAACAAAAATGTCCTTTAGTTTTGTAAGATTTTTTTCTTATTGGCCACAATATTCTCTGCAAAATTATGACTTAACAGGAATTTTCTGCAAAATGTGCTTTCCAACATTGTTTAATATTTCCAAAACCATAATAGCTGTTAGAAAAGTGAGAGAGGTTTTTGTAGATGGTCCTCTTAAGAACATAAAAATCCTTCATTTTTGAAAAATTAATCTTGGATTGATCACAATAGTTTCTGCAAAACAATGAATAAAACATGCAATTTCTGCAAAAATATTCCTCCTTCTTGTGTTTTTCATCTTTTCACTTTTTTGTTCTTTTGACTGTTTTACTTTCACTTTAGAAAAAATTCAATGTTGGTGAAATTATTTTCATTTCTTTTTACCATTTTACTGCCTCTGTAATTACTTTTACTGTTTACCTTTGACCGCTCTGTAACTTCATTTTAACTTTCACTCTGACTTTTACCTGATACACTTTAACCACTGATACTCTTTAATTGTTCTTTACTGTGTCCTTTTACCTTCAATGTGTAGTTTAGGTTTTTACTGTCTGTTTCAACAGTAAATTGTTTAATATACTGTTTTCTTTTCTTGTCTTTCAACTGTATGTTTTATCTTCCATCTCTGTTTGAATAGATTTGATAACACTCTTGGAGTAAACAAATCTTATGACTAGTATTAAAAATGTTTATCCAAGGATGCGATCTTCTGATTACCTGTAAAACAAAACAAATTGTTAAGAAAGAATTAGTTTGCAGGGGAGGTAGAAAAGGTTTGATTTGATGTTGAGAGGTTTGTGGAGTGAATCAAGAATGATTTTTTAGAGGTAAACCATGCTCGAATTGGTTAACAGAGGCTTCAGGTGGCACAGCTAGGTTACAAAGGGTTTTACTACACAATCAGGTGAAAATGAGAAACACTAGGGTGTTTGTGTTTAAACGGGTAAACGGTTGATATTGGCGGGTAATCTTTGAATTATTTTTCTACAATTCTCTTCGGCAAAGTTCAGTTGATGGCGCTCGTCAGTTGATTTTGGAGTTTTTCTGCATGGGAGTCTAGTCGTCCACTGTGCATGATATAATGGAAAAAAACATGGGTTTTTGTTTTATTAGCAAAGTAAAAAGGGGACGAATTTTTTATTATTTTAATAAATGATGTCAGCATGTACGGGATTGGTCATAGGGAACGGGCAGTAAAGTGGTTTTCATCGCACTGGTTATGAGGTAAGGCGGTTTTGGGCGGAGAGGTAGCGATGCGATACAGCGATTGACACGTAGCCTTGTACTGTTTAGAAAACCGCCGGCCCATCGCGCATTATCTTTCGTACGTGGATGGTCAGCGAAATTGATAACAGTCATTGATCTTGAGTTAGTTGATCGGACGGTGGTCGGGGCGCGGAGATGACAGAGTTTTAACAGGCGAGACCGACGCAATTTATTGGTTAATTAATCGCGTCGAGGGTGATTTAATTGGCAGTTTAGATTATTAATTAATCATGAGGATTAATTAATCTCTTTTGTACGACGAAGGTCGGGAATGTAAAATGCACAAGGATGGGTTAAATCAAAGTTTGGTTTCAATTAAACTTTGAGTTTTATTTTTTTCTTTTTAAACATATATAACATATGTTTAAACATTTATTCATATTTGTTATTTATATGGTAATTAAACCAGTGCGATTCGTTTACAATAAGGGGTGGGGATATTATTAAAGTTATATTTTAGCCAAAAGGGGGTATAAATTGGGTTTTTTATTTGAATAAATGGGAATTAAATACTTTTGGCTAAAGTTTATAATACATGGGTTTTTGGGATATTTATATAAAAGAAGTTATATATAATAGGAAAAGGTGATTTTATAGGGGGTTAATATATAAAACCAGTGTTAATATGACAAGGGGACAAGGCAAACTTCAAAATACATTAATATAACTAAGAAAGTGAAGTTTTTAGAAGCAAATTGCATTCTAATCACTTCATCACTTAAACTTAGGATAAAATGTGATTTTGAGGGTTAATTATGAAATATCTCACGATTTTCCTAAGTAAAATGGGATTTTACTTAGGAAAGAATTTTTTGAAGTAAATGAGTGTGATGATGAATGATTTTTAAGTACTTAGGTTTTTTTCCAATTATTGGGCCGAGGGTCCGGTCCCTCCAAAAGTCAAGGAAATGCCTTGAGCCCCTTTAATTTTCAAATACCTTAGCACTTAGGGGAAATTAGTGAAATATTTAGGGAAAAATGAAAGGGGAGTTAATAATCTTGACTTTGCTTTGCTGTGAATTTTTTCCAATGTAGTATCTGCCATTGCACTTGTGATGAAAGTACAATTGAACACATTTAGAACCATCATTCACCACATGTAATTCTGCAACAACATCTACCTACCCTACCTACTTTACTCTACCATTTTTTCTTCTTTATTAGGGTGCACTTAGACTGGCAAACCCTTATCAATATTCTTTTTATTTTACATAGCAAACCTATCAAAGTCTACACTTATTACATCTAAGGGCTCAGATTAAACTGTTGAGCACCTTTTATTAACTCTACCTATCTACTTATCTAGCCAAGATTAAACTGTTTGGCCAGATATTTATTCTCTATTCTACAACATGAAATTGAAAAATGAATGAGTCAAGTTTAAACAGTTTGACTCTTCATAAATTGTGGCAAAAGTTTGACAAGCTGCACACAATTTTGTTTATTACATCAGAGTAACAAGTAGTGGCATTTAGACTTGCACACTTTCCTTGGCCTTTCTTTTGGTGGGGTTCATTTGCTTTCACTTTTTTGGCCAATTTTATTTTTTCACCCTTTGATTTTTCTTTTAGGGTATACCCTCTTTACATTTTTTAAAATTTTTTGATTTTTTGATTTTTTAAGAATATGGAAAACCTTTGCAACCAGAAAAGGTATGAACATATTACATAGTTCATCAAGTCAATCATGAAATATGACACCTATTGTTATAGGAGTCTAACACTGGCTCCACTTGGGGATGACTTTTCCTGGTGAAAAGTTAAGAACATCAGGTTAGTTGTCCTCAGCGATTGGGCCAATCCCAAACATGCATTTGCTGTGGCTGAAAATCTTGAATTGAATATAGTCCTTTTTCTGCAACCTGAAATTTGATCTGAAACTTAAAACAACACACAAAAATTTTCAAACCAACTTAATGAAAAACTAGCTGAAATTTGAAAACTAAAAAAGAAAAATGCTCAAAATCCTGAGCTTATTAGCACTCATCTACCTACTCAATCTACTGTTCAACTGCTAGTTAGGTAAAATGAAATAGCCAATGCAACGATTCAAGCATTATGTACTTTGATAGATTTTGTTGCATTTTCTTGTTGATTATCAAAACTGTACTTCTGCAACCTATTAGAAACTTGTCAACAAATGAAAGGATAAGGAAACACTTGATTTCCTTTGTTGACTCTAGAAACTATACAAAAGGATCTTCCAAAATATATACACTGATGTTTAACTGATCTAAAAAACTATACATCTGTTCTGGATGGCCTCCATACCATGAATCTGAAATGTTATTTTCGTCTTTATCTCCTTGCAAACTTTCAGATAAGATTTGTGATGATATTCCTACTGATTGTAATGTTTGACTGTTGAATTATTTATCATCTTGATTCTAAAAATCATAGTTAGTTAATAGAGGAATGCTTTGAATTCCTTCAATATTCAACATATCTGCTATTGGATCCTGGAAAACTTGGGAAAATGGCTGCAACTTATAGCATATAGATTTCCATGAGACTTCATAAACTTCAACAAGTTTCTCATCCTTTTCATTAAATATGTTATACCATATTTCTTTCAAACACTGAAATGATTCAAAAAATAGTGGTATGAAACTTTCTTGTGTCATTTGATCATTTATTTCAATAGGAACAGATAACTGAAATTGTGAAACTAAACAATCTTGATCAATAGTTTCATTATCTTCTTTGTTGTCAATCACAACTCCTAAATATTTCTGATTATTGATGGCATGATAGTTGTCTCTAATGAATTGAAATGAAGAAAAACAAAGAGGTAAAGAACCTTCACTTATTTCCACATTTTTTTCTTTTTATTCCTTACTCTCATGGCTGATCTGTACTGGCTGATCACTGTCTTCAATCTGCTGAAACTGAGTTTCTTCATCCCACAAACTAGCTTTTGATTGCTCTGTAAAGTTAGCTTGAGTTTGGAGAACATAACTATCATCATAATGATCATATTTAGGCAAATCATCAAAAGAAGGAATGTCATCAAACATACACATTAGATCAACAAATTCCTCTTCCTCATATTGATTTGTAAATTCATTTTCTGATCTATGATAATTTGAATTAAGAAGAATTTGTTCATGGCTATCAACCTCTTATATTTCTTTATGGTGATTTTGAATAAAAAATTCTTCTTTCATAGTGATCTCTTGTGTTATTTCATCTAGTTTTCTTACCAAAAGGCTGAGTTTTACCTCTACAATATTTTTCTTTTCCTCTTCTTCCGCTTTCAACTTTTCCTGTTTGATTTTCAGATTAACTTCTACATCGACTGCAATGTTCTGCATCTGTACAAGTGTTTTTGGATCTCTTTCTCTTAATTGAAATTCTATTTCTAGATCAAAAGCACTTGCATAATGCAAGAGAGCTGAATCATGAGGAGGTGTAATATTTTCTGGCAATGAATAATAAACTTGATTAAATCTGTTAGAAAATTGTTGTATTGTTTCATTTAGATGTCTTTTTAATTGATTATATTCTTCCATGATCACAAAATGATTAACTTTGATTATCCATCTATCAAGGAAAAGTTTGATAAACTGCTGGAAATTTGAGATGCTAGCATTAGGCAGATTTTTGAACCAACTCTTTATTCTATTTTGCAAAGAAAGAGAAAAAAGCCTGATTTTAAAATCATCTTCATCAATCTCAAATAAATCCAAATAATTTTTAAAACCTTGAATATGTTTTTGGGTAGTGATACCATTCTCTCCATCAAATCTAGGAAGATACTTGTAGTATTTTTTAGGAAAATCATGGAGTATAAGAGGTAAAATAAGGGGCTTATATCTATCTGGAACTTTATATGGCACAGGGATATATACAGGGATTGTAAGATCAGTCTTGGCTTCTTAATTGGAAAATGATCATCATTAGATTCATAAGAAAGCCGCTCAAAGAGATTAGGAGAATTATTACTTACAATCTTCAAAAGAAAATAACTAAAAACTAATCTAAGATCTTCTATAAAATACAATATACATTGAAAAACTTTCTTAATGAGAAAGAACCTAATGTCTTGGATTAAGATCCAAGTTGAAAGCCTGATCTTTCCATATTGTTCTTTGAGGTTCATTCCTCCAGTGGAGTCTTAGTAGTGAAATTGATTTTGGAGTCGCCAGGTGGATGATTTAACCTTTGTGTGTCCGATCCCTGTCCACCATCATAGAACAGATCTAAACCTATGAATTTTCAAAACAACTTCTATAATTTCTTTAAGAGGTTTCAGATATTGGATTTAAATTTTCTTAAAGATTGATTGAATTAGAGAAACTGATTGAATGTTTGAAACCAAAGTTCAGTTTATAAGCAAGACCAGAGATAGACTGAAGCAACATTCATTTACTATGCAATTGCAGAGCAAAAGCAGTTCAAAGGCTTCCTGGCTGATCTTCAGGCTCTGTCTGTAGCTTATAAGCAAACAATAGTACCAATTAAAATGATTCAGGTCCCCAGTATGGTCGCCACTATGTTATCACTCAGATTTTCCTTGAAGTTGTTGGAAGAGGAAAGGGATCCGAGGTAACCACAAACCAACCTTCAGATACAGAATCTAGCCAATCTGTATCCAGAGAGGGCTCTCTCTTTATGATTTAGCTTTTGTTCTTAGAAAATATTAGGCTAGTTATAAGTCTAGGGGTTTGTTTGAATTTGAATGGTGGAATCCGCCAACTGAGGGCAAGATTGAGTATTTCAGGCCATTGGGCTATGGAGTCGAAAATATGGCTTTACTGGATTAAGTTTTTACACAAAAGATGGCTTTGCAGGGCAAGATAGCCAAAACAAAGAACAATTTTAGATATTAAAGTGAATGGAATGGATTTTTAAATGGATGAAAGGCAATCAAGAATCTTTCAACATGTTTAAACAAGGGAAAGTGAGTGATTACCAATAAAGAGCAATTAAGAATTCTTTACTAAGTAATCAAATGCTTAAACCAGAGAAACAAGAGCAATTAAGAATTCATTGTTTACGACCAGTTTAGAAGAAAACATTTAGAATAATAACAATTGAAATTAGAGTACACTTAAGCAATTTCTGATTTAATCCTTTTTTGTTAATTATTCAGAAATGAAACACAGTGATATAGTAAACATATATAAAACTTAAAACACAGGATAGAAATGACTTATTGAACTGTTGTCTGACACATGAATCCTGCAAAAAGTCTTGAGCTTCAATTCATCATCCAGCAAGCCACAAAGAAATTTCTCCAAAAGCACTTTATTTCGAAATTCAATGTTACAGCAAAGTAGAAGAATCCACCCTCAATACTCCAATTGACAGAGTATTTATACAAATTCTAAACTAAAATATCTTGAAAAAAATATCAAAATTGGTTCACAAATCTCTCCAACTATTTTACATAAATAGAACTTAAGTAAAGGACACTCAAACTAATGCATCTATTTGGCACTATTTTTTATGGATAGGTGATTAAAAAGAGGAGAATTCGAATTTGATCAAACTCTTAGTTGATGATGAGGCATCCAAGTCACTAACTGCTTCCTTTCTTTGTGCATTTTGCTCCAACAATTCTGCAAACTTGGGGTCCAATGATATATTTGTATTTCTAAATCCGTAATAGATATGTCAAACGTGAAAGAGGTTATTGTGGATTAATATGTTGCTGAGATAAACCTCTTTCCGTTTCCTACAATTCCTCTCCATCTGTGCACAATAGGCTCTATAAAAATATGTGTAAAACAGAGTTTTACAGAGTCTGAAAAATAACCTGTAAAGATGTGCATGTATCTCTCATTCTGAAATCACTGTGCAAAAAGTGAGCTAGGTTTTTGTATATGGGTCTCTTGGAAACAAAAACCTCCTTCAGTTTTGTATGATGTATTTCGAATTGGCCACAATATTCTCTGCAAAATGATGACTTAACTCGAATTTTCTGCAAAACGTGCTTTCCAACATTGTTTAATATTTCCAAAACCATAATAACTGTTAGAAAAGTGAGAGATTTTTTTGTAGATGGTCCTATTAAGAACATAAACCTCCTTCAGGTTTTAAAAATTCATCTTGGATTGATCACAATAGTTTCTGAAAAAATATGACTAAAACATGCAATTTCTGCAAAAATGTTCCTTCTTGTTGTATTTTTCATCTTTTCACTTTTTTGTTCTTTTGACTGTTTTACTTTCACTTTAAACAAACTTCAATGTTGGTGAAAGTATTTTCATTTCTTTTTACCATTTTACTGCCTCTGTAATTACTTTTACTGTTTACCTTTGACCGCTCTGTAAATTCATTTTAACTTTCACTCTGACTTTTACCTGATACACTTTAACCACTGATACTCTTTAACTGTTCTTTACTGTGTCCTTTTACCTTCAATGTGTAGTTTAGGATTTTACTGTCTGTTTCAACAGTAAATCGTTTAATATCCTGTTTCCTTTGCTTGTCCTTCAACTGTATGTTTTATCTTCCATCTCTGTTTGAATAGATTTGATAACACTCTTGGAGTAAACAAATCTTATGACTAGTATTAAGACTGTTTATCCAAGGATGTGGTCTTCTGATTACCTGTAAAACAAAACAAATTGTTAAGAAAGCATTGGTTTGCAGGGGAGGTCAAAAAGGTTTCATTTGATTTGAGAGGTCTGTGGAGTGAATCTAGAATGATTTTTTGGAGGTAAACCATGCTCGAATTGGTTAACAGAGGCTTCAGGTGGCGCAGCTGGGTTACAAAGGGTTTTACTCCACAATCAGGTGAAAATGAGCAACAGTTTGTGTTTAAACGGGTAAACAATTGATATTGGCGGGTAAGCTTTGAATGAACAGTGATTTGAACAGGTACTGGTTAAGGTAGACAATCTTCTGAGAGATTTTGACTGCAATTCTCTTCGACAGGATAAAGGTTGGCGGGCTTCAACAGTTGAAATTCAAAAATTTCTGCATGGGAGTGTAGTCGTTTACTGTGGACGAAATAATGAAAAAAAACACGGGTTTTTGTTTTATTGGAAAAGTCAAAAGGGGGCGAATTTTTTATTATTTTAATAAATGATGTCAGCATGTATGGGATTGGTCATAGGGAACGGGCGGTAAAATGGTTTTCATCGCACTGCTTATGAGGGAAGGCGGTTTTGGGCGGAGAGGCAGCGATGCGATACAACGATTGACACATAGCCTTGTACTATTTAGAAAACCGCCGGCCCATCGCGCATTATCTTTCGTACGCGAATGGTCAACGAAATTGATAACAGTCGTTGATCTAGAGTCAGTTGATTGGACGGTGGTCGGGGCGCGGAGATGATAGAGTTTTAACGGGTGAGACCGACGCGATTTATTGGTTAATTAATCGCGTCGAGGGTGATTTAATTGGCGGTTTAGATTATTAATTAATCGTGAGGATTAATTAATCTCTTTTGTACGACGAAGGTCGGGAATGGAAAATGCACAGGGATGGGTTAAATCAAAGTTTGGTTTCAATTAAACTTTGAGTTTTATTTTTTTGTTTTTAAACATATATAACATGTGTTTAAACATTTATTCATATTTTTTATTTATATGGTAATTAAACCAGCGCGATTCGTTTACCATAAGGGGCGAGGATATTATTAAAGTTATATTTTAGCCAAAAGGGGGTATAAAGTGGGTTTTTTATTTGAATAAATGGGAATTAAATACTTTTTGCTAAAGTTTACAATACATGGGTTTTGGGGATATTACTATAAAAGGGTTTATATATAATAGGAAAAGGTGATTTTCATAGGGAGTTAATATATAAATTAGAGTTAATATGACAAAGGGACAATGTAAACTCAAAATACTTAAATATAACCAAGAAAGTGAAGATTAAAAACTAAATGGCATTATTATACTTTCATCACTTAGACTTAGAATAAAAGTGATTTTGAGGGCTTTTCATGAAATATTGAAGGATTTTCCTAAGTAAAATGGGATTTTACTTGGGAAAAGATTTTTGAAAGATGAATGAATGTGATAATGGATGATTTCAAGTACTTATGTATTTTCAATTATTGGGCCGAGGGTCCGGTCCCTCCAAAAGTCAAGGAAATGCCTTGAGCCCCTTTAATCTTCAAATACCTTAGTACTTAAGGAAATTAGTGAAATGTTTAGGGAAAATGAGAGGGGAAGTTAATAATTTGACTTTGCTCTGCTGTGAACTTTTTCCAATGAAGTATCTGCCTTTGCACTTTGTGATGAAAGTAGAATTGAACACATTTAGAACCATCATTCATCACATGTAATTCAACAACATCATCCACCTACCCTACCTACTTTACTCTACCATTTTTCCTTCTTTATTAGGGTGCACTTATACTGGAAAACCCTCATCAATATTTTTCTTTTACATCTGAAAATATATCTAATTCTAACCTTATTACATCCGAGGGCTCAGATTAAACTATTGAGCTCCTTTTATTTACTCTACCTATCTACTTATCTACCAAGATTAAACTGTTTGGCCAGATATTTATTCTCTATTATACAACATGAAATTGAAAGATAAACTAGCCAAGCTTAAACTGTTTGACTGTCCATAAATTGTGGCATAGGATACAGGTTGCACACAATTTTGTTTATTACATCAGAGCAAAAAGTAGTGGCATTTAGACTTGCACACTTTCCTTGGCCTTTATTTTGGTGGGGTTCATTTTCTTTTACTGTTTTGGCCATTTTTATTCTTTTCACCCTTTGATTTTTCTTTTAGGGTATACCCTCTTTACATTTTTTAAATTTTTTGATTTTTTTATTTTTTTGAGAATATGGAACACCTTTTGCAACAAGAAAAAGGTATGAACATATTGCATAGTTCATCAAGTCAATCATGAAATATGACACCTATTGGTATAGGAGTCTAACAGCTTCTAAAAAGGGTTTTTGCTGATTTTAAGTCAAATGGGGAATCCTGCAAGGATGTGAGGTGTTCGGGTACTAATCTTGCTTTACGGATGGACCTATCGGTAGCTAGGTTTCCAGTTTCGGAAGCTTGCCACAGAATCTTCTCTGGGTTATCTACTATGATAGGGGGATTTGGGTCAGGATGAGATCTGGAATATATTCTTTGTGAAGCCAGATTTCGAATTCAGATTTTAGAGAGGATGGAATTTGTGGTTGTTTTGGATGGATGGCCTCTCTAGGTGTTTCGCTAATGTGAAAGATGGTCAAAAAAAAAATGAGGGCTAGTGGAGTCGCCAGGTGGATTTATTTGAGAACTATGGTCCACCACCAAAACTATCAAAGATGCTTTCGGGAAAAAGTCTTCTAGCAAACTTTGAGACGAAGACTTTCAAGGTAGAGTGACTCACTTGGTTACAACAGTTTGCTAGGCTCTCTGGACAAGCTAATGGTTTTATTTGCAAGTTTATTTCTGTTTATCTCCTATGTTTAGGTGAAGCTTCTGAATCGCTAAGTTATACTTATTTTGTCACTGATCACAGAGTTTGCACCATGAGTTTTAAGTTTTGGAAAGGATGAGTCAACATAAAGGTATGTTTTATGAATTTTTTGGTTTTTTATGGAGTTTTTTAGGCCTATTGGAGGCTAGTGGAGTCGCCAGGTGGAACTTGGTTGTTTCTGTAGATATGTAGCTATGGTCCACCACCAATAACTAGGGAAAATCCAATCTAGGAATGTTTTGGGGTTTTCTGAGTTTTTATGTCTAGCCTATGAGGTTTGGAAGAGCTTCCTATAACTGAATCATCATTTTTCTAAGATGGTGAAAGAGCTAGCTTCTACTCTTCAAACAACACTTAAGTTTTCTAAGTTTGATTAAGACTTCAGGAGTTACTAAGGAGTACTTAGATTGTCACTAACTCGGAAGGTCCCACCGTGATTGCCACTATGTTAGTGAGTGGTGGGATAAGTCAATTAGATAGTATTCCTAAGGCTGCTGGAATGTTTAGGGAATCTAAGTTTCTTTATCACTCAAGGTCCCACCATGATCGCCATTATGTTAGGGAGCGGTGGGATAGGTTGATCAGATAGTATTCTAAATTTTAGCAAAGTAGTAAGGCCTACTGGAGGCTAGTGGAGTCACCAAGTGGATTTTTAGTTGTTTTGAGAGTATATGTGTATGGTCCACCACCAATATTGATAAACACCAATCTAGAGATATTTTGGGGTTTTCTGAGTTTCCTATATGTAGCCCTGAGGTTTGGAAGATTTTCCTATAACTGAATCAAAATTTTGCTAAGATGGTGAAGGAGCTAGTTTCTACTCTTCAGACAATACCTAAGTTTTCTAATTTTGACTGAGATTTTGAGAGATCCTAAGGGATACCAAGGATTTTTTGACTCAATGTCCCACCGTGATCGCCATTATGTTAGGGTCCCGTGATTTGGCTGATTGGCAAGCCAAGTGACACGGTAACATCAAACCAATCTTTGGAGCCCAAGGACCTAACCTTCCTAGACTCAGAGAGGGCTCTCTCTATTTTTGTAAGGGATGTCTATGTGTTGTGCTTCTTGTGTTTCTGATTTTAGGCTAGTTATGAAGTACGTTTTTGGTTTTGGTTTTTAGGTTTTTGAGGGATGAACTGATCAAAGACTAAGATAGGTAAAAATATGTCAGATCAACTAGGCTATGGGGTCAAAAAGGTCAAAAAAGCTCCAGATAGTGATACAAGGTATGTTGAAGGGCCGATTTGATCAAGGTAAAATGGATCTTTGGGTAAAATGGAGTGGGATGGACACTAAGTTTGTGAAGAACAAAGGCTTTCAAACATAAATAGTTCAATAACTGACATAGACATGGTAGGACTAACCATTAATCATGAGAAATGTAACTATAAACTGATAAATGCATAGAAATAAACATTCAGGCAATGCATAGAGATATATGACTCTCTAACTTTAGGAAATTGCTATCAGACTTTGAGGAAAGATAATTAAGACAAACAAACAACGCAAATCACTATGAGGAAATGCCTAAGCATATTATTTCAAGCTATTGGGTACTTTGAAACAAGATTGCATAGTTTTAGGCAAAGGGCAAGATCAGTACAAGACCTCCTTGGTTCAACAAATGACAATCAAACAATCAAAGAAAGGTTTCATAGGTGGAACTATGATTAGCCATGAGTAAGCAAGGCATACCGTGAATCATACTTAGCATGCATAAAACCATGAATGAAACAAGCAAACAATTTCTTCAGTTATCAAAGAGCAATCAAGGATTCTTTGATATGACTAAGAAGGAAGAAAACATAGAAGCTATAAAGAAACACGAAATTTGAGGTGCCTCCAAGGGCATGTCTCAAATCTATTCTCTACTGTCTTATAGCAAGCAAGAATATGGAATATGAATGAAAACTAAGAAGAATAACAGAGAGGGACACTATACCATTTTACCAAGTCAAGGAATCCAACAACAGTCCTCTTTCATCATCCAAAAACATTCAAGAAACTATCCAATGCATGAGACAAGTGTTTCTTCCAAGCTTGTATAACCATATATTTCTCTATATCATCAAGTTCAGCCTCATTTACAATGAAGTCTCTTGGAATATATAGGCCAAGACGAGGGAAAACCTCCTAGTGCAACTTGCAATCTCATTGGCCCATCAAAAAGATCTGATTTTGTCCTTGAGGCTTTGCAAAGCCCAAGGCACAAAATATCTAACAAAATATCTCAAAAATGCTAAAAAAGGAAAATATATTGACTTTTCATAACTAACTGTGCCCAAAAATATCTAAACGCACATTAGGAAAATCCACTTCAGAAAAGTGTATTTTTCTCAAAAATACTTAAGAAATATATCAGCAGAAAGTCCTCTGTCTTGCGGACAGCTTTTGGATGCCTTCCCGATGTCGAAACGAGGCATGTGATGGCTTGTTAGAAAGATATGAATGTCTATTTTCTGAAAATTCTTAATTTTCTCCAATATGATCACTGTCAGTCTCTCAAAAACTGACCTATGTGTAAAAACCCAAAAAAAAATAGACCTTGCTGATAAACGGGGCAAAGTGTGAAAAAAGTGAGTGTTTTTCGCCATTTTGGGGGAGAAAATAATCTTCAATTGATCTTAAAATAGTTGAGTAGATGCCCCTGAAATTATGGCATCCAATGATACCATTTTCATCCTTTGAGGATCCCCCAAACAGAAATGGTGATGCCCATGATTTTAAGCCAAAATCTAAAAAATGACAAAAAACCAAAACTTGTTGAATTTCGCCCAATTTTGGTGAGCATGACCCTCGAGGGTTTTCAGAAACATGCTGTGAAGCTGAGGCCAAAATTTGGAGCTTTGAGGTGTCTTTATTCAATTTTGGTTCCAGGCGCCTCCTTTGAGCTTCTTTGAGTTTTTCCTGTGTAGCCTTCAATTTCCGTCGGGCAAACTGATTGACCTTCTTATAGTGCCCGGTCATCCTCTGTTGAAGGTCAAAATCTCTATTGGCCTTCTCCAACTTCTTTTCCAAGTGATCATTCACCCTCTCAAGCCATGCTTCTCGATTTTTCTCTATCTCTTGGGCAAACAAAGTAGAGAGAGAAAAAGATTGGAGAAGGGCAGCTTCTTCCTCCTTTTGTTTCTCAAGGGCTTTTCTAAGTCCCATGGTTCTTGGCCTCTTTTTCCTGGGCTGATCTTCATCTTCGCTATCATTGAACTCACCCATGAGTTCTTCCAATTTAACTTGCACTTTGGAGGCCTCCTTTTTGTATTTGATGGCCCATGTCTCATATACCGCCATGTGGACACTCATCTGTTTATTTTGTGTTTGCAAAAAGTGATTGAAGTTTCTAGCCCTCTCTAGATCTTCCCTCAAAGCATCATTTTTTTTTTCTCTATTGATCAAGAGAGTCTCTAGGATTCGAGCCTCATTGTCGCTATCATCACTTTGGATTTGAATTATGTCAAAGTCCCTTTCCTTTTCATGGTTGCTTTCTTCTTTCTCCTTTTCCTTGCTTTGGGTGGCCCTCTTGGTCTTCCTCCTCTTGGGTAGTTCGACAATGGGCTGCTTGGGCAATTTCCCCTTGCTTCGGAGGGCCCTAGTAACATTTGGAGTTATAGTTTTAGGCACCCTTTTCCTTGATGTCTAGGGCTTGGCCACTTTTGAAGAAGAAAGGATGGCCCCTTGCCTAGGAGAGGCAGCTAGCACATGCTCTATTGGCTCTTTGCCCTTGTTACTTTCCTCATCATCCTTGCCATTGTTTTGAGTTTCTTCATGGATGATTTGACTGTCTTCTTGCATGTCTTTTTGAGGGCTGCCCTCTTTACTCTTGCCTTTGCTATCTCTAGAACTTTGAGGCTCTGTCTCTTCAATTTTTTGGGCTTCATCTTCATCTTTTTTGCTACTGTGAGGGCTACCAATATCCTCATCAAAATGCTCAATTTCTTCATCATTTCCCTCCTCACTGTTTTGAGTTTGTTCATGGCGCTGCTCTTCATCACTGTGCTGCATATCATCACTGTATTCTTCTTCACCTTGCTGCCTTGCCTCACTGTGCTCTTTTTCACTTTGCTGCCCTTCTCCATCATGCTCTTCTTCCCCTTGCTGCCCTGTTTCATCATGCTCTTCTTCCCCTTGCTGCCCTGTTTCATCATGCTGTTGTTGTTCATCTTCATCTTGCTGTTGTTCATCATCATGCTGCTGCTCATCTTGCTCTTCTTCCCCTTGCTCATGCTCTTCTTCCTCATCATGCTCTTCTTCTTCTTCAATGGGAAATTTGAGCTTCTTGGGAATGGGCTTGCTTGAAGAATGCGAAGGATGGTGAGTAGAAGGTGAAGGAGATGTATGGAATGAAGGAACAGTGGTGAAATCTGGATGTGCAATGAAAGTATCCCAAGAGATTTCCTTCTTCTCAAGCTGATGAAGAATGATAACTTTGATGAGGGAATGCTGGAAAAGGTAAGCTGACTGCTGAGAAGGAGGTATTTTCTGAATAGTGGAGGCCATTTTTTCAATACTTCTATGGAGGAAGAAAGGGATATTTAACAATTTGGCTCTTGTGAAATGCATGAGCAATCGGACATGGTAAGCATAGACCCGGGAGAATCTTCCCTCGCAAGTGAAGTATTTCATGATTATCTTCATGAGGGGGGCATAACTAGTCAACATATATGAGAAGGGAAATATGGATGGACATGTATCTCTATGCTCAGGCTTCAAAAAGGGTTTTTACTGTTCTGAGTCTAGGTGGCTTTGTTTAAACCACTTCTCTCTGACATAAGGGATTTTGGTGGCCTTGGAAATGGATCTAGGATAAAACTTGAAATCCAAGCCTGCCAGCTCAAATTGTTTCCCTTGAAATCTCAAAGCACAAAGATGTGTCACAGGGGAATATTTTTTCACCTCCTGCACCCTTTGACAAAAATCTAGACATCCAACCTCATGAAAGTTAAACAAGACTGATGGGTGAGCATTTACCTCTTCAGTTGAAATAGGTTCAAACCTCTTGTGAAGGCCACTTACTGTCTTGCCTAGGAGGAATTTTGTTTTAGATACTCTTTGCAAAAACAAGTTATCTCAAATGGTCCTTGAAATGGTTCTCAACAACACCCCTATCCTCCTTATAAGTCACTGTTTAATCCTCTTTGATGCCAAACAACAAGTATTTGTCAAGTGAAACAAAATCAACTTATCACTGTGCTTGGGAAAAGTCTTTGAAAGGTTTGTTTCTGGTTTCTTGGTGAAGAAGGAACCTTTGTTTTGATAAGAACACCTTTCTCTTCAATCAATACACTTTTTGCTATTTACTGTTTCTTTTACAAAAGTAGACAAAACTCCCTCAGCTGATTTGAAAAGCCTTTCACACACTATGCTTTTGGAACTATAGAGGCTGCACAATGTTCACTATTTCACCATACAGAGAGGACTTTAAAATGATAAAGCTTTCAAATTATGATCACTGTTTTCCCCTTGGAAATTCAAACAGAGTCTGCTCTTGTTTTAACACTGTTAGGACACTCTTTAAATTTATTTGAGACCTCTACAACTGTGTATGTCTGTCTAGTAATTAGTGTATGGTTTATCACTGTTCTTGAAGGCAGTTAATGCCCTTTAAACTGATAAAAACACCCCACCCTCTAATCACTGTTTTTGTCTTATGCTCTTTATATGACAAAATTCTCTTTAAAGCCACTGTTTAAGACACTTTCCAACTTGATTTGAGACCTCTAATACATAAGAAAACATTCTCCAGTTTTTGACAAAACTCTGTCTCATATACCACTGTATATCTCTTATTTTTAAATGATGAAATGGTTTCAAAATAGTTTTTTCTTCTCAGGGAAAAAGATAGCAAAACACCCCTTTCAAAATTTAAATTTCACCATGAGGTAATGAAGAAAACCTCGAAGAAAATCCCAAGCACCTTGGTCGATTGCTTGAGCAGCTTTAGAGCTTTTTAGAATGCGAAAGGAGTGAGCGACATGTTCACTGAAAATAACGCTGCGTAGTCGGGTCGGCCTTGGGCGATGGGTGAACAACACTACATGCGTGCCGCACAATCATTACACTCCTATGTATTTCCTCTCCCACGCACGCTGCACAGGATTTAAGCCTTGAAAAGCTTGGATTTGCTCAGAATTTCTTGTTTTGTCCGGTGAACAGCCATGGAAACGTTGTATGCGTTTTGAATTTGCACAATGGGAATTTGCCAATGGTTTCTCCACCTTTTAAAGTCGAAAAATTCAACAACCTTTTGAGACTACTTTATGAGGGTTTTGGATGCCTTTTGAAAAAGGCTTTTGTTACATAGAAAACTCAAATCACTGTCTTTGTCACTTTTTAGCCTTAAACCATCATAAAGACTTACATTTGATCGGGATTCTTAAAAATATGTTGTGGATGCTACCCTTGAAGGTATTCATAGATATGACCTTTCCCAAAGTGAAGAAGCCATCTCAAAAGCTAAAATCTCTTTCACAATTCCTTCATTAAGGCAGCAACCCTGTCACTATTTGTCCATATCTGTTCCTTAAAAGAAAACTTGATCAAAACCATATTAACGATTTTAGATGCATCCTTTGAATGATATTTCTCTTTGACTGTGGGTGAAACCTTAGTTGCATCCACCTAGGTTTGGCAAACATCTGTTTATCTTTAAAGGAAATTCTTTAAAGACCCTTCCTACAATCATATGCAACAACAAGGTGTTTTCACATGTTTCATAGAAAAAAGGCCTTTGTTTGTGACAGTGGCATGTTTCATTTCTTTGAATGTTGTCCTTGAATTTAAAACACATGCCATACCCTTTTCTTCACACATACTGTCTCTATGTGGTTATTTGCAAAGTCCCCTTAAGAAGCAAGGCTTAGACTACCTTCTTGTCAATTTGATGAAGTTTTGAAAAAGATCTTCATGGACAGGAAAAGAAAAGCTTCTTTGAACATCAAAATATCACTACTTGGTCATCTGCTTAACAACTTTTTCTACTCATAATCATCCAATTGTTTCTCACTGTATTGCAAATCTGTCTTCCAAACAGTGAAACCATATAAGCAATCGTTGAAACACCACTGTTGTGTTAGTGGTTTCAATTGGAGAAGAAGGTGTAAACAGGTTTTCAAGGCTATTTGCAGCATTGTTAGCCTTGTGATCTTTAAATGAAGGAGGCCAGCATAATATTCCCAACCCTCTGCTCATGTTTGGAGGCGTTTTGTACAGTCACCCAACCCTCTACTCATGCTTGGAGGAGGCTTTACACAGTCACATTTCATATGTTTTCAAACTATGTCAATCTTTCCTTTCACTGCATATCTCTGCTTGGTATATCACAATAAGTAATAAAAAGTGAAAATTTGACAAAATTCCATGAGGGACATGCTCTAAGATGTGTATTTCTGTTTGATAGAATACCCTTATGCATATTTAGAAAACAGGAGCAATCCTGACCTATGTCTGCAGAGTATTACTTGCTAGTCATAGGTCACTAACCTTTTGACTGTGTTTGCAGGAGTTCATTGAATTACCTCTATGTCCAGTGCTTGCAACCCAGGCTCAAAACCAACATGAGAAGCAACTGTCTTCTCATGTTAAGTTTAATAATGTCTTCTAGAACACGGGTACACTTTTGCTTTTGAAAAAGAAATTGAAACACTGTAAATCCACCTAATATCAGTTTGACTTGTGGCATATGCACTGTTGATACATCAAGGCTTGTTAGTGGCGTGACTTAAGGGTGTATCAAGCTTTATTTGCAGAATAGGAAGGTCATCTATGACTGGTTGATATTAGACAGAGGTTATTTTGGCTTTAGAATAGTTTTCCAAGGGTGGAATGCCTAAAGCGCCACTACCTAACTTAGGGGAGGACTGATTTAAAAGGTAGGAGGGAAAAATGTTTATGGGTGTTTTCTAGCTGAAAAATTTTGACAAATTGGAGATCAGCTACTAGAAAAATTCTCTTTAAAAACTAGTCATCATCAACAGGTGAAAATACTGATGACTAACAGCTTGGTTCTCTAGCTCCTTAAGCATTAGCACCTCCGCCTCCCTTGCCTTCGCAACCCCCGCAATAATAGCCACTGCCCCCTCAGGGGCTGGTGTATGCACAGCAGGGTGTGAATAATCCTCCTACGTCAAAAGAGAAGAGGAAAGGCACTCGAAATTAATCTTCCCCTGGTAATCCTAGACCTAATCCTCAAAATAATGCACCTAACACTGCTAACCAGCAACAAGGCAATCAACCCAAGAAGGATAGGCCTGTTTGCATGAATAAGCCTTGTTATTTTTGTGGTGTTTATAGTCATTACATGTAATTCTGTCCTCTTTTACCACATATGCAACAGATGTGAGAGACTCAAGCAACATTGTGATGACAGCAAGCCTCTCCTTCCATCCCTCCTCATGCTGCGTCTAGTTAACCGGCGATGTTTACTAATCCTTTCCCTCAGCAAGGATTTGTGGATACCAAACCACCTAAAGGTCAGGTGGCCACTCAACATCCTCCATTTGGTACCTCTAATTACCAGATTCTCATGATGAACTCTAACCAACCTATTACCGTAGACCTCAACCTTCAGACTTGGTCCCGTCAGTACAACAAGCCTCCTGTTACATATATCCTCGAGCCCCATTCTTTAGGTTCTACAGAGCCTCTTTTAAAACCTAGTGGTCCTTTGCATATCCCTCAGCCTAAGGCTAAGGTTCATACCAAGATCCCTAAGGGACCATTATGTCGAAACGCTACTTCTGGCAAAGCTGCCTATTCATATAGTATAATAGATGATTCGGCACAATCTCCTGCTTCCATCTTGTAAAAATTATATGCACTAAGCATGCATATGTCTAACATCCACTTGATCTCACACTAGTTAACTTTATGCAAGATACTGAATCTATTCCACTTGTTAATATTTTGCGAAAAAATTAATTGCACACACATGTGAAGCATAAACAAAAATAATCAATCGCACATAACACAGTTTTTAACTGAGAAAGCGTGAAGCTGAAAACCCCAAATATATATTATGTAACATGGAGATAATATGAAAATATCATACAAACATACAAAGCTTATCACAAGCTCTCATTACAGTAGAATCGTCATACATTAATCATGCCTAATCTTGCAAATCCATGCACCGATCTATGCCACCTGCTATCCTGCCTCCACTGCGCAATCTCTGCTGAAGAATAGCTCTAAATGAATTTTAATTACTCCATCCTTGACTGCGCAATCCTCATTGGCATCTCCACTGTGTGTTGGATGCAATCAATGCATCACTATAGTCACAACAGATAGTCTATCTTGCCCTTTTACCTATCTCTCCACTGGTTTCCACTGAAACTGCCATGCACTATAGTTAACTGTTGTATTGTTCAGTTAATTAATGATTTATTATTTATGAATTAATTAACTAATTAATTCACACCACTCTCACTAGTTTATCAATCAGTTAGACTAGATACAACTATCTCAACTGAGTCTAACTGAGTTAAACTAAATCAACTCCATAACTACTTCTTCCAACTGTGTCATAACTCTGCCACTTGAGTTCTAACTGAGTCCTCCATGCATTAGCTCTAGTAAACCCTCAGGAATAGTGTAATTTCTTCTGTCAGCTGCTGTGCCACATGTGTGCACTAAACTGAAGTGCTCCAAGAGAATAAGTTGTTGTTTAGAGTCTAATTATTATTAAGAGCTAATAATAATCGACATGCATCTATTTTTAGATTGACGATCTATAAATAGACTTCGCCCAATATTCTAAAAATATAATTTCATCTATTTTTCCAACTTGATCAACCATCCAAAAATAGCATCCTGCAACTTCTGAAATATGATCGACATGTCTAAAAATAGACATAGTCTAAAAATAGACTTGCGCCAAAAATAGCTTGCGGGCCCACTTAGTGAAGGCGACTATTTTCACTAAGCTCATCATCTTGTTGAATCTCAACACATCTCAATGCTAGAACTCCTCCAGTCCTGCCCTTCACAACGAAAAGCTCTACTATCTACCATGGGTGCTGTAGATCCTTCAGATGGTCGATTGATCAACTTTGATGTTGACCAGTCAGAACATCCTCCTCTTCCTACTTCCTTCGCCTTCCAAATCCTAGTCAAGATCTAGAATGCCAATGTTTCCCGTTGTATCATTGATGAGGGGGCATCCACCTATGTGATGTCCACTTCGGTTTGGAAGCATCTCGGATCACCTGAGTTGGCCCCTTCCATGATCACTCTCCGAGCATGGGATGGCCATGCCTCCCAACCGATTAGTCTCTCTCGCAATTGTCCTATTACTCTTGCGGGCAAGACTATTTGCGTTGATGTAGAAGTCATTGATGCCCCCTTATATTAAAACATTCTATTGGGCCATAGCTACACTTATGCGATGTTTTTTGTACCATATGCGGTTCACCACAAGATGTCCTTTCCCCATAATGGAAATATAGTCACCATTGACCAATTGACATATTATGAACCGAAGTCTCAGACCTCCCCTGAGTCCATTATATCTTCAGTGGCCAATAAGCAAATCGTCGACCCCTTGACTAGTGTCTCACCCAACGTCTACAAAGACTCCTCTTTGCTTGTTACATTCCCTGGTCTTCCTCCTCCTATCTTTGATCCCAGCTCATCAAATTTTTGCATGATGAAATCGTCTCGGGCTTCCCTCAAGTGACCCGCTTCAGTTAGTCAACAACCCTGCCCTCTGCAACCTACTCCTAGCCCTTCGTTTCAGCCTTCTAGACCTCCTCCTTCTAGCCCTTCACCTGTAGCTAGTATCCATGAGCCTCTCTATCCTCCTAGAATGGTTCCTCCAGGCCTTAACCATCTCGGATCTGTTTCGCCTGGCCATTACCCCTCTGGTCAGATATCGTTCCTCGCTCGCACTTCTAGAGTCTTCTCGGTACCTGTCATGGCTACCCTATCCCTTCCTAACATGACCCTAGAGATTCCCATTTGATACATCGATCGTCCAGCCGCTACCCCACCTGGTCAACCCAAACCTTATCTTGCTTTGACCTCGGTTCAACTGGTCCCCATGACTTCTCCCACTGCTACAGTGCCTCAGCCACCTCAACAGGAACCTTCTCCTGTTGCAACAACTTCAGGTAAAAAGGGAAAATCTCGCAAGAGGGCATCAAAGGACAAGGTTGCCCTGACTGACCCTACTCCTCCTCAGCCTTCAAAGACCTCTGCTTTGTGTGATGTCATTGATCATGCCACCCATACCTCTCCCAATTTGCCTTGTATCAAGCCCATGGTTAATGTTGCGTTCCCTGAGTCTACGGTCCCTAGAGCCTCTGTTTCTTCCTCGAATGCAACCAAGAACCCTAAGACTATTCACACCAACCAACCTTGTGCTTTGTGTGACCTCCATGACCATTATTCTCACCATTGTCCCCGCCTTACGCATTACCGTGCCTCTTTAGAGGTAGTTCAGGAGTACGAGGTTGAAAAGAACCAATCCGCCTCTCTAGTCCTTGCGCAGTATGTTGCAGGCCAGCTTGAGGATTTACCTGCTCCCATTGACATTCCCCCTCCTGATGTCGAGATAACAGAGCCTGCGGCCACCATCCTCTACCTATCATCATCCACCCTCGGTGGAAACTCCCTCTGAGACTTCCCCTTCTGTTTCACTCGAATTCCCTTCAGGGATCACCCTGGGCTCAACATCGGTGGATCCATTATCTACTTGTTCTTTCGTCATCCCCCGTGAAAATGTGCATGTGAACCTTTATTCTCATGACGATGAGTCAGGTAGCTTCGTCGCGTCATGTGGTCTCCCTTCCTCCAATCACTCCATCTTCTATTATGATGATGACATCATGGAAGCCTTGTCCACCCCTGACTTCATCTTTCCTGCCCATAAGCGGGATGGCATCATTCGTGTCTATGGTGAATTTCGTGGCCTGAGCACATGCTACACCTCCGGTAGCTCCCAAACCCCACCTAACCGTTGGCGTGTGAGTAATAGACATCCTACCCAGATCACTCCCTCTCACAGTGTTTGTTCGATTTCTACTTTATGCTCAGGCTGCCAGCATTGTTCATCACCCTCCCATTTATTGTCTTGTGGCACCTTTTAGATGGACCTCCTGTCCACACCTTATATCGGTTATGTCGATGGTGTAAGTCGCTACTCCTGGAATCTAGCCTTGGTAGGTTAGGCCATTTTTACCCCCTTACATTCGCTTGTTCTCTCGAACGGTGTATGCATTGGTACTACCACCAATAATCAGGCCAAATATGATGCAGTGCGAGGTTTATTAGCCAATGTACTTTCCCATCGAATCATCCACCTTCATGATCGTTTATATTCCCTGCTTCTTGTCATGCAATTTAATGGTGTATATCGTGTGCATAATCCTATCCTTTTTAGAAGATATTTACGAGCGAAGCTTTCGATGCGTAAATTTGAAATCATTACATTCAGTCATGTACCTAGAGCACAAAATCACTATGTAGATAGCATTGCAAACAATATTCTAGATTGGCATTTAGCACATGCATTTAACACAAGACAATAATATAATAAACCATAAAAATGATGCATATCCATAATATGTGTTGTATAACATGTTTTAGAGTCCATTAACTATAATACATATGAAATGCCCATAGCATGTTACAAAAAACTAAAAACTGGGGGCACCACCTGCCCCTACACACTAATCACTATCTAGAGGATCCCAAGCCAATGTCAAATCTAGGTCCCCACGGATAACTCATCCTACTATAGGGATAGTGGAAAATCTGGGCCCCCATGATAACTCATCCCACTATAGGGATAGTCGTATATGTACAATGGCATATAATCCCAATGAGAAAAGAACTCAGGTCAGAACACCTGCCCGACTGCCCCACCTCCTCCTCTGCACAATAGTTTCCCCAATCGGCGCATCCTGGGCTCCCTCGGGCCCCGATCCTGGAGCTGTATGTGAGGTCAAAGTGTCGGGATCTTCTCGAAGAAGAGAGAACACAAAAGTGTACCATATGCACAGTTATGGTTCACTTGCCGCTTGCATAGCGACAATTGTCGTTTCAACGACGACAGCATCATCTGGGCCCACCCATAGTAGGTCCCACTCCACTCAACACACTCTCCATAAGAATCATCTACCCTCCAGTGATGTGGTGGAGTGCCTAGTTGCCCAAGATCTGCAACACCACTGTAGCCACAGCACGGGTCTCTAACCTCTCTAGAGCCTCGATGGGTATCTGTGTCCCCTTGACACGGAGACCTGGTAGACAATAGTGCACTACAAACTCCATGATGTTTCGCCCTCGTGGTAACACTGGCTGAGTATTCCCTACCATCCCAAGTGGTGGGAGACCAGTTAGAAAATATATATTTTAGACCGTCAACTCGATATGGTGCCCCTGCACTATAAAGACCTCATGGTCTAGATCCCAATAACTGACAATCCAGGCCAACAAGGGCTCTCCAGCTCTCATCAAAGGGTTCTCCACAAACTTCAGAACCCCAAACCTAGCCAATGCACTGCGGACACCTTCATCCTCTTGGGTCTCCGACCATAATGTGTCCAAGTCTCTTTCTCTCCAATTGATCCATAATTCTCCCATATCTGCACAAAACCATCATATTTTTCAGTGTATAGATAGGAAAGACTATATCCAAACATCAAAACCCAGTTCTCAGCAAAAAAGAAACACAAAAAAAACCCTTCTCTATCAGGTCGCACTTTTTAGGCCCAATCCTGGGACAGGTCGTGGTTTTCTGCCCAAAACCTGCTACCCAAGTCGCAGTTTTTGCCCCAAAAAGTGCGACCCAACCGTGAAGAGGAGCAGGGCTCTGTTCTAGATCTCTGGGAACCTAAATTGTACTTTCAATCCACTAAAATGAAAGAGTAGGGTTAGACCTCTTACCTACAACTGACAGATCTTGATTCCAACAGTCGGTTTGTCTGCTACGATCGTCGCAAGATTTAGGGCCTTCTCTCCTCTATACATTCACCACAGCTCCACTTGAAAATGAGTGAATTTGGAGGGAAAATGCCTTAGTAAAAGAGAAACCCTTGATTTTTATTTTTCCTGCTACAGCCAAACCGTAGCTTAGTTTGACAACCCGTCTGTACCATTGGAAAGCTCTCACCGTGCCCTCAAATGGGTATTTGTTATTTTGTTGTGATTTTATACTTCACTAGGACACTTTTTTTCCAAGAAGGGTCACTTCACCACTCCTCAAAATCAAATTTATTCACTTGCAACACTTGTACTTGGGGCACCACTTTGCCTCCATACTTGTCCTTGCTCGTGTCAATTTCGTCATGAGTAATCATCATGTACTCATTTTTTTATGGTCCCCATTGGACCTTTTCTGTGTGGCAGCATCATCGAGTCACCCTTGTTTAGAGCATCTGAGTTGAGTCATCATCACATCCATGGAGTCTATCCCGAGTCCCTTTGTATCTCGCTATAATCATCCATCCTTCATTGCTTGGTTCCTCTCTCGTGTCACACATTATGGCCTCTAGTCCTATTGTCCCCTATCCCCTTTGATATTGTGTCAGTCGCTACCAAGTCATCCATGCCCTTTATGCTCTAACAAGGGAAGTTGTCCATCCGCTACTTGGTACCCCCCATTTCATCATCATCCCTAGTGTCAGTCCGTTATTCACTCTACTATTTTCTCTCGTGCCTTAGTTGATGATCCCTTATTGCCTCACCTATGGTGGACCTCCTTCTGTAGACATCAGATCATTCATTCCAGAAGATAGGTCTAGAGGGTAGTGTACCTTGGTTCCAGCTTCCACTCTTTTTCAGTGCCTCGGATCGGGAAAAGGGCCTCCTTATTACCCTTTGACTTGATTGTTTCTTAGCTCCAGCTCCTTATAGCATGATCAAGATCCATATACTTGATGGTTCAGTGATGCAGTATATGATACCAGTGATCCCCGAGTGTGTGTGAGATGTTTTCAAACTTCATGAGGGGGTGGCCTTTCAGGTACCCCCCCACATTCCCGGATGACCTCTTCAGGACAACCTTTGATGCAGCTCCATATATTTGATGATGTTGACCTTAGCCACTTGCAGTGCCTTTTAGTTTTCATGTATCAGTCATATTTTCAGAGCCCTTTCCTATTTACAGGGGCACTTTGGTTGTACTTATATATCATGTACTTAGATATTATTGTATAAGTCTTGGCTGTTATCCCAAGCACAGTATGTATGTGGGATTCATTATCATGTTTTTACCTGGCTCATGTTTATGCCAGCATGTACTATATTGTTCAGTCCCTTGTTTACTGGATGCATTATTCTTTGTACTTTGTCTCGACGGGCATAGGTATGCCTCCCCCGCTGCCTATAGCATAGGCACTCATTCATAAAATAGATTTTTCGCACCTGTAAGTCTTGCCTCCTTAGGTTCTAGTCCTCTAGTGCTTTGGTCTACCTTATATTTCTCTCCCTTTGACTTCCCCTTCGGTGTCTAGTGATTGAGTTCTTACAACGTACTTCGGTCATACGATTAGCTCCTAACGCTTGCACGTTGGGGGGGAATCTGTTACACCATTTTTTGGTCATCTAACCTGTTACTATTATATGGACCTAAGTACACCATGTAAGACCAATTTTACCCTAAGTAAAATTGTTTTCGCTATGAAAAATAACTTAGTAACCCACCTTTATTAAGTTGTTTATGGTTTAAACAGGAAACCCCATGAGGAAATATTAAATAAATCCACATTGTTTGAATTTCCTCAAGGAATAATTATTTAAACAACAGTTTAATTAATATTCCTGGTCATATTTAACCCAAAACAGGAAAATTAATTAGATAAATTATTATTTATCTTATTATTTTCTAGGAATAATTATTTAAACCTTATTTAAATAATATTCCTTGTTAAATTTGACTAAATCACTCATAAATAATTAAATAAATCATTATTTATTTGATTATTACTCAACCAAATCCTTAAAATAATAAATAAATCATTTATTTATTTATTATTTACAAATTAAGGGATTTGACCTGAGTCAAATTATTTTTCCCTCCAACAAATATAATAAAATATTCCATAAAAGTTGGATCTAGAATTGGTTAATAATATTTTAATTATGCACCAATATCTATACTAACTCAATATTTTGTTATAAATAAAAGGGTTTTTCCATTGACTTACCCACTTTTGTTGCCTAAAGATCACTCTGGATCTATACTTTTGGTCTGACTTTGATCCACCATCATTGTCATATTTTGCTACCATTTTTCTTGTGCGCTCCCTTTGTGTTCCATTTTTGTCTGGGTTGTCTACACCATCAAGAGAGAGGGATTTTAGATCTGAAGTTTTGAGGACTTACAAGAACCCATCCCATTGAGGGGTACTGGTAACGTCTTTCTATGTTCCCTTCCTAGGTGTCAAAAAATACAAAAATTATTTAAAACATTCTTGTCTTTTCTATTGGATGCATGGAGAAACTCTTGCTTTTATTTACTGTTTAATGTCTTTTAATGCATAGATCTAGATTTTGCAGCATTTATCTTGGTCAAATAATTGTAGATATTAAGATATTGACAACCATCTTTGTTGTTAGGGTTGTTTTTTATGCACGACCAAAGTGAGCCTTTTTCGTACGCTTGCAATTAAGATTCATACTAACATCAGGCACAATGTCTTTTGTAATTTCCTGGATAATATTACCTTGTAGAAGAGAATATTTTATATACTCAGAGATGTTGAATGACCTGTTTTTAGGTCTGGTGATAGCTAATTCTGCACTTTTCATTTTCATGTCCCAGTCTTCAAATATTATATCCTTTATTGATTCTTCAAGGCAAGGAATATCAACCACTCTCCCTTGCACTGTGCTTGCCAATCTATATACTTAGACACTTTATCATAAGTTTCTTCATAATAAATCCTCAAATTAGAAATTTGAGTTACTAACTGATCACTTATTTTAATCTTCTCTTGAATCTGTTGGTACTTTGGGTAGAAAACTGTTTGTTGGTTTACCAAAAATGTTTTCAGTTTTGTTGCTTCTTTCTTTACCTCATTAAGTTCCAGATTCTCATGGAGATTTTGAATGTTCTACTGTAATTGATGGAATATTAAATCCTTTTCTTTAATTTCATTTTCGAGTTTGAGTTTGAGACCTTCAAACTGTAGTTGCAGATTATTAATACTTGATTGCAACTCCTTCTCTATCTTTTTTTTTCATTGAAGAAACTTTGCTCCATTTGCACCATTTTCTGATCTTTATCCATGATTAATGACTCAATATATGTTGCCTTATGAATAGTTGTGTATGCATAAGCACCTAAAAAATGAGATAATCGGCTAAGTTCTTTTCTTGGAGTTGACTGAGTTCCTTTCCAGAGAACTTGCATTGATGTTGTGTCCATAGGCATTTCTGGAGAATCTTCAATCTTTCACTTCTTCTATGACCTGGATACAACAGATTTATGCTTTGGGCTATAAAATACATCCAAAGGAGGTATTTCCTCAATCTTCAAAATTATTTCTGTTGTTGGAAAACTAGGGATAATCTCCATGTCTTCAGCCGATGTTTCTTCTTGTCTCTCCTCTCTACCATTGATATTTGGTGTCTGATTTTGCTGAATAGCAATTTCGGAAACCGCTGCAGTGAATGAGATTTCTCAAATTTCTCTTAGATATTCAGAATCATTTAGGTTATAGGACACTTGTTGAAATTTTGATTCACCTACATGAATTCCTTTTCTTAGAGAATCTTCAGTAGGAAGAGTTTCTATCAAAATAGCATTCTGATAAGCAGAAGTATTAGTATCAAATAATGATTTTTCAAAACTTTCCTAGTCTTGATTAAATCTCTCTTCTTGTGGAACATCCATGATTTCTGGTTCTACCACTAGTACTTGTACCTAAACTGGAGGAATCAGAATTTGAATTTGTTATGCTTCTGGCACTTGAAACTGAACTGGAGGAATTGGAATTTGTTCTGGAATTGGCTTGTGGAACATGTATTCTGGAAAATAAGAATTCCCCTGATCATGATATTGTTTGAATTGTATCAGTCCTTTTGGACTCAATTTCATAGTTGATATTTTCAAAACCCTTGAGAATTGGGGAATTGATTCAAACACATCGTCAAATTTATCTGGATCGCTTGCAAATTCCCACAACTTAACTTGATTCGTTATTTCTCTGGAAACACCATATGCATCATAAATTCTATTGGGTAGAATTGGGAAATTGAAGGTTTTAAATAGATCAATTTCAAGACAGGCATGCTTGAAATTGTCAAGAGTATATGACCCACATGTAATAGGAAAAGTTGGCCAAATTGTCTTTTTGGCCTATTTCAAAAATTTAGTCAACCCATTACCTACGATGTGTTTATAAATCTCCTTGGCCAATATTTTATTTGGTATATATAAGGGTAGGACATGAGGGCAAGCACGACTTTAGAAAACTTGGATGTATGTGAAAAATTCTTCACCAAACCATCTTCTTATAAACATGAGACTTTTATTGGCTTCATGGGTGACTCGAGAGATTTTTATTTCGAAAATGATTTGAAAAGCTGGGAGCATTATATCATTACATATTTTAAACATATGGGAGTGGCATTTTGATTCCCATGGGAATTCTAATTGTAAAAATATGGGGGTTTTGACTTATCTGCTCCATTTCCATCCTAATGACGGAAATTCGGTAGAAAAACAAACAAAATCTAGGATAAATGAACTCATATAAAAAGGAGTGATTGTATTGGATGGAGGATTATGATTTCCTCTATAGACAGTGATACATATAATTAAATTATCATACATAATATTATCCCAATCAAGAATATAGCCGTGAGAGGCTTCTTCTATTAGGGGTGTCAAATCTTCCTTGAACTTGGTTGTATTTGAAGACCCAAAAAGACGACACATCATTGCAGAAATTTGCGAGAAAGGGATTTTAAGAGAAACTAATGAGTACATACCTTTATCATCTTGTTTATGCCGATTAGGATCATTTCTCCAATCCTTAATCACATTTGCAGGGTGCTTATTCTTGCGCATAAATTCTTGGACAAAATAATTGTAGTATATTTTCTGGGGCTTGGGAAATTTATAAATTTCCTTCAAATCTAGAGAACAAATGATTGTTCTGATTTTGGTAACAAAATTTCTATCTCAGGTGTCCACATGATCTAACACCCATCTTACTAAGTCAGTGTATGGCAGTATTTTAGGACGTGCAGCAATTCTGTGCAGAAAAGAGTTAGCTGCATTAGACCATGAGTCTGAATCCAAGGATGGAAAATCATCAGCTACAGATTTTCTGTTCAAAATTACTTGTGGATTCTCATTCTCAAACAACTTATAAATCCATTCCCTACTTGAGGAACCAATTTCTGGGTTGCATGTTGTGTTTAAGACTAGAGGAGCCATCTTATGATCTTCTTCTTGCTGAACGACTAACTGAGGTGGGGTGGTGGACTTCCTTCATGATTTAATCAGCCTCGACATATTTTTATGCCTAAGTTTCTAGAATTATCCTATTGAAAGAAAAACTAGAGAGCGTAAGCTGAGATCATGTGAAATGCTATTAACTGTCGTATCACCTTAACTCATGCATAATGGGAATCCTCGGTATTAAATCTGAAATAATTATAAAATCATTTACAAAATTCGACATCATAAAACACGTGAATTATCATTAAATTTATAGCAAGGGCATCGTGTGAATTTGACATTTTTTATATTATTGGGATCCGTAAATCGGCTTTTTCATGATTAGCAAATTTTGACGTTTCGCAGCAATGCGCGATATGTGACAATGTGATATTGTGATGGTTTTCCTATTGAATGATGGAATTCAATATCTTCATATGTCATATGAGATATTGTGATTTTGATATCCGTTACATAACGTACTTCGCAACTTCACACATTGGCGTTTCGGCATTTCGCATATCGGCGTTTCGACATTTCGCATTTCGGTGTTTTCTGTTTCGGCGATTTACACTTTGGTGATTTATTTCCTGCTTATTGTACTCTAAGTCCTTTAATATAATTCTAATTTTTATTTCTAAAATTAAAATAATCCTAAGAATTATTTAGAAGGGTCCCCATTATTCTTTCTATACTATTTATCTAGAAAAATGGGGGTTGTAATACTACAACATGAGGGTATACCAATCTACACACACTTACACCAACAAATCCTAAGAGACCAGTGCCTAGAAACACTAAGCATGATAAATATTAGAAGTAATTCAAACAAAATGCTACATCTGATATATTAATGATAACTACAAAAAATTTAAACCAACATGCAAAACTCACTCAAAATACACAATATATGGTTACCTTTGATGGTCAGCATTGGTAGGTCCACCTTGGTCAATAAACTTGATATTATTCAATGGAAGGGGGGCATCATGCCTTGAAATGTATGTTTTTCCTTCAGAGGTATAAGAACAAGTACATCAAATTCACCATTATTGATTGGAATGGTATCTATAGGTTATTTGGAACTCATGTTCTTATGTAAAGGTAGATAGTATGAATGGAAGAAAGCCCATTTCTATGGAGTAAATAAGCAAGAATGACAGTTCAACCTAACTCTTTGATATACCTGAAATAATTCTAGAGGTTGCACAACTTGATAATTTATAAAATCTATTACCAAAAGTTTGAAGATAACATCCATGTGTGAGATCTAAGCTATTATGAATTGGAAAGGGTTAAGATCCCTAGCTAAAGACTACCCAAGCTTTCGCATAGCTTATTTATGTGTGACAAAAAAGTTCGCAATTGATCAAAAACATGGTGAAGTGTCACCTACACAACCTTCTATTGAAAAAGTTCAACCACAAAGGGTGGAATCTAATCTAGGTAAAATAAAAATGAATTATGAAAAGGAAAATAATATGGTTTCTTCAACATGCTTTATAGAATTTTTTTTATTTTTAGATTTTGGGAGGAAAGATCCTTAAAGAAAATTTTGAAATTTATTTTAGATGACATATTCAACCTTGGGTCTAAGAATTTTGTGATCCATAATTTAGAAAAATGTATTTTGAATTAATCACATCATTAGGATTTGTCGAAGTTTCAAACCATCTAATGTGGTTCATCCTCAGGAAAAGGTGAAAAAGATAATTGATCTTAATGAATAAATAGCGTGGATGCATCAATGCCCAGATATAGCCGTTGAAGACTAGCCATTAAAAAGTAGCCATTATTAGTTAGTTAATAAGTTATTTAGTTATTAGGGAATTAAAATATTAATTGGTAAGATTCTTAAAAATCAACGAATATAGAAATTAAAATGATTAAAATTTTATTAATAGAAATAAATTAGTAACAAATAATTTATTCAAATCAAAGGGTTAAAATTTTTTATTTTTTATTTATTTTAATTTTAAAAAATGGTTTTTATATTTTATTATTATAAAACTTAAGAAAATATAAAAATTAAAATTAACGAAGAAGATAAAAGAAATTTTTTAAAACAAGAACATGGGAAATGAAACAAAAGGGGGAAAAGGTAATCAAGACCAAAAGAAACTAAACAATCAACACAAGGGGGAAATCACCTAGCAAGAGCTGGAGTCCAGCTCTTACCAATTTCCACCCATCATCCCTATTGAGATTCTTAGCATGCCTCTTAATATCAATAGCTTCCCTGAGCTTCCTGTGGTGGAAGTGATCAAAATTAGCAAGGAATTTGGAATCCTCAATACAAACATGGTGACACAAATTTTCTACATGCTCCACAAAGGTAGAGGTGTGAGATCGATTGTGCCTAATGTCTGCAGCATGATCCCAGATTCTTTGTTTAATGGATCAACCTGTTTCCCCAATATATGGAGTACCACAAGAGAAAGGAATCATGTAAACACCTTTTAGGTCCTTAGGTTTGATAGGGTCCTTGACATATCCGAGAGAGTTTCTAATAGTACAAAGAGGTTTGAATGAAGAGGAGACATTATTTCTTTTAAGGACATGGGAATTTTTTTCTGAAGTCCCTTGGATTAATGAGAGATTAATTTTGGAGATAGGATCTATCTGAGTAGATTTTCCACTTAACCCTTTATAGTCTTTATGAAAATCCTTCATGCCTTGGGATCTACTATATCCATTTTTCTTAAACACGTCAAGACGATGTGATTTATCTAAATCTAAGTGGCCATCATCTGAAATTCTTAGAGAACGGGGAGAAAGAGTGCAAAGAACACCAAATTTCTGAGCAAGAGTGCATGAAGATATTGTTCAGTGTGAGTTTTCTTGCGAAAAAATTGGTGGGAAATAGAACCATCATCCTTTCTCGAAAGAAGGATATTAAAGAAGGGAAGGAAGCCGTCAACCAATACTTCCATCATGAATTTGATGAAATCAGATTGGGAATTCATGTGACTAAGAAACAAATCTAACTTTTCATGACCATGGGGCCACTATGACACAAGTATCATTCATGAACCTCTTCCATTTCCTATGTCAAAATTGAGCCGAGGCTATGGCCTTCATTTCAAAATATTCCATAAATAAGTTAACAATGATAGGGGAAAGAGGGGAACCCATAGAAACGCCACAAGTTTTCTCATAGACCTTGGAAACTGAAAAATGTTGAGGTGAGGGAGAGACCAACTAATTTAGACGTGTTTTGGGCAGAGATCCACTTAATGACATCAATGGATTCATGGATGGGGATTTTGGTGAATAAGGACACAATGAAAAGTTGACTAATAACTCACCAGGTTTTAACCTAATGTCCTTCCACTCTTTAATGAAGGAAGTCGAGTGCTTAACAAAGGAACCCGCTAGAACCACAAGGTGTTTAAGCTTCTGGGATAAGAATTTAACAAGATGATAAGAGGGACCACATATTGTGTTAACAATAGGTCTTAAGGGGGCTCCATATTTATGAATCTTAGGAAGGCCATAAATCCCGGGGGTGAGGGGATTGATCTCGATAAGCTTTCTAGAGAGTGGGTTAAGGGAATAATAAGAATTAATGGCGAGGGAAATATTCTTAGAAATAGATTTAAGGGGATTAATTCTAAGCTTAATATAACTACCAATATTGGACAGATGGTCAACCATTTTGCTGACATAGTCAGATTTATCCATAATGACTATGGCACCACCTTTTTCTGCTTTAAGGATAACAATGTGAGGGCTGTCCTATGGTATTTAAGGGCAAGAAATGCATGCTTGCTCAAATTTCTTTTGGGAGGCTTAGCCTTTTCTGGTTGTCGAATGAAATCTGAGTTTCATTCACATTTCTACTGGAAAATACCTCTATTTTGCTACAGGCTTTCATACGCAATTTTTCTATAAATCATGGGGCAAGGGTCATACCCATAATGAATATACCGACAGAAAAATATTAGCACTTAACATATTTATTAAACTGTCATGCACAAATAAACAAATGGTCCACTACAATTTTGTCAATAAACACATATTTCATTAAATTTGGATGTATTCTATTACAAGGCCTTCAACAACATTCATTCTTTTGTAAATCATCATATTAACTTAATTTAAGATAAAAATAATTTAGCAATGTCAAACGAATTGGAGACATGAATAGGTCAAACATGGGGTTATTAGGTACAATAGTATAAATTCATAATAAGAGTGTAAAACAGAAATCTTAGAAACAATTTATTTAAGGTAAATCATATTAGTATGCCTAACATCCAAGAAATATATTATAGTTATGGATAACATAATAGAGCCATCGATGTTTGATTTTTGTGTTAGATGACTCTAACCCCCTTTCCCACAACCTATAGTACTTTCACCAAGAGGAGAAAATTATAAGAATTGTTAATGGGGAATAATTAAGTGTGAAACACAACTTAATATGGATTTTAGTTGAAATTTATATAGTCTTCATGCTCTTTGATTATTAAATACTTAATGTAACTACTAATAATTTATCATTAAGATATTAATTTTGAATATAAAATATGTACCAAAAGTCATTTATCTATTGCACATGATTTTCCGTGTCACGATCTAAATAAACCACTTAAAACCCATTATCAATAAATTCTAATTAGTTTTGTAAAAGATGTATCTTTACTTACATTAAGAGATTTATTTCAAAAATATAATATTACATTTATAAACTTATATCAATACATATAACTAAATGGAATACAATAAATAGCTTCATGCCTTGTTAGCTTCTATGAGATTATTTTAATTACAAATAGTTTATTTAATAATTGATTTTTACAAAATGTTAATCTTAATGGGAAAATCGTGTCATGTGGTGGAAAAAGGTTTAAATATGTTCATTTGTGACGCAACTCTTGAATGAGCCTGAATAGACTACTTAATGCTCAACATTATGAATTAATTAATCCAATGATGTTTTAATAGAAAACATTTTTTTACATTTAAGAGTTTTCTTTTAGAAATAACAATGTCACATTTATACATTCATATTAAACCACATGAGAGGTAATAAATATGTTTATTTGTGATTCTACTTAATGCATGACATTATGAATTAATCAATCCATGTTTTAATAAAAAATATTTTTTTACATAGAGTTTTCTTTTAGAAATAACAATGTCACATTTATACATTCATATTAAACCACATGATAGGTAAATAAAAATCAATCGATTGTTTCTTGACTTATCGACTTATATGGCATGATTGTATATAAAAGTAATTGATTTAAAAATGCATAGATAGAAAAATTTATCTATTGAAAATATAATAAACCACTTAGAACTCATCATCGATTGATTTTAAATTATTATTTTTTCTAATAAATGTATCTTTAATTACATTAAGAGCTTTATTTCAAAAATATAATACATCTATAACCTTGTATCAATGCATATAACTAAATAGAATTTAATATGTCATGCTTTATGTCTAGTTGGCTTTTATTATTTCAATTATAAATGATTTATTTACGAATGGAAATTTACAAAATGCTAATAGGGATGAGAAAATCAAATGGTGTATGTTGTAAAAAGTTTAAATACATTTATTTATGACCAATATCTTAAGAGAACTTGAGGAATCTATTCACTATTCATTATCAATTAATTATTTCATATTTTGTTAGGAAAATCATTTCATTTTACATGGAGTTTTATTTCAAAAAAACAATGTTGCATTTATACACTTATATTAAACTTCATGATAAGCAAATAAAAGTTGGTAAATGGCTTTATATAGACTACTTATAACTTAGTATCCATTACTTTTAATTTGTTTTATAAAAAATATATATTTGTTTACATTAGGAGCTACATTTCAAAAATATATCACATTTATAAACTTCTATTAATGCATATAACCAAAGAGAATACAATAAATAGCTTAGAGTAATGGTGGATTCTATGAGATTGTTTAAATTACAAGTAAATTATTTAAGAATTGAAAATGAAAATATGTTAAAATGGATGGGAAAATAAATGTCTTATGGTGCAAAAATTTTAAATACAAACATTTATCATCTATCTCTTTAATTAATTTAGATGGCCCACTTAACACGTTTTTAATTAATTTTTCCATGTTTTATTAAGAAGAGCTTTTTGTTTTACATGCATTTTTATTTTTATTTTTAAAATACAATATGAAATCAGTACTCATTATGGTAGACAAATAAAGGTTAATAAATGGATTCATTATTAACTTATATGGGATAGATGATTGCATACGCAAATAGTTGATTTAAAAAATAAAATAAAATTATGGCTCATATGATTTGATTTCAATCTATTTAAAATATGAAGAAAAAATAAAAAAACTAAAAAAAAAGTTCAAAGACATAATTATCTATGATAGCGTCCAATCAAACCTTGATAGTCCACTTAGCAATCATTATCATTAATTATATGTTTTTATTTAAAAATGCAAATTTTTTTATAATAGATTTTTATCTCAAACAATAAATATCACATTTATGCACTCATATTAATGCATTTTATAGGTAAAAGGTCAATAATGAACTTTGAGTGTTGTTGATTTTCTATATGATATATAATTTTAATTACAACCATTAATTGATTGAAGTATATAAATTTATGTAAAATATGGATTGAGAAATCAGATATCTTATGCTTCAAACATTTCAAATCATTTTCTTATGACACATTTCCCATTAGCCTTAATAGCCAATAGTGCTTGTAGCATTTATTAAGTAAATTATAATAATTTATTCAATAAGAATTGCACTTTTGTTTGCAATGAGCTCTATTTCAAAACTTATTTCACATAAGTAAATACAAGTCAATAAAAATACAATCATGCCTTGATGGTTCATGTAAGATGATTTCAATGGAAAATAATTCATTTAAGAACACACATACACACACATATTAGCAAAAAAAAATTGATACAACAAAGTCATTGCAAAAATAATTATAAATAATAATAGAAATATATAACAATATAATTGACAATTCCCATTGTAATTGTTTTTTATTAATACAAAGTTCTGATTTTTTTCCTACAAAAAATTAAAATTGAAAATTCTCATATAAGATTCCAAAAGATATAAAATCATACAAATTGATTCAGAAAAACTATGTTCAAATTGCATTCAAAAATTGGAATGTACTTGTGAACAATTTTATAAAGAAAAATATCTTCATCCACTACAATGAAGTACATGTTCTATTGAACATTCGAATGTACTCACGTTTCTCTTTCATACGATGAAGAGTCTTAAGAAAGGGGAACAAAATATGCATAAGCCAAGTATCTTGCTCTTTTCTTGTATAGGCTTTTATCAAGATGTGGTTTGATCGATATCCAATGAATTGAGAAGTATGCTTTGTTGTATCTATTAGCAATACATTCGATTCTCCATAATTATCTCCATATTGGGACCACACATCAGTCAACCTTTTCTCATAAAATTGTATTCTCCTCCCTACTTCTAATTTTGTTTGCAAATGACAATGAGACATGTTCCATGTGAATTTAAAGTCCTCTATATCAATATTTGAAATTTCAAGTACTCGTCGGATGTACTTGTCAGTGACATTTAATGTCCATATTGCAACATCATAATTTTTTAAGCAATATTTTAAAAGTTTTGAATGAAAAGGCCTTAAAAAATAGGACCTATCACCGAACTGCCAATCTGCTTCTCTTTGAATATAACAATTATGTTCATCTTTGGTGTACGATTGGAAGAAAACTCCTTCCATTTCAAATATCAACAACATCTTTTGACTTATAGTGATGCCCATTTGAGTCTGCAATTGCACTGCAACCACACATATGATATTAACATATCTCCACTTCAACACTTTATTGCTTAATGATATAAAAACCTAACATTTCAAAAATGATGTTAGTATTTATTATGAATTAACAGTAATCACAAATTATAATTACTAGCCCCAGTAAAGTGAATAAACTAATCATATGTTTACTTTATATGTACAACCTAATACCTTTATTTAATTTGTTTGGAATAAGCAAGTCTTATAGGATCACATTGACCCACCATTTAAATCATTGATTTTAAGTTTTATAATGATTTGTTTAATTTGAATTGAAAGATATAATTACAATGGTTGCAATTAAACAAACTAATTATATATTAGTTTCCACATGTAATACAATACAATTTTTAAATTTCAAACCTACTTAATTATACGCTCTAGAGTCTCTACTTTAGTTTCTTTTGGTGCTTCTTTTAGTCAAGATTCTATGTCTATTGTTAGGGCTACGTACATCCTATTATATTTTTTCAACTTATATGAAATACAAAAATTTATAACAATGCAGTGAACCATCATTTGCATTACTAATTTCAAAGCCTGTATAATGATAACTTAAACCACAATTGAAAAAAATAATTGTAATGTTTCAATACAAATAGAACAATTATCTATTAATTTTTACATACAATCTAATCCATTGTAAAAATTTCTATAGCATGATAAATTTTGATATGAAAACATTAAACAACCATTCAAATCAATAATTGTTATCAATACAATAATATCTCACAAAAATAAAGAACATAAAATTATTGTATTCTACTTTTGACAAACCAAATCAACAATTTTTTTATTAGTATTGTAAAATAGAAGTCAACTTAAATTTGAAGGGGCTACAAAATATAGTAATAATTCATGATGTCATACATATTATGACATGAAATAGACACCAATCCTCTTAAGGTACTATTAGATGTTATTGAACATCCTTCAAAATTTGCCCGCACATCTGTTGCCTTGTTGCATTTAATCAACATTCTCCATAGCTTTTCGATCAACCAATCATCCTCTTTATTTGTTCCAATGAATTGAGGGGCAAGAATCACATTTTATTTTGGATTTCCTTGCATTCTCTCAAGTGAACAATCCACTATAATAGTATTGGTTGCATCATATTGGGTATGCATTTCCCACACTTTTTTCAATGATTTAGTGTGTATACCTTTTTTTGGATTGTTAATGGCCTTATGTCCCTTTTTTGGTTTACACTCTGAAGCAGTCCACATAAACACAAGTTTATATTGTATTTTTTCTGAAAAGGACTTTTTTAGAACTCTTGTTGTGTTTTGTTTTGAAGCTGTCGTCCAAATTGAAATTTCAAAATATTCATTTTTGAAACACATTTCAAAAAATGTATTTGCATGTGGATGAATCCAAAATAACTTTTTCTCTATTTTGTAATCTGCATCAGTTCCCATTTTCTCAATATGTCCTTTGTTTTTTTCTTCATCATCGATGCTATGGTAAAAAATGTCCCTTAATTCAAGAATAACTAATTTCTTTTGGGCTGCAATACAATAAAAAATAGTCTAGTCAAACCATTTTATTCTTGTTACAAAAATTACTAAAAAAAAATATCGAAACAATACACTTACCATGAGTGTTCTTTTGACTACTTATAGATGAAACAATCTTCTCTTTTATCATCTTCACAGAACCTGGAGTTAAAAATATTAAATCTTCAATTAAATATGATCAAATTATGTAATAAAATATATATTCAATACAAAATTCGCAATTAAAGAAAAGCCTTATCAATGTAACCTACAAAATACACACCCAAACACTTTTAACATTATTTTGATTGTTAGTTTTGTTATTTTTATTTTTTCCTATAATAAACATATACAATGTTATGGTATAGAAGCATTAGAATTTGAAGAATAATAATAATAATAATAATAATAATAAAACAAAAAGACAAGTAATATGTACCTGATATGGCATTATCTTCATAATTATAACTTTGCACCTCATCATCGTTTTTGTTCTCTTTATTTGTCTCTACATTAAACATATAAAATAGTTTGAATTGTGAAAATGAATAAAAATATTAAATAATAAGGAAAGAAAATGGGAAAATTACAAGTACCTGATATTATATTTTGTTCTTGATTACAACTTTGTTTATCAATCTTCGGATTATTGTCTTCGTTCTCATTATTTTTCTCTATAATGTACAACGAATATGTTATAAATTGTGACAATGATTAATTGAATAAAAAAACAAACAAAAGAATAAACAATAAAGTTCATGTTAACTACCTAATATGATATCATTTTCTTTATTATAGCTTTGTTTCACATGCATTTGATCAATGTTTTTGTTCTCCTTGCTTGTCACTATGATAAACATAAAAAATGTTATAAATTTTGACAATGAATAAAAGCATCAATCAACTATATAAACAATGAATCATCTTTAATCATCCATATAATATTTTGGTTTTAGTTGTAGTTTCTTGGGACATTCCCTTGTCATTATATACTTTCTTTAATATATATATATATATATATATATATATATATATATATATATATATATAAAGAGAGAGAGAGAGAGAGAGAGAGAGACTAATACCTATTTCTATCTCCATCATTTCATGGTCAATGTCTTGATTAATTCCTTTCTTCTCATAATTCCCTATAATAGACATCCGAAAATGTTATAAATATGAAAATTAAATAAATTAAAAAAGTAACACGAGCAATAACCAAACAAATTATGTACCTGGTATAATAACATCTTCTCCTCCTATTTCCATCTCTAAATTTGTTTCAACATCATGTGCACTATATTGATTATTTGTTTGCTTCCCACTTTCATCATTCACTGTTTTAGAATCCCCATCATTAGTCATTGTAGTAAACATTTTGACAACTAAGAAATTTGACCAAAATAGTATCCAAAGTATTATAAGAGAAACAACAAAGAAACTATAATACCTGAATTTTCCAAGAAGCTAATGGATCCTTGGTTTGATAGTTGAAAAGATTTGTAACTATTCAACATTATTTTCCTTTGTGATTCTATTTTCACAACACATGCAATTCTTCTTCTATATGTACAACAAGCCTTGATTAAATTTGCCCCCGCATAAAGAGAAATGACCACTTTTGCATCACTACATTGTTGATGTCTTTCCAATAAATCTATCCAGAAACCATAATCTCTCTCCTTTTCATCAAGTGTGTCTTCAAATGTGTGAGAGTATTTTGAAGCCTCGAACATTTTTAATTCTGAAGTATAGAAATGTATAGTCAAAACTATATCATAACTATAATTATTTTGGGACATATATTGATAAATTCCAGTAGTCATTTTATATTTGAACTTGAAGTTCTGTATGGCAATTTCCAAAGTTTGACGTACATCTTTACAAAACCAAAGTTCTACTAAGAGAACTGTAGTAAAGTCATTCAACTCGTTTTTTTCGATAAGAAATCAAAAAAATTCAATATAATAGCTCTTATGGAATGGTTCTTTTTTCAAAGCCACTGTATCCAGAACAACAAGGTCAGTATGTAAAAATGGCTGCAACTGACATGGAAAAGAGTGCAAAAGTCTTGAAAAAAGATCAGGCCCTCCAAAATGACAACCAAATTCAAAATTGTTGTCAATCTGTTGAATGTTTGTTGATTCTTTTATCATTCTGTCAAGGACTCCACATGCTTGTTTAGAAAGGGAATCTATCTTTGTATTTCGTGTTCCTTTTACATAAGTAGACCCCTCCACAGTTTTTCAGAAATTGGAAAATATGAGCTCGTTAATTCCATAATGCTCAAGAATAATGAATGTGGTAAGAGTCTTATCATTCAATTTCTCATCATGACTTTGACAATATGCAACCATTGCATCCAATATTGTTCTGTTGGTTTTCAATTTAGAACAATAATCTTTCAATTTTATGGCATTTGTTGGATGATTAGGTGGAATAGAAAACCAAATGGTTCCATTCAATAAATTTTCTGCCACTAAACCAATTTCTTCTATGGTTAATCCCTGAAGGGGACGAAAAGTAGCCGCTGTCAAACTATGTAGATTGTTCTTCTTTTAGTTCTCAAAATCAGGTCGGCTTGGAG